>JADDOH010023900.1:0-340784 GCA_016648135.1 Agrypnia vestita | reverse complement strand
CAAACACCGACGTAAAGCTATGTCTCGTTTATTTTTAATTTTTATTATCGTCTATTAAGTGTTGGGATAGAGATCTTAAAGATCCAGTCATATCTGTCAAATGTCAGGATGGGAAGATTTGAATACGCGGTAACGCCGAACGCGGTCATGACAAGTTTAGCCATGATATTTCATCTGGACGCTGTGGATGAAGAAATTAATACGTTTGTAAGTAACAATCTTTCTTATATCATCTTTTAATACAGTGTATTTGAGCCGTAGAATTACAAAATCCGTTCTGGACATTTTTAATTTTTATTATCGTCTATTAAGTGTTGGGATAAAGATCTTAAAGATCCAGACATTGTTATTTTCAGAATCGGGCCGATATATTGTTATGTTGGCCCCTTGTTGTGGACTTTTTATCGTGGAACCACCAGTGTTGTGGAACGTTAATAACAATGCAGCAAAAACTCTCATGCGCTCTCGCTTCTTGATATTCTTTTATTTTATTATTCTATTCTTTTACACATCGCATTCCGTTTTGAGTTTATCGGTTAACGCAACTGCTTTGAGCTCAGAATTTCATTTTCATCGCGTATGAAGCTTTCAATATCGAATCAACTGTCAAAAAATAAGTTGTATGATTAATAAAATGTATCCTGTAAAACCATTGCTTCAAAAGATGAACTTCCAACGGGAAAATAGATCCATCATTAAAATCTATAGGGCGTAATGTGAATACATTTTTGGGAGGTCATTTTTTTCTATACGGGGTATCTCATAGCTAGTAGCAAAAACTTTACGGGTGGATTCCTGCTTTTACAATGAGTCGAAAATGTTCAATAACCGTGACCTAATGTCAATAGTTATGCAAAAATTTAAAATACCTTTTTTCAAGGTTTTTATCATACCTATTATTTAATTATATAAGCGAATGAATTTTTCATAATCTAAGTTTTTATAGTGATAGTTCAATTTTTTGCAAATAAATAAGTCAGAAATATTTGGAAAAACGCAAACTTCTATATTGCATATGTAGCTTCATAACTTTTGATATGAGGTCATGGTTGATTTAACATTTTCGACTCATTATCAAGGCAGGAATCCACCCGTGAAGTTTTTGCTACTAGCTATGAAACATTTTGTATATCTTATAACTGATTTATTTAATTACTTGAACTGCGATGGTACTATAGTTTTATGGATGCTCTAAAAAAAACTCCAAATAACAATTAGAGTATCTTTTCAGTTTGTAATAATACTACTCGCTATTGCATAATTTTTGGTGGGCTGATGAAACTTTGAAACGTGAGCTAATAATAATGCTCATTATGGAAGCGAGGCTATTCTTGAAGAGGACAGGCTATTATTTCTCTCTGGTGAGATACCCTTTTCACTCAGGAACTCGATTCTTGCCTATTAGTCTCGTATTCTTGTTAGAGAATATCTTTTCAATCTGCAAGCGGCATCTTGTTATTTATTTTATTCTTGCGATAATAACGTTTCTCAGGAATATACGAATAAATAAAATATATAACTGTTTGTCAATGTATTAATATTAAAATACAACGTGGTTTTCCGAAAGCTTTATTTAGGCTTGGAGTGGTATCACCGGAGCCTCTGAGATATGTAGAGCATTTTTAAAAACTTATCAGTTTTTAAAATTCACTCACCTTGTTTCAAAGTTTTATGTTCCATTGAATGATTCAATGCTGTCTCTTGATCTATGGAAGTATTCGACGTAATATAATGTTTATACAAAATTTTGCTATACATTCTTCTTATCCGGGCAGTTTTACGATACAAAATAATTTTTAGCATAAAAATTAAATAATATCTGAAATACTCATTTTTACAATAAAGTAAGTTATAAAAACGTTTAATAATAATTATAAAAATTATGAACATGTTATTATAAAATACACTTATTATGAGAGAAATTAAAAATAATGTATTAAACAAAATTTAGAGTTGTGTGTAAGTCAGCAAGTTATGTGGGGTATAAAAAGACATCAATATCAAAAAAAAATGTTTTGAATGCAGTCAACGAAGATTACTCAATTTAAAATGTACTGCATGAAAAATTTTATGTTTCTATTCCTTCCAAAATCAAGTTTCCTGTAAATTTTATGTTTCTTGTAAAATCTCGAATTCAGTACATTATAAATTAGTAATCCTCGATAACTACATTCATTTTTTTAAATATTGTGGCCTGTATACCCCTCAATACGAGTATGATGTATAAATTCACCGCCCAATTGTAGATTGTTTATTTATTCTCATATTATTCTTATATATTTATAAGTGTACAACATGGCTTGTTTTCAAATGCCATTGTTATGAATTGTCAATAAGAGGAATAAAATAATTACAACATCTTCCATCGAAGCAACACTACGGATGAACAGAATTCTGTATCGGTATTCTCTATTCGCTCTACAATAAATAACTGTTTCACCGACGGATACGGCGCGCAATAGCACCATTTCTGTTAGGAATTTTCAATTATAATTTAATGGACGATTAACTAACTGGTGCTATGCACGTTTTCAGACTTCTAACACATTTTATATTTATTTCCCAATAAAAACCCATTAAATACAACAATACCATGCCGAGACATCAATTTATAGCGGAATCGATTTATTTATATGTTAGTTGTCGATTGTAGAAAAAATACCACTAAATAAAGAAAAATATTAATATTTTGTATGTATAAAACAAACAGAAAATATTTTTAAACAGATTTTAAATAGAATTATTTATCAAGAAATGGAATGAAAAGTTGTAAGTGAAAATACACGATACTGAAAAAAAAAACGATTTATTTTTTTATTTGTAAAATAGAGTTTAAAGTACGATACTGAAAGACGATACTGATATTAAAACACGATACTGAAAGAAAAATGATTTATTTTTTATTTGTAAAATAGAGTTTAAAGTAAAAAAAAATAGACATTCTTACAGTTTAAAAATATTTAAAAAACTTACACAAGAAAGCAATCAAACTAACAATCACGAAGGTAGTAGGTACACATTTTAATATAACTATATAAAATAAATTAAATAGAAATTGTACACAGAAAATTAATTGATTAAAACACTACGATGTGAAAAATTAAGAAACAAAACCTATGCATAAAACAGTAAAACCTTGGCATATTTTAATTTTAAAACTATCACAGTTTGTTCTCGTATTATCGTAATAATATAAATTTTTTGAACTCGTTAACAATGGAACTCCAAAGCATACTCTAGAGAGAGATGATCAGGGCAGTCAATTTAAAAACTGTCAATTTTAGACAAGAAATATTAAATCTATTAATTTTCTTCTATCTGATTTAAAACATAATGAGCGAAATAAGTATGCGAAGGTCTTAAAATGATTCTGTTGATCTGTCAGCAAGGGTAGCAATATCAAAAAAATAAAAAAAATGTTTTGAATGCAGCCACCGAGGATTACCAATTTAAAATGTACTGAATTCTAGATTTTATGTGTCTATCCCTTCCAAAATCATGTTTACTACAAATTTATAGGCTGTTTCCTACAAAATCTCGAATTCGTTATATTAAAAATATTTATAAATCGGTGCAATTTTTTTGGATATTGCTGAGTTTGCTTTTATACCCCAGAGTTGTAAACAAATTAGTTGGAGATATTTTATAAATGTCTCACAGAGACGAAGATATATTTCTATATTGGAAAGTGTAAACCAGCCGTACGATAGATCGTAAGCCCGATGAACACCCAACAAAAAAGACGTCCATACCTACTTGCCCATATATCTTTATTAATGATGTTCCTCTGGGGATAAGACAAACTCAAAATATCTGACAATGTTATGTTCCACAAATAAGTATTTACGTACCTACCTACTCGTTATCCAGGTTCGTCAAAATTTTAAGTCCTTACTCTATTTATCTATCAACTATGGTTTAGAAAGGAGGTGGAAAAATAATTTCAATTCATGATTACATTATTACGCGCCCCATTGTATTCACCAAGGTGAAAATAATGCTAAAATTATTAACAGAGTTATTATTATTATTATAATATTTAATACATATAATCTAAATTATAATCGACAGTAGCGTCTATGTTTTTAGGCTTTCGAAATTTTGCAAAATTTGTTTTACAGTTTAGAGGAAAGCAGAAAGTTACGAACAGAAATTATCAAACAAATAAAACTTTTGAGAAAAATACCAAACGATGTTTGTCTGCAAACAGTGCAGTCACGTAGGTGTAACCTATTTTCTCAGTTTTCACTGTATCAGTGTGAAGTTAGGATTAAGTGAGGTTGAAATATAATAGTTTATTGCGTGCATTGACATGTTAATAATTCCCGCTTAATTTTGTTAGTTTACAAATTAATAATCTCTTGTAGCTTACATTTATGCTGTCGGTAAATTATACATAGAAATTTCTGTGAATGTATCACGCGTTTTCTGTTTATGTATTTATTCGTACATTTATTACAATAAACGATTGCAGCAGCATCATAGGGTAAAGTAAACAATTTGTCGGCAATGTACAGTTTTTCGGCACTATGTTTATAATATCCGGTCCTATATGAACGTATTTCGATCATATGAGTACTTTTTTTCATGAGATACTTAATCAGCCGCTGGAGGCAAACATATTATATTATGGGTAATCCCTTTACATGGACCACAGGGGAGAAGAACTGTGGGAAGACCGAAGCTAAGATGAATGGATGGCGTAGAGGAGGGTCTAAGGGTAATCGGTGCGATAAACTGGAAAAGGCGGGCGATGGACCGGGTGGAAATTCTGGAGGAGGCCAAGCCAATGATGAAAAATATGAATCTCTTTACTTACTGCGGTCCTGACTTGGAATGCGTTGCGCCAGTAGTGCTTTTATAAGGAACGAGAAAAAATATTCCGTCTCGTTCTTTTAAAGTTCTAAAGCCTAAAAATTCACTTTGTTAGTGTTTATTTCAAAATATATTTATTGTCGGCTGTGTAGTTTATTAAAATATTAAAGAACTGTATATAATATATATATATATATAGATATATATCTATCTCATATATATATATATATATAATTTTTCATAATCGACATAAGATACTGTAATGATAGTTCAACTTTTTGCAAAAAATAAGTCAGAAATATTGAAAAAATAATGCAAACTTTGATATTGCATATCTCCATAACTATTGATATTAGGTCATGGTTGCTTCAACATTTTAGACTCACAACATTGTCAGGAATCTACCGGCCAAGTTTCTGCTGCTAGCTCTGGTACACCCTGTACATATATATACGAAAACAATCCCTTAACGTTATGTCGTCTCTTTTAATGTGCCAACAACCGTATCGTTTACCCAATGTACATAATAATTGGAGTGCACATTCTTTTGTGAAGAAAATACGTCAGGCAGCTTGTATGTTAAGTTTCGTAAAGTACTTAAGAGGAAAATGTATGTTGTGTGTTGTGTATCATAATAATTATTGAAGTACCTGGCGATGACGTTATAACGCTATACAATGAATGACGTTAGCGTGCTCCAATCAACCCAAGTTGATTGACTTCACCGGTTGGTTCACGTACAGCGCGGAAGACCAGAAGACGGAAAATATAGTTGTCCGGCAACCCAGAAGGATATGAGGAAGACTAAACTAACCAATACAACAACAGATATTAGAAACACAAAACCACATTTAATTGAGTCATGCTATAAATTAACAAATTATATTGTGATATATAAATCATCACACAAGAGTGGAGTGCGTGGATTCCGAGGTCAACTTAGTTTATCTCGTGACATGTAACGATCCTCATCGTGAGCATGCATTGCAATTTTATTTTGTGGAAAGCCTGCGTTTTACATTTGAACAGTTCCACGACAAAAGGCCCGTTCGTCAAATATCCGCGGGAAAATAGATCCAACGACACAATGGCAACAAAAAAATTCGAAATGTTTTTTTATCATCATCATCATCATCACTCTTGGCTCTGTAACCCCTGGTGGGTCTTGGCCTCCTCAAGACGTTTCCTCCACTCACCTCGGTTTTGTGCGACTGTTATGAGCACTGGACATCATCAACTGGTTTAATAAGCATTTTATACACTTAATATCTTAGTGTTTCTGGACAGCAGTCTGGATTTTATCTTAGAATCCGTTTGTAGGCAGTTGTTTGTTTATTTTTGTATGTGGAAAAAAGAGCGATTTACGCTCACCATGCGCTTCTAGATCTCTTCTGTAGTATAATTGTTGTCTGTTATTAGGTAGCCTAGTATGTTAATCTTGGTACCGTTTCAAAATGTTCACTTCCACATGAGAGAATTGGGGTTTGTTGAGTGCATCCTACGGCCATGTATTTGGTCTTCTGCTGATTTATTATGAGTTTTTGGCAGAACTTTCAAGATTTATGAAGGCATTACGTAAGGCATCAGGAGTTTTCGCAATTATGTCGATATCATCAGCGTAGGCCGATAGTTGCACAGATTATTATTAGGTATAAATTAATTAAAAGAGTGTTATAAACCACTACCAGATTTTAGGTCTACCGGTTTCGAGACGTACCCGTCTCTTCGTCATGACCAACACTACACTACTATGTCCACAACACTGTACACCACTACCATATTATTGTTAACTTTTCTCTAATATTTATCACATGCGTGTTAATCTTGTCAAGGACAAGCATGCACTAACTAGCCTACAGAACAATCAGGAATCTACGAGGGAACGAGAATGAGAGTTGGCGGGGTCTAATGTGGGTGTTACCAATTGATAATGGTGACGAAATCACTGAAAATCAATCTTTCGCAATGAATGAAAATATTAAATGTGACCTTTCGTGAATTCTGCTCTATTAAACAAACGTGAAGCATTTGTAACTGACCAGGAAATAAAGAGGCCAGGATCTTATATAACTGTGCTCGAGGCACATACTGGGATAGCGATTGGATAGTCACCCAACTTTGCCTCGATCGAAGGATAAATAATAAAAAAATATTTTTTTATTTCGGTTTACCTGCCTGTTAATGCCAGTGTGTGGGTGTACACATACCGACATGAAATAAGTTTTTTTGCGACCGCAGAGTCGTGACGGATATTTTGCCAGACTCAGCATTGTTTTAAAGGTCAGGATCACTAATAACAAGCCCGCGCTCAGATTTGTGAATACTCATTACAAATCGTTTCGATGTGGGCTTAGAACTTTTATGGTTGGTTGTAATGATTCACGTAGCGAATAAATTGACGAAATAATTTTGATGAAATTTTCAAAAACACGTTCACTCGCATTGATTTTTGTATTTTTTGTACGAACTTTGGAACGCTTCAAAAAGGCCCAACAAGAGCGATGTTGCTTTGGCTGCTCTTCAGGACGTAATTTTCAGACATTACTAACCTCTCTAAAGTTCAGATGGCTCTCTTACAAGTAAAAGCACATTCGAGGGATGAAATTTACTAATGACGAAGAAGTTGAACTGCAGTTTCAGCTATAAACCAGCCTATACAACAAATATGTTGAAATGACGTAATGGGACCTAAACTTTACGGGTTATTATAATTTACACTAAAACAAATTTATTAGTTATTTTGTTACTACTCTAGTTTTTACAGAGGCTGTCCTTATCACCAGGTGTAACTAATAACCAGTATTAATCTGTTACTAATTACAATTAATTAGTTATTAGTTACCCTCAAACTACAGTAGTGGCAAAATAACTCAACGTGTATGTGGTACACATTTAGAAATAACAGAACCACGAAAACTCTATTCGGTGACATGATGGTCAATGGTGACAGAATAGAAAGGGTGGTTGCTTCACATAACGAAGGAAATAATTTACACGTTGAAATTAATTTACACGTTGAAATTGAAAACTATATCCAGAAATCTCCACGTGCAAATTCCTAAAAACAAAACTCCTGGGCAGAAAAACTAAAATGTGTGTGTCTACAGTACTATCATCATACCAGTAATTAAATATAATATAGTCGTGGAATATGACCCTTAAAGAACAACGGAGGCTCTGGTTTGAAAATAAACTATCAAGGATAATACTGGGACCTAACCCGGTGTTGCAATGGGCAAAGCGCAGCAAAGCAGAAATTCAATCCTTATCACAGCAATCTGTCATAACCAGCACCATCAGATGTATCCGCCCACCTTGGTTGGACGCGTATGTCGGGCATGCAGCGACAGAGCCATTAAATAGTACACGAGGCTATACCATCTGGGCAGACCCAGACGCTCCTCATTAACAATGACTGACCATGTACTGGCTGATTTGGAGTCGGAGCCGTGGGAGCAGAAGGCGATAGATCGGAATAAGCGCAAAGGCATCGTCCAGGATGTCACAGCTCTACGAGACTTACTCTACTAGACTATACGACCATCAAAAGTAAAGTGCGTGTAGTACAAAGTTTAGTTTAGCGCAAATTAAAATAATTATGTTGAACCACAAAGTAATTGCCATTTTACATAATAATACTACATTGGGACTAGTCAACAGGTAACTGCCAAATCGATAACTTGGCGAACTTGTTGAAAATTGACTACTTGTTGCCAAAATTTGATTATTTTAATCAAAATGAAATGACTAAAGTGAACCCAGTTACTGTCGGTCGAACAAACACGGCCTTTTCAACCCATGAACTTGACCAATGCCCAAAATAGCCGCTTATTGAGTTTTGTGCAGTAGTTTGAGCTGGTGAGGAATTCTGAAATAGCAGAACGTACATAGTCCAACGTTTAACGATATTTCTATTTTTGTATTTCGTCCAAAATTTTTATTACTATATACCTATAATTTCATATTCGGTTATATTTCATTGAATATCGCTGAAAATAAAACAATGCTTGCAAGAAAATCTAAAGGAAATCGGGTCACCGCAAATTATTAATGTATTCACAATCAAATAAATTTTCTTTTAAGACACTATTTTTTCCAAATCTTTGTTCTTGAAGAAAAATATGGATTATTAAACAATACGGCATCTTGTTTTTTGAATGCTAAGTAATTGAGCATTTTAAAAATTCGTATCGAACTGAAAATGGTCAATAATTTGATCTTGAAATTCCAGATGTAAAAAGCTGTGTAAATATTAGATATTGGAATGCATTGTTAATATTTTTGAGGGAACTACAATATATTATAAAAGAGCAAAGATGTTTTGGTTAGTAATTTTTTACGACAATTTAAATAATTGGTCAGCCAAATAGTAAGTATTAGGACACTAAAAATAATAAATGAGCAGTAGAACGCGATATTTTGATGGTCGATATAAATATTTTTTTAAATAGATATGCGAACACGGAATACGTGTCACATCAATATTCTTACTATTTTCAAACTAAGCTAAACGCTTGTGCTATGAAAATAGGGCTAACTTGCTGGTCTGGAGTGAGGTTCGAACCCGCAATCTTTGGATCACGAGGCGAGAATCCTAACCACAGGACCAACAAGCTACTCGATATTGGTGGTTCGTATGAAAAAAAAAATTAATTATGCACTTGAACGCGATCATTAACTGTGTATTCGTTAGATTAGGTTAGATGCACAAATGTTGGCGTTCATTTTATTTTTGTTAGCAAAAATTCTTTTATTTGGTGATAAATCTATAGGTCTTATATTTTTTTTTTTTTTTATTTTTTTTTTTTTATTTCATTAATTACACGGCTTAATAGCCTTTTACAACAGGTTTATACATAATTAAAATACAACAAACGATTAAATGTAAAAGAAAAATAAAGGGTATAAATGTAAAAGGTTATATATACATAGTTTAAAAATAATGAGGTTAGACATGTATGTAAAAAAGTATATATGCAAAAAGGTGTAAAGTAGCAGGTTTATACATAATTAAAATACAACAAACGATTAAATGTAAAAGAAAAATAAAGGGTATAAATGTAAAAAAGTATATATACATAGTTTAAACATAATGAGGTTAGACATATATGTAAAAAAAGTATATATGCAAAAAAGTGTAAAGTAGTGATCTCAGAAATTTTTACTCACCGATAATATAGCAATATTAAATTTGAATAGCCAGGTATATATAAAAAATTTAAGACATTATATAAAAATTTAATATTTTGAAAAGAAATGATCATATAATGATTTTTTAAATTTTGAGAGAGATAGATTTAAAATGTCGGCATATGTAGGTAGTTCATTGCCAAGTTTGTGCATCCGAGGTATGCTAGAATTTGAACGATAGTTTGTGTCCAAATTGTTATGATTATTATATGTTTAATTTTTATTGTAATAACATTGTAATAATTGTAATAACATATAAAATTATATGAAAACATATAAGCTTGCAATTGAATTAGTGCGGGTACAGTACGTAATACGGGCATGTGTTAAGTTTAGGGATACGAGAGAGGCGTATCCGTAAACTTAAATTAAATTAAACTTAACCTATATAGATTTTTACCACATGCATAGGTTTAATATTGCTGCATAAGTTTTGGTGCTTTTAACGCTTGATGGGCAAACATCTAAATCGAATTACTTTTATTTTAGTACTTTGTTAATCCTCAACACGGTAGCATATATCCGTACGCAACCACGATATCAACTCGTACCGTTACCGTAAGAAATTGGCTATCCGTAAGCATTTTAATGATAAGAAAAAAATGCTTTCACTGGTTTCAATGGCAGTTGAATATTTTTCGCAGTACTTTTATTAATCACCAGCTGGTCGTACCCGGCGTTGCACGGGTTAAGGATTAAGTAAAAAATAAGTTTGTGAGGGAAAACAAAGGGTCCGCTGTTCTCTAAAAAATAATGTTTCCATCTAATGTTAACATAAGTTATTGTAACATAACTGTAATTCTTAGATATATGGTATCGCAGACTTTTTTGTAGATATTAATGTCCTCTATAAAACTGTAGTGTACATTACTTTGCTCTATTGGCAATAATTTCCGCAGCGTACGCAATATAAGGTTTTTTTTTCGTAATTTTTTCACACGTTGGGTTACATTATCGAAGTTTTCATACGGATCCCTAATATTTTTGAAAATATTCTATAGCCTATGTTCATCAGGGATAATGTAGGATTCTGAATGTGAAAGAATGTTTCAAATCGTTCCAGTAGTTTCGGAGCCTATTCAATTCTAACACTATCAAATCTTTCCTCTTTATAATATTAGTATAGATAGTATAGATAAAATTGAATACGTAAATACAAACCATTTTTAAGGATTTCTACCTGATTCCGTGTCTCGCGAATGTCGCAGGATAACCAATTTTGAAATGATTTTGTTAGCTAATTACAGTGATGGAGGACTTCACCTCCTTAATTGAATATCTCAGCGTCGAGGCACTTATCACAGAAAATGTCTTCTTCTCAGCTAATTTTACTTGCTGACACATTTTCTTCGACATACACGTGACGCAATTAAATATTTAATGCTGAACGTAAACATGAATAAAATAAAACTGGCGCAAAAATAAAATGGAATTTGCACCTCCACCCCTTGAACTTGCTTATATATATATATATATATATTGCGAATATTTTTTATGCATAATAGAATAAAATAAAAAAATTTAAATAGGTACTCTGGTACCCTTTCTCAATAAAAATGTAAATTTCGCGAAAAGAGGGTTGTACCGACTGACCGCCTTAACTTATATTTTGGGATCCCAACTCAGTTAGAGTACATATTTATAAATTATGAGATTGTGAATATGATATTTGTAGTTTCTGAAACATTCGGGATTATATATGTATTATATTTGATTAATTTCGGGGCACAAACATTAAATGAAATTCTTATTTCTTTGGTATGTCTTAGGGCTGGCTGTATCAACTTGGTCTATGCTAATCTTTCGTTTAAAGCATAGATTTTACGTTTACCACCAGTCAAACAAAATCGGTTTCGTAAAAATTTATGCTTTAAATGAAAGATTTCTGTAAACTATAAAGTTGATGCAACCGGCCCTTATGACGTATTATTCACAATAATAAAATTGTTTCATATTCAAATTATTTGTTCTGTTCGGCCTTTTTTAAAAGTGTAAAATTAAAGAGATGTCTAGAGGAGGGTGACTGCATGGAAAAATGTGAACGGTGCTTTGAATGCAATAATTTCTAATAGAAACATGTCGACCGAGACAAAACTAGCGATACACAACGGAATTCCGTTTTGAAACACTGAAGTATACAAGTGAAGCCTGAACTGGCAGAAAAGGAACGAAAGTCGACTGAATGCAGTGGAAATCAGATCATTTAGTAAGTAAATAAAATTACAGAGCAAATGAGTATTTTCTAACTGTTATAACCATAAATTTTATAATAGAAAATTTTATGAGAGTTAATATAATATAAAATTTATTACAGTTTAAAAGCTAATAACTTCAGTTTCAATCAGCTTTGTTGACAGCGCCACGAGAGCGACATTTTCCTGTTAATGTCATTTAGCGATTTGCTCGTGCACGGCGACCTCGATTGCAGTCATTGCTTACGTCACAGTCAACACACGACTAGGTGATAATCATTTCTCTTTGAAGTAGCATATCTCCATAACCATTGACTTTAGGACATTATAGGTGGACGAGGTCTGTTCCAATCTGTGTACAGAACGTAGATTTTCTACGTGTATGCGTGAACGTCCGCAATATCTATATAACAAAACACCGTAGATGACAGTTGTACACGAAATTTTGGACTTGTGTCCTATCGTGATCTTATGAATAATTAATAAAGGCCTTCGCCGACAGCAATTATCGATTGAGTTTTGTATTGAAATTCCTAAATTTGATTATAATGCACGCATAAACGTCATTGAACTACGTCACCTAAATAATAAAAGGTGTATTGACTGATGTAACATACATAAGAATTTACAGTAAAAAATTTTAAACATTTTTTTGATGTATACGTAGCAATCGGTCTATAATCAGTTCAACATTATTTATTTCTTTCATTCCCTTTAATTTGAGTTATATATTAGATTACTCGGCCGCGCCCGAAATTTGGATATTTATAGATACCTACATTTAAACTAACCTATTCTGAAAATAAAAATATTGTTATTTTCAGAATAGGTTAGTTAAAATGTAGGTATCTATAATATTAATTACGCCAACCAATGTCGTACGTTTCTGCATTTGGATGATGATTTCTATTTGTATACAATAATTTTGTCGCGTTTCTTATCGGGTTCCGTGGCGCAACGAATAACACGTCTGACTGCGGATCAGAAGATGCCAGATTCGAATCCTGGCAGAATCGAATTTTTTTTTACGGTCGAGAATATTTTTTTTGTTGAAATTTTAATTACATTTTTGGTTTTGAACATTCATTTTTTATATTAATTTTTTTATGTAACAAACCAAATTAAACAAAGATTAATTTTTTATAATGTTGTATAAAGGTAATCAACACTACGAGAAGAGAAGAGAGTAGGTACCTACCTATCGAACTGTGGTTTATTCCGCTCTGACTTATTAATCGGTTAGAAATACCGAATAAATACTTTGTCTTAATTATATCTAAACTACCCGTAATTAAAAGTGGAAATTTGCCAGAAACAATTGGCCGCGAAGCGGCTGACGTAGGCATAGGTAAACAATTGTGTTTGCTGCACAGCAAACACAATTGGCCGCGGAGCGACCACAATAGCCGCCCGCAGGGTCTAGCAGTAAGCAATCGGCGAAGCCACTACCACTACTCAACACTAAAAATATCAAGACATCTGTCAAATATCTATATTACTATCATTGATGACGAAAATATTGGATTTTATTTATTAAGTTAAGGACTAGGAGTTCTATTAAAAGATGTTTTCTTGTAATAAACACTTTGTTTTATTCGCTTGCACAATCTTTTACACACCGGTAGGAAGTACATAAAAGAAAAAACGCTACGGCAGAGACAAGAACCATAGATCACATGCGCCACCTGGCGGAATTACATGTAACGAAATATAATGTGGCCAGTGTTAAATTTTCTTATTGACTCAATACTCCCACTAAAATTTAACACTCTCTAAACAAAACAAAATATATTCAATTATGAAAAACAAACTATTCAATACAAACCAAAATATTGTCTCTTAAACCAGTAAAAACCTGAGTCGGTAAAGTCTTAGTTAAAATATCTGCAAACTGACTTTTACTAGGGACATAGTTAACTTTAATTAAGCCCGACTCAGCCTTCTCTCTTATAAAATTGTACTTAACATCTATATGTTTAGTTCTTTTATGATAGACTGGGTTATTTATTAGTTTGATTGCACTTTGATTATCAACCAGTAAAGTTACACATTTAGAATCCTCACCCAAATCTATCATAAGTTGTTGTAACCATAAAATCTCCTTTGTGGCATCACAAGCTGCCACAAACTCTGCCTCTGTAGTAGAGAGAGCAACTGTTTTTGACTGGACCAAGTAATTGGACCACCATTCATTATAAAAATATAACCCGTTGTAGATTTACGAGTATCAACATCATTAGCAAAATCAGAATCTGAATAACCGATTAAATCATTTCTCTCTCCATACTTAATACATAAATGTTTAGTACCAATTAGATATCTTATAATACGCTTCAAAGCATTTACATGTAATTGGCCAGGATTATTTACATATATATTTAATACATTAACAGCATAACAAATATCTGGCCTTGAAACAGAACACAAAAACAATAAAGATCCTATAGCTTCTCTATAAGGAAAATTTATAGTATTTTCATCAACATTTTTAGTTATAATTACATTCACATCTGCTGGAGTACTAACTGGATTAGCATCTGACATACAATTTTTTTTTACAATTTGTTCTATGTAATCCTTCTGATGTATATAAATATAATCATTTATTCTTTGAATTTCCATACCAACAAAATATTTTAAATTTAACATTTTTATTTTAAAAGCTTGCTTTAAATATTCTATTATCTCTTGAATAAGTAATTTACTAGCAGATATTACAAGAGCATCATCCACAAATATTATTAATACTACCCTAATCTTATTGAAAATCCCTATAAAAATACAGCTGTCAGCTTGGGATTGAACAAAACCATACTTAACCATATCAGAAAATTACTAAATCGTTTGTTCCAGCAACAAGAAGCCTGCTTTAAACCATACAAAGATTTATTTAATTTTAATACAAAATTTTTATTTAAATTAACTCCCTCAGGTACTTCTATAAAAATATCTTCTTCAAGATAGCCATTAAGGAAAGCTGTCTTTACATCAAATTGTTGAATCTCTAACTTATACTTAGCTGCAATACACAGAACTATTCTAATAGAATCATACCTAGTTGTAGGAGAAAATATTTTCTGATAGTCAACATCCCTGATCTGTTCGAACCCACGTGCACATAAGCAGCTTTATAACATGTTTCATTATTCTCATTTTTCTTAATTGCAAACACCCACTTTGTAGTAAGAGTTCTCTTATCAGATCTTTCTGTCACACTCCATGTATTGTTTTCTTTATGTGCAGCCAATTCCTCCTTGATAGCTTGACACCATTCATGTTTCTGTGGGCTTAGTAAAGCTTCATTATATGTCCGAGGCAGTGACAACTCAACCAGGTTAGCTTCATGACGTCTATTATGTCTCGGTCTCAATGTTATATTCGAGGGTGTTATGTCTTCTACTTCTTGAGACGGCTCATATGCTGGGTCATCACTGTTACAGCTTATCAAGCTATCATCAGATTCTATTGGTTGATTTGATCCATCTGGTATATTTACTGTTTCTGTTTCATTATTATGCATAGCATCATCCCCGTCATCCATAATGCTAATTTGTGCAATATTCTTCCTTATTTCTGGAACCAAATGTTCATCAAATATTACATTCCTTGATATTTTCATAGTTTTTCTATCTGTGTCAAACATTCTGTAATTATTATTATCATAACCTATTAATATCATTTTTTTACTCTTCTTTTCAAACTTTGTCCTCATTTGATCAGGTATATGAACATATCCAACACTGCCAAAAATCTTCAAATGACCTAACTGTGGTTTAGTACCATACCATAATTCATATGGTGTTGTTTCTGGAGTCTGACTAGAAGATATTCTGTTCAATATGTTAACAGCACAATTTACCGCTTCGGCCCAAAGATATAGTGGAACATCTCTTGCATACAACATAGAACGAGCACTCTCTACTATTGTTCTGTTCTCTCTTTCTACACGACCATTTTGTTCAGGTGTAAATGGTGCAGTAAGCTCATGAACTATTCCTTCTTTTTCCAAATAATCTTTAAAAGCTCTGTTAACATATTCTCTTCCATTATCAGTATGTAATGTTCTAACACCATGCATATATTTATTCTTGATATTGTTGTTATATTTCTTAAATACTTTCAGTACATCACTCTTATTTTTAATAAAGTATACATGCCTGAAACTTGTATCTGCATCCTTGAACAACAAGAAATATCTCATTCCTTGAACTGAAGCTTGACTCATGGGTCCACAGACGTCGCTGTACACTAAGTCGTTGAGTCGAGGTTGTAGTTCTCCTCGCGTGGATTTATGAAATGGAAACCTGCACTGCTTTCCATAAGCACATGCCTCGCAAACAAAATTTGGTTCATTATTTACATTAATTTTTACACCTTCTATTGTACTATTAACACACATATTTTTAATTTGTTTAGTATTAATATGTCCTAGGCGTTCATGCCATATTTTAATATCACTTTTATTGTTTTGAACTAGGTTACAAGTATTTGACACTATTGGTTTTATGTTTAGCTCATATAGATTATTTTCTTTTATTTTTGCACTCATCACTATGTCATTTTCTTTATATATTAAAGCATTTAAATTCTTCTTTATTATAGAGTAATTTTGTCTTATAATAACACCTTCTGAAAATAAGTTTCTCCGCAAACTAAGAACATACAATACACTGTGAAGTTCACTGTTAATCCATTGTCCATTAACATATCTCTTTATCAACACTTTGCCGGTACCCGATACTTCAATAACTTGATGATTTCCTAATGTCAATGATTTCTGGTCACACTCAAAAAACTCCACAAAGAAGTCTTTTCTGTAAGTCATATGTGCAGAGGCACCACTGTCTAATATCCAAGAATTCTCTTCTGTGTTGTGACAATCAACTTCCACATTAAATGCTAACATGTCTGAAGGTGGTGTAGGCTTCTTTTGTTTACTTTTATTTGGGAAATGACACTCCTTAGCAAAATGCCCTCGCTTTCCAGAATTATAGCACTCAAATCTGTGCTTAGTGTTTTTGTTTTGATTCAAACCACTACTCCCACTAGCTCCAGACTCATGTTGCTTCATATTTTGTTTCTTCCAACCTTTGTTAACAACAAGGAGAGCTGTCTCTTGCTCTTCTACAGACGCTAAACTTGCTTCTTCATCTAGTAAACGAGCCGTTAAATTGTTGAGAGTTTGCTGTGTGGGATCCAATGACATCCATGCTTGGCGCAGATATCTATATTTCAGTAGTAATGTTCCAAGTATTTTAGTGATGATTGCCATCTCGCTGAAACTTTCGCCGCTTTCCTTTAACTGCTTTGCTAAGGTTTCAACTTTTGAAATATGTTGAGCCACACTGTCACTTCCCGCCATTTTGTATTGGTAAAACTTCTCATGAATCAGCATTTTACACAGTTCACTTTTTTGCTCGTATATAGATTCCAGTTTTGTCAATATTTCTTTTGCTGTTTCACAATTTTCTACCAGTGTTATTTGTTTAAAATCTATCGAAGATGTTAGTATGAACATCGCCATGCCATCATTTTTTAACCACTCGACACTATCAATCGCTGGTTTTGGTGTATCAATGTCTATTCCTTTGGCTCTCGGGGCACATTTAATTTGGAACTTCCACTGTCGAAAGTTATTTCCATCAAATTTTTCTAAATTCATTCGCGCCGGCTCCATTTTGTATTGAGGTTACAAATTGCGGCACTGAAATTTTTCTGTTATTCGTCACTTTTTCTTTTCCTTGTACTGGCAGAGTGTCCTGGGCCCATAACCTATTAGGTTAAGGACTAGGAGTTCTATTAAAATATGTTTTCTTGTACTAAACACTTTGTTTTATTCGCTGGCACAATCTTTTACACACCGGTAGGAAGTGCATAAAAGTATAAGACGTTACGGCAGAGACAAGAACCATAGATCACATGCGCCACCTGGCGGAATTACATGTAACGAAATATAATGTGGCCAGTGTTAAATTTTCTTATTGACTCAATATTAAAATATACAGATTTCTTGATTTTATGTGTCGATCCGTTCCATAAAATGTTTCTTATAAATTTATTGATAGTTTCTTATAAAATCTCAAATTCAGTATGTATATTATAAATAAGTAATTCTGAATGACTCCATTAAATTTTTTTAAATGCCTTTGCTTTTATACCCCACATATTATTTATGTATTACAAGAACTATCTACTATAAAATTATAAGTATGAAATTACAAACATTATATTTATGAAAATGGGTAGTGATTGTGAAAGAAAATGTTGCCAAATAATTAAATAGGGTACTGATAATATTAAGTATAAAATGAAGAAGGAGCATGCATTAATTGCATGGAATCTGCGTTGGTTTTATTTTTTAAAATACAATTTTGAAATAGGCAGTAAAATTTGATAGTCAACATTAATAACAATAACATTAATGAATTATTAATTAAACATTATTTTTTTTACTGAGAAAACAATCACAAAAATAATAAAACCATCATTTTGAATTTCAAAAAATCCTGACTGACTTACCCTTTCGGTCAATAGAATAATGCGGTACAGAGCGCAAATACATAATAAATAATATACATTTATCAGTTATTCATATGTATAATACAAGTATCATGGCAATGTACAATATACATGTTGCTTATGATTAAGCAAAACTGTTATAAGATATAGATATGTCTTAATTATTTAAAAAAAAAAGGTTTTAGATGGGATTCTTAAGGCAAAAAATAAAAAAAATCACATAAAAAATATGTAGAAATACGAAAAAGCAATTCATTGAAATCATTATCTTAAAGTTTTAAACTTTAAGCGAAACGTTTTAAAATAACCAAAGACAGAGAAATAGGTTTGAAGGATTTGGAATGTGGTCCTGAAGAAATATGAAAAGAAAAAACATTCGCAAAATGCATACATTTGAAATGTTGTTAAGGTAAAAATAGAAAAATTCAGAAGATGAAGGAAGGTCTAGGTGAAAATACATTCACCAAATAATAAGCAAGGCGAGTGCAGCTGGATGGTATTTAAAACAGAGATGCATGGCGAGCATTTCAATAATAAAAATACAGTTCTAAGTACCTTCATCATCTACTTCTCTTATTCTTATCTAAAGTCTTAAGTTAACTACCTAACTATATATGTAATCTTAAATCAACTACCTATTGATCTTGGTAGCAGTCAGAAATAAGACCGTCATTCCAGGAGACTGCCAAGGTGCCAAGTTAGTTATATTTCCTAGTTCAAAAAAAAAATAGTAAGAATACTAGCCGTACACCCGTGAAAAATCGTCGGAAACATTTTTTTTAAATTGACTATTCGCTTAAACCTAAAACTAAATATAATAAAATAATGATATAAAAATGTCTAGTCCGTGTAATTTCGACCTTTGCTTGTTACTTGAGCCGCGCGATGATTGCAAGTCACACTCTAACTATATAAAGTTTTAATTCCAGCAAGTCTTAAGGACTTTTACAAATTAACGGACCGACAAACAGACCGTCAGACAGACAGGCAACGAAATTATTATATGACCTGCCTGCAACCCGTCAAAAATGACGGAACTTGCTTTTTCGACGTTTGTCTTTGCTAGTGGTCCTAGTGGTATGTCTTTATAGCGCTCCACAGGGAGGCGGCCGTAGCAACACGCGTTGAATGGCAGGTTCGGGTTAGGTAGCCCTGGTTCAAGCCACGTCTTCGGCCGTTTTTTAGCCATGAATTCGAACGAACTTACGGACGTTACACGAAGTTACTGATACAGATAGATGGGCGGACGGACAGACAACGAAATTATTATGTTTGATATTGATGTCACACATATCTCATATAATCATCTCTAATAAAATAAAGAGTTTTTTTAATGTGAAGAAGTGTGTGAGAGAAAGAAATTTTGACTAGTGCAAGGATTCTGTTCAAATGATAGGCCCCAAACTGATTAGAATAAAGAGAATGAATACAAGAAATTCATCTGTAATAAGTCTCAGTGCGAACGGAAAATTTACATGATAAATATTTGAGTGGTAAAGCGGCATTGTTTGTATATATAACGGAAAATTATGCCAAATATTATATGAAGTAGTCTAGAAGCAACAATTGTATGTTAATTTTGTAAGTTGGATGAAGTATATTGAAACGTACTTTATTTCTAATGCAAGATGATTGTACACATACGTATGTATAATGCAATTCAAAACCTAAAACGGGAATATTCGATGCGAAGTCGGAATATTTTTCGGATCAGTTTTATGGACCGGCTCACCCTAATTATCTTATTGCGCTTAACACAAATCTTTCCCAAAAGTTTAAATTTGTTTCCCGCGGTTTGTTGCTTTCAAGAAGTTTAAAGATTAAGGAAAGGTAATCTCAAAGATAACCATCTAATATATTCTCCGAGCGTAATTAATTTTTACTTACACTTTGTCTTTACTTCGAAGAGTTTAAGTAAAACGTATTAATATTTAAGAGATTTAAAAAATGTATATCCGTACAAATAGAATCTCTCTAAGGTATCTTGAAATGAAAGCTCATAATTATACGTGTGTCGATAAAATTGATTGATAAAATATGATCGGCCCTATGAATAAGCAATATTGCTATTTCTGTATTTTGACAGTTATTGTATTATAATGCTGCCAATTTGGAAGTTTTAAGTTTGACTAGTTTAAAATTAATGAATTCAATCAATTAGAGATTCTGGAAGGATCACGTAACCAGAATAGAAAGTGACTAACTCGTCCATACAGCAGCGAAAGAAATCCCCCCTGGAAAGACGCCTACCGCGAAGATCACTGAAAAGATGAAGGGATGGCTGGACCTTGACATCCCAGGAGGCGTAGTTTTCTGTATCACAGATCAAAGATCTACTAAAAGAGAAAGAAGAAGAGTAAGAATCAATTAGAAAGCTCATTATTTATTATTATGAATATCTCAATGTTTGTTTACGTTTTAGAGCTTTCTGATTGATTGAATCTATTAATTTCAAACCTGTCAAACCTAAAACGTCAAAATTGGTGGCATTATAATGTTATACAATAACTGTCAAGATACAGAAATTGTAATATTGCTTATTCCAAAATACGGCCGGATGCAATATTAAAATTTGGTAATATTTTTTTCTTCCAATAATAGATTATTGTACACTTTTAATTACAATGGAAAACGTTCAATGCGTAAAAAATGATGTATGATTTTATACATTTTTAAAAATATGAAACAAAAAACGTGAACATATTTTGCATCGCATACGGGTAAGCAAACAGCAGTTATTAATATTTTATGATTCAAATTAACTGGGCCGATGTTTGATAATTATTAACAAGTATGCCACTTGCCGCACACTACTCTAACCATTTTAAACCCGGATATCTTTCGGTAGCGTCATTATCAAATTGCTCACTGTTTATAACTTTACGACTTAACTTTCTGTTCACTAAGATGGCATCTGCTGTATTTTTAGAATGGATATATTTTGGGCTCCCACGTTTTTATATTTAGCCATTTCACATTGTATATTTTGTTGACTAAAGAATTTATCCAATTCTTAATCATTATTAATTTTCCATTTAAAATATAGGTTCTAGGTCTGTAAAGTATAACTGAAAAACATACGGCATTTATGTCTTTTATGGTCCAAAAGTTTTATTTTTCTTGTACAAGTTCAAGACGATAACGTTTCATATTGTCCACGACCTCATTAAACAACTTGACATTGTTTGTATATTACGCAATTTGCTGCTCACCATAGTAATTATTATGAATAGGCGTGTGTTTTCTGCGAGTACTGCGGGCAAGCGTCTTTTCATTTTTCCAGGGGTTTATTTTAACAAAATTTAATAATGTGAATTATCGAAATAATTATTTTTTTCGCCAACCCTATGTAATATGATTTTAAAAGTACGACAGATGAGAAAAAAACTATCAACCTGGCATAGGTATGGACATGTAGAAGTACCATCATTTTTGACGGGTTATAGCTGGTCTTGAATAACGCGCGGTAGAAGTTATACTTCTTTGGCGCAATTGTGATATTTGACATTTACAATTCAAAAGTTTTGAAAGTTTGAAGATATGTTAAAATATTTGAAGCGTATCATTTCCCGATTTTCCAATCTGGATATAAAATCAATCGAAAATATGATTACCTCAATTTCGTGAATTATAGTGGAGATTTCATTCTGTGCCTTTCTGTTTTGATTTGATACATTCAGGGAGGTAGTATCGTGAGAATTCCGTCTCTTTCACATTGCTTTCTTGCGGCACTCTTGCCCGGGTGCGAGTGTAGTAAGAAGTGACTCAGTAGGTCTTAAGCCATGTATTCACTAGGGGACAAATTGTCCCTCAACAGCACGCGCGGCATAGAGCCTACGTGACGTTGAAACGTCGTGCACTGTTCCGCGACCTCGCGCACAACATAGCGCGGCATTTCTACGTGCCGTGGCAACGTTGCCATGCGCACGGTACCCGAGCGTTCTCACTGCAACATTCCGCGGAGCGTCAGTACCACGTGGTATGTTTACAAGTGAATACGCATGCGCTGTATCTGTCAAGATCACAATGCGGGGAAACGAAATCGTTCTCGAACTCATCGAGCTATATCGATCGAAGATCGCATAGAATGTCCGTCCTTCTTTCTCTTTGCAGTAAATAATTTCGCATTCTCCTCTTTTTCCTCTTTTTTCTCCTCTTACTTTTCGATAAACTCATTAACATAAACAGATACGCGGCTATCATCATAACCTCATAAGGCGATATATTTCCGCGACGTCTGGAAAACAATAATTATTTGCAAAAAGGACCTTGTTTTTAATAATATTCAATTTACTACAGTACAATTGCGCGGAACCCCGTTTTCGCCAAATGAGATACCGCAGCTGTGATCCATAACCTCATCGGATGACATTTCCGCGACAAGATATGCGAGTCCCGGTGTGTACACGTCAAATGACCGCGTCATTGTCCCCGAAACATGAGCGTAGATGTTAATGTGACATGTCGAGCGGAATGTTTCGCGATTTGTCCCCTAGTGAATACATGGCTTTATACACGTTTAATGCAACCCGAGTGGGTTTTGTCCCGTAAAACTCTTTTCTTCCGATTGTTGGCAGTTGTTCTTTGTATACAATGTACGGAGGTATACATACATGCTCGTATATGGTTCGAGTATTGATTCTAAAATGAAGAATTAGTAGCGATTGAGTTTTTATTAAGATAAATTATTAGCAATTTAGTTTTTATTAAGTCTCACCAAGACAAAGCTATTTATATGGTAAACTTGTATGGAAGTCTTTATAGTCTTTTGATGGCCCGGAGTTTAAGAGCTGTACGTGCTGGCTTAAATGATCACCTAACACAATGTAATGTTCAACAATTCCACATGAAGAACATCCACACATAATCAAAATTTTTGAAAATTGTATATATTTGTTCTTAATAAGTTTCTGTCTGTTATTTTACAATTTTTGAATATTGAAGACGTCTTTTATTTATTTTTTCCTTTGAAAAAGTTGACATTATAGAACACAAAATTCCAAGTATCATTTAACAACCTCTCCCATCGACAACTGTTTAAAACATATAAAATAAATAAGATTGATATTTTTTTGAGTGCGCTTAAGCTTTTTAAGAATACAATTTTGAGATTTTATCCTTAGTGATCATAAATAATTAAGATAAATTATAGATTTATATGGAGATCTGAAGTGGACTCGTTCTCTGCATAAAGTGATCACATAAACCAGATATAAGATAGATCATAAGCCCTGTAAACACCCAAATAGTCTTCCATACCTACTTTTCCATATAAATAACTTCGTGTTTATTCATTTAAATATACAATCGAATAAATGTTGTAAAATCATTAAAGAGAAAATATATAAAATTTATGCAAGCAAAGTTTATGTTATTTATTATTAATCTCTTGTATCAAAGAGAGAGAACAATTTAAGCTTATTGCTATGAAAATGATGGACAGTTTCACTTACAGCGATTTGAATATTCTGATAAATCATAATTTTTAGACGATTTCTTAAAATAATGCCTGTTACAAAAGTTTATTTAAATATTAAGGTCTTGAATTGTACTTTTTACTCAGCAATTGGAGGTTTTTCTTTTTTTATTCTATTATAAATATTGAATTCCTTTACGTAGTAATTCATTGTCAGCATTATCATGGCATGAGTTTTTAGAGATAATAATAATGAAGAAATATCAGTTTCGATCTATTTTTTTAATTTATTTTGCTAAATGCTTGAGATGAGAATATAGAAAAGGCATATACTTTTTTCCTTGAAAAGACCTTCATCTAGTGGTGGCCGATAATTTAATGAATCGATATATCTAATAACTTAACCATACATTCCTTACTGTTCTTTTCCCCTATTCATCATTTTAACCAATGAAATAGATCTTACGGAGAAGTGAAAGCTTTCTACGTGGATGTAATATAAATTTAAAAATAACTATTGAATGGACGGGTATGAATAGAGGTACGCGACGGAAAGGCATTGTTGGCAAAATTTAGAAAGGCATTTCACATCTTGCAAATCCTCCAATCCAAAAGCTTGTGTGTGGATAAAAAATATTGGCCATTTTTTTGTACTTATTTGCGATCTTCGAAATGTTATTTTATGATCGTGGAATATTGTGCTGGTGTGAAATATTGGCCATTGTGTTTTAGTTGTGTAGCATCTTGAATGTGAAAAAGGCAAAAACCTAGGAGAAATTGTCGTTGGATAAAATCTTACGGTATTTTTTCTCTTTCCCCCATTAGAGAATTAATTTGGGTTTTACAAAGAGCTGTATCTTATAAAATTATATTTTAAATTAAAAAATATTCCCCTAGCAAAATGGTTTCTGGGTTCAATACAGTGGCAGATATTTTTTGTCGTTATTTTAACAAAAATTGCCGTTTTACCAATAAAACATGAATGAATCATTAAATTCCTACATAAAATAAATAACTACATAAAAATACAAGAAATAAGAAAAACTAATAAAAAAGTATTTATAGTATTGTAGAAAAATACCTACCGGACAAACCTTATACTCATTTTATTATGAAAAATAGAAATAAGTTTTGAATTCTAAATTATTCAATGAATACAGCAAAATATAAAATATATTTGTTTATAATGCGAGGTAATTTCAAAATATAATTATGAATTCTGAAAATATATAAGATGATAAATTAAAAAATAAACAAAAAAATCAACTTTATTGTTTCAGAGATATGTTTGTAGAACTCCATAATCACACATATGGAAATAAAAAGAATTGTTTTTTAAGTTCTACCTTTTTAATTTTCTGAGACGCGATTTGCCTTATGAGGGCATTATCAATCTTAATATTTTGAATTCAACAACTTGTATTTATATTAAAAATTATTAGAAAGAGATGTATAATTTTAAGAATTAATTAAGGTTTTCGGATTTCTGCACGATTCTAAGAAACAATTCTTTTCAAACACTAATGACAAGTAATACATATAAGGATGAGGATAGATTTACAACTTGATATAAATGTGATATTCTTGGTAACAAATTATGTTTGTTCACTAATGTTAATTTTCAAACGCGGGATTCCAGACAGTATTTTCTTTAAAAAGAAATATGTTTGAGCGCTAATGATAATTTTTCAAATGCAGGGATTCCAAATTGGCGTCTCAGATGCTTTTCTGCGTTGGTAATTTGATCCAAATCTCTGGTACCTGTGTCTATAACAAAAATAAAAATTTACGGCAGAATAAAATCTTAAAAATATTTTTTAGTTACAAGTTATTATAAAAAGTCAGGTAGAGGGGACCTATATATGATAACTTTTCGTTTATGATTTTCTTATCTACTTCATGCTTAGTGATCTCTGGCTGTTCAAGCAAATTTAATCTAAAGAATTTAGTCTTAAAGTTCAATGGAATTGGCGCAGATTGATCATTTATTTTATTAATGGTTGTTATCTATCAAATGTTTTGCGAACTGAGAAAAAGGTAAAGTAGATTAGTGTTTAAACAGAATTGATTCTTAGAATCGTGCAGAAATCCAAAATCCTTAATTAATCTTTAAATTAAAAAGCATCTCTTTCTAAAACTTTTAATATAAATAAAATGTTAAATGTAATATATTTAGATTGATAATGCCCTCATAAGGTAGAACTTAAAAACCAATTGATTTTATTTTCATGTGTGAAAAAATCAACAGTATTTATTTCTACGTTAATTTTTCACATTATTTCTATTTAATTTATAAAATCCATTAAGTATTTAATCTGATTTATCAGCTCAATTTAGTAGATTTTCAGATATTTGTTTTTATTTTCTCTTGCATTCTACTAGATATATAATAAAGAATAGATTTTAAACCATACACTAGCGATGGGTCGTCGACGTATTTATCGTCGACGAAACGAGACCGTCCACGTCCGTCCATCGACGAATCGATCAACTAGTTGAATTCGTCGACTAGTTGACGCGTCAACTTCGTTACGCGGACGTCGCGGACGTTCTATCTAAACATCGGGACGATGTGTCAATTGTCTACCGCTCGACGCGACGCTGCTCGACGGCTCAACTGTTTGCTATTTTTACTCCCTTTCTTTTAACTCGTAGCGTTTGCTTGTCTACTTGTCGTCTTGTCTGCTTGTCTGACGAAAAAACTTTGGATCGATTTTTAACCCTTTTTCCGTGATCCAATCGAGCTAAAACTTTGCAAGCAGACTCGTGGTAACGATCAAGAAGATCCATCAAATTTTCGTTAAAAAAATTAATAAATTTTTGGATTTTTCAAATTTTGAATGGTTTTTTCTTACAAATTATTAAGTTGTATGAAAATATTTCAACGCGTCTGGTAGACGCGAAACTTGATTATAGTATAATTTGGGATTTTTTGAAATTTTTTATTACTCCCTTTCGTAGCGTCGCCCGACCGAAGCCCAACGCGTACGTTAAGCGCCAAACCAGTTTCCACTAGTAAATGAGAAAGGGAGTATAATAAAAACTTGGTTTTTGGGTTACTTTTTTATTACATTACTTTTTAAAATTTAAAGACGTTCGAAGGTTTATAGTTTCGGGGAAAGTAAAACCGCTACTTGTGCTTATATGTAAAAATAAATATTTAATTATTTATTTGTTTACGCACATTATAGGCTTTTACATATTGTTTTATATACTTCTTTCTAAATATAATGAAGAAAAAAGTATACACAACAATATCAGGTGCAAGCAGTAAAATATAAATATAAAGTACATAATATATAAGCAGTGCAAGTATGGGGTAAGCATTAAAATAAGAGTATAAAAATTAAAAATATAAAGTACAAAGCAGTAATGTGTGTATAAAAAAATATATTAGGTACACATCATTACATGTATACAGGGTTATTTGGAAAACATTCATAACCTCGCAGGACTATATTCCTGCCTTGATTATGAGTCGAAAATGTTCAAGCTATCATGACCAAATATCAATAGTTATGGAGATATGCGACATCAAGACCGAGGCAGGGCAGTATGGTCAAAGGTACATCAGGAACACAGAGCAGGACCCTTCAGGATCAATACTTAAGAAAAATAAGAAAAAACCAACATAAACATGACCATTGTACAAGAAAAAAAGATGAAGTAAGATTGCCATTCAGAAAGATAAAAACGTCGCAAACTTCTGTTATGTACAGAGGGATGAAGTTGTATGTGAATCTGCCAGAGGATGAAAAAAATATGAAAACTTTTAAGAAAAAACTAAGAAAGTTCGTAATACGTGCTTTTGATTAGAAATTTGATATACTAATATTTTACATTGTATGTATTAGGAAATATAAAGGATATTAAATTACCTATTTTAAGAATAAAAAATAAAAAATATATATTTACATTATATTCTCAAAATCCCTTAAACCTCTCTTCGGCGTATTTACATTTAAAAACATGAACTGCTCAACTTTACTAGTGGTCAGTATATATATGCTAAAGTTGAAAAGTAACGAAATAACTTAATAATTAAATTTTACCATCCCTTTTCAGGTAGATTTAAGAAGTCGTGATCGATCGAATAAAATATTGATCTTAGAAAAATATCTAGCCAGCCTTTTCGACTGTTAATTAATAATAATGTCATCGTATAAAAAATGCTGACGTAAATAAAAATATTAAAGTTGGTTAACCCATAGATAACCTAGAAATTTTGCAGCCCTTTCAAAAATAACTGAGTAGATAAAAACTGATATTTTTTCCAAACAAGTGGAGTTGTTTCAAGTAAATTCCTAATTCTAGGAGATAAATTTAAATTATCCAAAGGCGTACTTTTTCCAATGATGTATCTATACAAAAGAAAATGAAGTGTAAAATAATTAAACAGAATTGTTTCATTTTATACAGCGTAAAATTGGGAATTAACCGAAACGTCGCACGTGCACATCGCACAAATCAAGTAAAAAATAATAGTTTATTAAGCCTATCTCACCCTACGCATGCATTCAAATTTCAAGTCTCCGTCATAGTTCGTATACACAGATCTGCACTCTATGGTCGTGTACTTTAGAGTTGAAATGAAATTACCCGTCAAACCGTCTACGGCGTCTACAAGTCGACAGCGAGAGATGACAGAGAAATAAACGGAGACGTTTTGTCTTGCTCTCGCTCGTTGCTTTGCACTACGTTGTATCTCGAATCGTCCAACGTCCACGGCGTCCACCGTCCACCGTCTACGAATTCAACTAGTCCATGCGATAAACGTAAACCGTCGACGCGTCGATGCAACGTCAATGGTTGATTTCAACTAGTCCGTCCATTCAACGCCCATCGCTACCATACACGTAAATTTCATTACTTGACTTCAAATGAATAAAGGGTGAATAGTATTGACAAAAAACCGTTCTGAATGATGAATAATAAAATGCAGATACGTTATACAACATCTAATTTCTTTAAGTCAGAGATGTATCAGCAATTTTTTGACCAAGCAGAATCAACATGTTTTCTAGTGAAAGATATTTAAAATCATTAAAAATATAAATGTCCTTAGGTTTTCACGGCCGTTCAGAATCTTCTGTGTATAGTTTTCTGGGATATTCTGCCGTGTATATGTGAAATCTCTGGCCAACGTTTCGGATCCCATTGCAGGGTCCATCATCAGGGCTGATGTTGACATCAGATTCATTAAAATATTTTCAAATAATTGATTATTATTACCAAAATTTACAAACGAATGTTTTAAATCTTCGCGATATTATGTACGATACAGGAAGTTATATTATTATGTAAATTAAAAACATCCTTATCCATAAATTGACGATAATCTAAGAAGTGATGGGAATAAAATTTGACACCAATCCTTTAACAACTCCTAACTGCTCGTGGAGGACTTATGTTGCAGGACGTGAACCAACTGTAAAATTAGCCTTGTATCCCGAAAAAATATCTTGGTTTATTTTATCGAAAGCCTTCACAAAACTCAACTTTATAAGATGATATCCACCAATCTTAGCAGTTTATTTTTAACATATTTCTGTACTCGGGGATTAGTCTAGATTAGTTTTTATATATTTTTTTCTGGAAGATTCGTGTAGTTGGAAATATAGGTAATTTTTGATATAATTATTGTAAGAAATATTGTTATGCTACTTAATAACTCAGCCTTTCACTAAATTCAAAAAATTCTAAAGATTTAATAGATTACTATTAAGTAGTAGGTAATATATTATATCCGTTTTAACTATAAGTTGTCTTATACATTTTGTCAGAATTATTCCAGGCTGGAAAATGAAAAATCTTTCATTTCACAAGTTTACTGTTGTTTTTTACAGTTATGTATTTAATTTTTGTACAAAGTGTTTTCTACATATTTGTAAACAATTCAATTCAATTCAATAAACAATTCAAACTCTTGTGTATCTTTACAGCCAAAACATGGGAAGTAAACAATGAGCCTAATTTTAGAGAGAATGTCAAACTTCAAGATTAAGATAACTCTATGTTATGTTTTAGGGACGTAATCCCACGATATTTACCTTTAAATTTATACGCCTCGTAGATTATATTCTTTAATACCCTCATTGAAAATAAAAATATCAATTACTTTGAAAATGCCTTAATTTATTTATATATTTTACTAGCATTCGTATTTAAAATAAATGTGTTAAAAATATGTTTAAGTCAATACTTAAGGCGATCGTCTTAGAGAGTGAGCAAATTTCACAATATTTTCTCATATATTCTCTTGCGTTTTTTATCACATTTTTGTATGGAAATATCTCATTTTTAAATTTATTCATCAGGTTACGTATATTTTAAATACGAATATCTTATTAAAATGTCACAAAATAAATTAGATAATTGATTAATAAATTACCAAACCTTCGATGTTTTAAAAATGAATAAAATTGCTCCACTTTGAGGGCCTTTTATGACTGAATGGCCTGTTGAGCATGCAAGTTCGACGATTTTTGAGACCTTCTTAAGGCGATCGTCTAGCAGAATGAGCAAATTTCACCATTTTTCTCATATCTTCTCTTGCGTTTTTTATCACATTTTTGTAGGGAAATACCTTATTTTAAAATTTATTCATCAGGTTACATATATATTATATAGGAATATCTTATTAAAATGTCACCAACTAAATTATATTATTGATTAATAAATTACCAAACCTTCGATGTTTTAAAATTGCTCCACTTTGTGGGCCTTTTATGACTGAATGGCCTGTTGAGATGTCTTTTTTTATTCGACAATATTACAAAGTAAACGTTTGTCTTAAATTTAATGCAATTATAGCAAAATCTGTTAGTTTGTTTACATGCAATTTATGTTTTAAAAAACACTGTTTTTAAAATTATTTTTATGTTTTTTTAAATATTTTTGAAATCACGCATTTTAATTCAAATTATAATCTTCATCGTTTAATTTAAATAATATTCGCTCTAGATACATAAGTTTCAAGAATCGGAGGTAATCACTGAACAGTGGAGCGGTGGAGTGGATAGTCGGTCGGTCGGCAGTGGCGGTCGGGTCCGCCGGCTATCGGCCGCCCGTTAGTGCGGATTGTGATATTGCCAGCGCCGCAATCAGTGCACGAGAAGAACTCGCACAGCACTCGGGCTTTCAATATTGCACAGACCGGTGAACTTTTTCAAAACTAGACTATTAAACCGTTACAACTCGTCTGCTTTATTTCAATAAAGAGCTTTTAAATTGGAATGTTACGCATTCGCATTTTGTAGCGTTTAGCTTTTTTTCATTGTTATTCTGAAATCTGCCACATCTTAAAAATTGAATATTTTTGCAATCCCAATAATAATAATTTTGTTTACTGTCTGTCTGTTCTTAACTTCCTGTAACATTTGTAACATAAAATGTTTTAATTTATCCATGTATTATCATTTTTCCTGTTTTAATTTTTTTTTTAAATACTTATTCTTTTGGACCCGGCAGGTAAACATAGACGAAATTCTCCCTCCTCCTTTACCCCATCCTAACCCCACGATACATTTTTTATACAAACCTACATTTTTTGACAGATTTTACCCAAATTTTTTATTCTTATTCTTTAGGAACCAAAATGTAAAAGTACGTCATTTTGACGGCTTATAGCGTGTATTTATATATTTTTGTTTATTCTTTTTTGATATAATTATTTCTATGTTCCTTTGTACTTATGTGTATGTATTATTCCTTAATACGAAAACTTGGTTGGATTCTAGATTTTATGTATCTATATCCCTTCCAAAATCATGTTTCCTATAAAATTATAGGCTGTTTTCTATAAAATCTCGAATTCAGTACATTAAAAACTAGCAATCCTCAATAGCTGCATTGATTTTTTTTGGATACTGCTGCCTTTGCTTTATACCCCACATACTTTTCCACAGCGGGAAGAGAGATAGAGAGAGAGACGAGAGAGAGAGACAGAACAGAGAGAGAGAGAGAAACAGAGAGAGATAGAGAGAGAGATGAGAAGATAGAGAGAGAGAGAGAGAAAAGAGATAGATATAGATATACAGTACATATATATATATATATTAAAGATATATATCATATAAAATCTACATCCTATAATATATAATAATCTTACTTTTATTATACTTTATGACGTTTGCTGAGGTACGTGAGTGATTATAAGAAATTTGATGACTTATTTTTATTGTAACTTAATTATTCTGTGGGGGAGATCGTGGACAGTATAAAGTTCTATTTTATAAGTACATAGTAACATTTTATGTTAATTGTATTGCGGGTAGCTGAACACGGATGATTTAAATTTAAAAAATTACATTATTATTAGTGCAGTACGTCCTGAACGAGGGTCATACAATATAATTCGATAGTGCGTACACCGTAGCCAACTTTAACATAAAATCATCTCGCATATACAGAGGCGCAATATAAATTTTTAAACATAAAATTATTGTGAATAGTAGAAACGACTCCGTAAGAATTCCACTGGATAAATATCTTAGATAACGTCGTTCATTAAAATATATACATAAAAAAAACAAAAATATCTCTTAAAAATGTTGTATCTACTTAAAGTAATTACGAGCGTATAAACTGGACCCAATTATGATAATTTCGTTGTCTGTCCATCCGTATGTCTGTCTGTCAGTCCCCGAAACTTCGTGTAACATCCGTAACTTCTTTATAGTAATTTTTTTTTTTTTTTCGAAAATACTTTTTTCAAGTTTTTTCTTACGAAATACTTTTTTTTACAATTTTTTAGGAACTGATATTTTAAAGTACCGTCATTTTTGACGGGTCACAGCCAGTAAATAAATAAATTAGATACATTTAATCGCAACGTCAATAATATTTATTACCTACACTAAGATTTTCATCTATTAAGATCACTTTCATTTTGGATCTTACTTGGAATACTTTTTTTTTTTAATATATATTTTCTTTGTTTATTACATACTAGCTGTTCATACCCGGCATTGCATGGGTTAAGAATTAAGTTGAAAATAAATTTGCACAGTACTTTTACGTTTACCCGTGCGTATTTACTCGAAACGTCGTGAGTTTAAACTCCTTTTCAGAAATATTTGACGCGTACTTGGCAGACTTTTCAAGAAATAAAATGTTTATTTAATATAGAATAAAAAATCTAACCAATGACGCAGTGACAACATTAAAAACCAATGCATCAATTACCCAATATTTTCCATCAAAAATATACAGCATGATAATTGGACGTAGTTAAGCGAAAGGATCCCATCTACACAGAGTCACTTTAGAGATATTGCTCATTGGTATTCGTTTTAAAATAAATTGAAAGAATGATTTCCTATGTAGAATATTAATACTTTTTTAAATTTTGATCACGACATTGATTGGATCCTTATCGCGTAACTACGTCCAATTATGATAAAAATAAAGATCTTTTTGAGTAGTGCATTCCTCATGAGTCCATAAATGAGAGTTCTGGCATTGTACTCATTTCCACCCGATATAAGTCTTATTTAGTTGCTGATAATCTCCTTTCCTTTCCTGAGATCAACGAGTGGCTGACAATTGGGTGAAATTACAATTCATGCTTCTCTGGCTTTTTTTAAAAACGCTTGCGATGAAAGAGACGGAAGATATGGGCGATCTTACTACGTCCCCTGTTACCATTGTCTCCAGTCTCTCCTACCTATGTTGTACACATCAAATTGTTTAAGATCTATAATAAATAAATACTTTTACGTGATTCATTGGTCCGGATACATACTCGCCTAGTGACCTCATGGTCGGGCCACATCTCATCACTCGAGAAACATGTCGGGAGACCACCGCCATGTTGTTATATCGATATGTTGTTCTGGTATGTTGTTATATCATAAGATATCCCTATTTTCATAGCTCCGCGCTAACCTTTATTTGGAAAAAGAAATATATTAAATTTCATTAAACGTGTACGTAAATGCTCATTATGGTAGGCGATGTTATAGGATGCAGAAAGGCGTTCTTGTCTTAATATGAATTAAAAGTGGTGAATTAAACAGCAAAACATTATGACAGTATCACAGGGCGTAGCTGTGGGAGGCAAATGAAAAACACAAAAATAGTTTAACACTACTGGACACGAATTAAATCCGAATACCGTTCTTAAATTTATGGTCACCAAATGTTTCCAGAATATTTCACACACTTTATTAATTTGCACTAATAAACTCTGTTTCTATTACTTCGATCACTTACTTGCAAATTCTACAAAAAATTTTCACCCGCCGGTAGAGACTTCCTTTATTTATTATCGCGAAGTATACGCTAGTTACAAATGACTGACCCCGCGTTGCGTGACGTCCTTGTATTTATAGGCAAAGAAAAGTCTTTTTCCATCTTTAGAGGTTTCTCGTGAGACTTGTGGAGCGTTCCGAAGATTAGCTACGCAAGTTTTTTTGGTTTCTAGTATCTCGTGACAATAAAATAAATAAATTTAAAAGATTTCCACGTTATCCTTGCTCAGCTGTAAAGTTTATGCAGAAATATGCATAGTATGTATGACCACTGTAGGAATGGAGCTGAGATTTCGGCTACGCGCAGCTACCCGAAGACAATTTGTCAAACTTTGGCTTAATATCGAAAGCTAATAAATAGGCCGTACATTGCATAAGGTCACACTACCTTAACCACATTCCTATAGCAGTCATACTATACTTACATATAAGTAAATATGTAGCCATAATTATGTTGTATTTTAATCATATTATTTATTATATTCTTAAATATGATCAGTTTTTTTTCTTATCTAACTTGTTAAAACGTTCTTTCTCAAATTAGAACAATTACGTAGCAACATTAGTAGACTGGTGAATTCATCAATCTCCTTGATTTTGCCAAAAAATAATTCTACGTAGCCTTTGGAGTTGTACGAAGGTAGGCGCCAGAGAAATTGAATTGGGAGATAGGGTTGTTCGGGCAAGAAAACGGATTCGGGAGACAAAATGGAAAGGTACAATTATGCCGTGAAGCGTCCACTAAATAGGTAGCGAAGCGGTCACCAAACCCGCCCGTCTGCCGGCCATAATGAAATATAAAATATATTAGTACAAAGAAATGTACAAAAATGTTCACATTTTCGGTTGGTTTCCTGTGATTGAAAGTTCTTTTGATCTGACCAAACGTGACTGAAATAATAAAGGGAGTACCTAATATGTGAACATGAAAAATCTAACTCTTATTTTTACGTGATAAAAATATTGGATTGCGTTATATTTTTTCCTCGTGTTTAAAAGAAGAAATATTCTCGTTTTTTAAATTTATTCATTGAAATTTATTATTATTTTACATATCTCATAACTAGGTTATAATTTACGGTTCAGTGAATTGAATTCGGTTTAATATTCTATTATTGAAAATATGTTTTGTCTTTAGGAACATACTAATATCGTTTTTTTATAAGTTTGTACTCAAAATTGGATTACGATGTCAAACAGAATTACCGATAGATCGGTAAAAAATTAAGCAAATACTGATTTACCCATAAATTATGGGTGATTATAGGGATACAAAATATGATAATTATGGTATCAAGAACAAAGATGCAGTGACTACATTGAAGCATAACGTGTACGTAAACATATATTTTGGAGAAAAACCTTAGATAATCAAATATTAATTAAGACAAATTATAGTGTAAGTCTAACAGAGATGCAGCATTTATATGGGAAACGTATATGTAAGTCTTTTATAGGGTAGCCCAGGACTTATGACTTATGATCACTTTATACAATCAATGTTCACCAAGCCAACCGTAAGAAAATTTAGACATTACCAAAATTTTAAAATTTTATGTACATTCTAAATCAATTTCTTTCATATGTTCGAATGGACTTTGCTAGATACATCTATAGTTCTTCTTATCACATATCATACATAGATAGGAATATTAAGAGATATATATTTAATTCTATTTATATATTATATTTATATATTCTAGACATATATTTCGTATAAACGAAATATATGTCTACGTAAGTCATGCTTTCATGATATGATCCTGCATGATCCTGGTATCAAAATATTAAATAATAAATTAAAAAAGCATATATATAATATTAGAAAGAAAATATAACTTGTACAAAAATATGTGTCGTACACAAATAACTTTATTTTTTTTCAGATGAATAATCAAAAAAGAAATCGTGTCAGAACATGTTTAATATGTCATTGTTTAAGCTGGATCTAATTTTAGAGTAAATCAATTCTGCTGAAGAGGAAACTCTTTCCACTTATGTAGCTTATTTATTGTAAGATCATTAAAATCTTATTTTAAATATTTATTTTGAATTGAGAGAAAATTTTTTAGAGAGTTTCTATATAAAGAAAGCTCTACGTTAATGGTTGTTGCAAATATTGCATAATGTTTTTTCGTATTTTAAGAATATAATTACCTATATAATACCATAATTTTTTTTACCAAAATACTATTAATTAGATATATATGGGATGTCGCCGTTATCCGGCTCCCAAAGTGTGTATATCGCAATGTAGAAGCAGTTTAATGTAGTTTTTATTTTGAATGAGATTACAATGGAGTAACTTAAGACGATGTTTTCGTCAGTTGCCTCAGATGATAAGGTCTGACGTCAGTGGAGCGACGACGCGGCATACGTGGTTCGGTGTGGCGATTGTAGACAGCTGATCGTGTGTGACGTCACGGTGGACAGCTGGCGTTGTGCAGATGTGGATTGGCTTGGCTACGGAGAGATCGTGGAGTTATGCGGCGCTAGGTAAATAATGGGTGAATGCAGATGAGTAGGTATTGATAAAGGCTCGTAGGCGGTTGGTGTAACGTCGGTTGTAACGATGCTCAGCTACGGTGCGGAGAAGCGCGGCGTGGGGTGAAAAGCGAGTGAAAGCTGACGGTGTACCGCTAGAGAGAGGTTCGCGTGGTGTTGATGTGGATGATACTTGATGGCTGCTGCAGAATGGACAGCGTTGTGTTGATGACGATGATGGTGCATGCTGCGAAGGTCGTGTTGGAGAGACGTGGCGCGTGGCGAGCGCAGCCGAGAAGCGCCACCGTGGGTCTTGAGGCCCAGGGGCGAACTGAACTCGGTGTCCATTGTACCGCTTTATATGTCCTTTTCTTTGGTGTACGTGCACGCCAATGTGGGAAATGCAGCGCCGGTAATTTTGCGTGGCGTGGAAACTGCCCCGTCAGCGAATTTTGTTTCTGCTCATCCGCGTCTATTCTTGGTAGATCAGCGATTTTTGGATCTCTCAGATTTGGCATTTATCAGTGTGTATTCCATCGCGTCAGCATAGTGAGCAACGTGCGACTCCTGTTTCATGAGAACGGCGCTGGTTGTTTTGCTTGTAGGTCAACGGGGCGTTGACCCTACATACAATTACACATTTTACCGGTAATACGTATCCTACTTAGAATTATCCAAGAAAAATAAAATCAGATTTGAATAATAGATGCACGCAATATAAAATATAAGCCACCAGCGTAACTTTTCTTTTAAGCGTTTTGTTTCTGACGTAGGCATTTCGCTTTGTAATATTATCTATCCTGAGCATATACAATTAATTAACATAAATGTTCTATTTAAAGTAGAAAATCTCTTCCATCTGTCACTGCAATCTTTTGGGTATCCAACTTAAAGTAATAAAAAAAATTAAAGAACCTCTTTGAATTTCTAGAGTTCTAAAAGAGACGTTTGTGTCGTAACGTTCATTTTAAAGATATCTTCGATCAATCACAGTCGAGGCACACTGATTGGTGAAAATCGGAAGATAAGGCTAATGTTACTCAAAATACCCCTTAGATTACGTAACATACTTTGTCAAGAAGAATTAAGAAATAGCAAAAATTATAACAATCCAATAATATACTGTATTTAGTAATTTTTCAGTTCAAACGTTTAAAAATTAAATAACATACAATTATTACATATTTATAACGTATGTGACTATATATTTTTTTAATTATCACAATTTGAATACGTTTTCAAACAAAGATTTAGTAATATAAACGGTAAACTAACTAATTAACTAACGACCACACCATTTTCTCGCTGGGATAGGCAGAGAGAATAGAGCGCCGCACTCTTGCAGTTAGTTTATATAATTTAAAATGTGAATGGAGTGTTCTTGTTAAAAATAATTTATAGAATTTAAAAAGTCTCACAGAAACGAAGCTATTTATATGGGAAACATGTGTTGAAATATTAATGGAATGTCCCAGGGTTTATGACCTGTGATTTATGACGTATTTATTATTTAATTAATAATTAACCTTCTGTCGATAAGATCCAGTAATCGTGTGCTCCGAAAATACGTATAAAATAAAAATATTGTTTAAAATATTTGTTTTATCTCATTTTTGTTTATTTTATTAATCTTTAAACACCTCGTAAGAGATAAATTGTTTATTTATTTGTTTTCTCGTCGGCATCAAGATAAATTTTTAATGGTCATTAAAAATTTATCTTGATGCTTGTCGGTCAAATAATTTATTTTCAGCGCTTTTATCCTTCACTTTAGTGCCACTGATGTCTGTTTTACCTGAAGCGACATTCGTATCGGCAGTTGACAGTTCACTAAATGGACAGTGTGACCCGACCCTTATCAGACTTAACCGTTGAAGCACAAAAATGATATAAAATTCGGAATAGAGCCGTCCTCGTAATATATTTGAAGAAAAAACTAAATGGATGTACTTTCATAATATTATTTTCACCCAAAAAATAAATGAAAATTGGTACCATACAAATTCTGAAAGCTTATGAATCTTTTGAATGGTATATTAGTACTGTTCAAAACTTTGATTTTTTTTAGAAAAATATATTATTAATTTAATGAGATCATCTTTTTGGCTGGTTGCATGTGTTCTGGTAGTCGTTATTTATTTAAATAATATTAATGCTATTTAAAATTTTCATAATATTAGATCTTCAACAGTTCATTTACGACTCTGATGGATAGTCTATTAACACACAAATGTGTAATGTGAAAACATTTCAAGGAAATTAGTGGAATATCATATTAACTCAATAAGTCTCCGGTTTAACTATAATTTTTTTTTTAATTTCGACATTATTCATCAATACTCTCCTTCACAGTATTTTATTCCACTTATTTGAGTTATGATAGTAGAACTCAATTCTAATATTGCCTCTGAAGATGATGGTTGTGCCCATCGAAAGCGCTTATATAACTCAAATAAGTGAAATAAAACGTTATGTATAAATTATTGTGTATAAAACGTTATGTATAAATCATGGACTTCCACTCTGTAAATGAATCAACGCTTAATTTATCAATTTATTATTTTATTCAGTACATACGGTATAGATAATAGTCACAGGAAAATAATTTACCAATAATAAGATGGGTTATTGATATTTATAATAAAAATATTGGAACTGAAAGAAAAATTATCATACACATTAGACATATTTAGACGTTATTATAATATTATGGAATATAAAGTCCATCTTAGAATCTTTGCCACTTTAGGATGCCCAGAGTTTTATTACATATTGGAATGTGGATCAATACGGGCATATTAAGATATAGTCATATCTTTATAAAATAAATCATTTTAACTCAAATTTTTAATTTTGAGTACACGGATGGGTCTCGGATATTTTATAATACCGATTGTAACTACCATGAATGCTTAAACTGTTCAGAAAATTTTTTAACCATGAATTTCACGTATTTTATATTTAAAGCAAAAAAAACATTTTACATTTTAATTTTAAACATTTTTCGAAGTATTTTGGTGGAATCGAGGTTAAATTTGTTAATAATCCATCCAATGTTGAAACTTTAACTCAATTTTCTTCAAATTAACTTGATGTAATTAAGCCAATTTATAAGGGTAGCAGTCTGCGTTATGATATAAAGTTTTTGTAGTAATTTCCTTCACGTTGCCTGATGCCACTGAGACACTTACTTTACAAGTCTAATTCACATGCAGGGCAGGGATAGGGTTCTCCCGCTCCTTGCCCTCTCTTTCTTCCTCCAGGAGGAGTTTTGAAGGAGAAGGGGCTTTTTAATCCGAGACTTGAAAGATCTTGATTAAATAAAGGATGAATCGTAAAACGCGCAAGTCATTGCATAACCGAGTGGTCTGATATACCCGTAGGTAAGATACAACTATGTTATTTTGCTAAAATGTATATTTTATCTTATAGCCCATATTAACCACATACGAGAGGTGGCTGGAGTGGACAACGTCGGATTAGGAGCAGGATATGATGGAATTAATTAGTGAGTACTTACTTGTCTTTCTACCTCCAATATGTCAAATTTATTATGTTTAGGGACTAACATTGTGAAAAGATAATTTTTACAGACCCATTCAACAGGGTAATGTGATACTGGCAGAAAACATTAATTCATAAAAGCAAACTTAAACGTAAACTCTATTGTAAAAGAAGAGAACATCGATTTATTAATATTTTTTTTTTGATATAGTATACAAAACAAATAATATAAGGTAAAGGTATATAAAACATTTTAATTATCTAGGTTGGTACTAATTTATTTTCTTTAATTTAAAATAAGATGCTTAATAATATTTAATAACTTCTTTATGCTTAATGTATGCATTATGATGAAAAATAAGATAAAAGACAAAAATAATTATCATCGTCATCTTTACTCTGGGCGGTTTGGGGACGCAACATCCCGACAAGACTTCCCCTGTCTAACACAAGACGTGGAAAGTATTATCAATGTATAAATTGAATAAAATTTTACACACGACAAACATAATACAAAAACGTAAAATAAAATAATAGCTCTAAGGTTCTTTCCTCAACCTGTTGCACCACGTCGCCTTCCGGGGGATAGACATCCTGCTCCAAAACAGTAAATTCAACAATAAATATACTTCTATGATTTTTTCCTTCTAACGAGTACAATTTTACGATAAGTTTTTTTCTCCTAGAATGAGCCATTCTAATTAAAACTTAACACTCAAAAAATCGCTTCGTACTTTTCGTTTCGTTCAGTACTATTTTTTTTAAAACAGTTTAATTTAGATAATGATCTACGGCACTATCCAGCGGCAAAAATTATACTGGAAGAAAGCATTATAATACGATTTAGTGCTTTCTGTGAGAATAAAAAATATAAATATGGCAATGATTGTATTAAATTGAAAACTACACATCCTACGACAAAATGTGTTCTATCAAGTAGAGCGAAAATTATATCAATTTTCCCATTTTAAACACAATATCATCAAATTCTCACATAATGCCTTCTGTTAATATATATTCGATATGATATTTAGTTTTCACCATTAATTTTTTGAAAATACCAACATGTTTCTGGGTCAATGCTCTCTTCATCAGGATACAACGTATACTCAAAATTTAAATAAAAAATCGAAGTAGTGACAATATCAAAATAAAATTAAATATGTGGAAGATGAATAAATAATTAAGTATATACTAATATCAAAACAAATTAAGAAGACAACTATTTGTAAAAAGGACCTGGTTATTTTATTTTTATTTTTAATATACGTTGTATCCTGGTGAAGGAACCATTGGCCCCGAAACGTGTTGGTATTTTCAACAAATTAGTGATAAAAACAAAGTTTATTTTAATTAATAATTATTAATAATGTCACCATAAAATCATTAGGTCTTATTGAATAAAATTAAATAATTTTAGCGTAGCGTTTTAGTAACCCTACAGCCATGCATTGTTACATAGAAAATTTGTTGTTTGATCGGCCGCGAGCTAAGGCTGTGAGAACAGCCCCATCTAGGGGAACGTAGCGTCTTAGTAGTGTTAGTGATGAACTTTGTTATATATGAAATTGTATATTTTGATCTTCCTGTTCATGATGATTATTATTTCAATGGTTTTTTGATCTATTTTTTAACGTTTTCAGACGTTGGTTATTTAAAAGGGTTTGTTGTGTTAAATTAATATGAAAGAATGCAAAAACGAAGTCCAATAACCGGGATTACGATTTTCGCAATGATGTAGATTAAGAAAATAAATTTCTTTATCATTTTTTTATGAATTGGCCATTTGACCTATATTAATAATGTCATTTTCTAAATATGTATATAGTAATAAATACTTCATTGTTCTTCCAGTACACCCCGCGGCTTGGAAGACGTATCGTCGTACCCTCTTCTCTTTGCTGAGCTGATGGCCAATGGCTGGTCTATCGATGAACTGAAGAAGTTAGCTGGACTCAACCTCTTGAGAGTAATGGAAGCCGTCGAGAAGGTCAGCGCCGAGCAGAAGGCGGCTCGGATTCCACCTTACGAGGATACCATGCAGCCAAAAGCCCCAGATCCCTACAACTGTTCTAGTCAAGATCTTTTCTAAAGAAAATTATATGAAAGGGTTTTTTACTGCTTGGCATGGCTTTTAGGGTGATTTAAAATTTTCTAAGACGTAAAAAAATATAGAATAGTAAAATTAGAAAGGCCCTTAATTAAAATCTTATTTTATTGATTCAACTTTTAATGTTGCTATGGACATCTTACTTTATAAAATTTATGATATTAATTGTTAAAAAAGAAACCTTAAAATTTATATTTGATTTTAAATAATTTATTTAAAATATTAGAAATATATTTGAACAATTGCCTTGCAGTTATTCTATTATGTACTTGTTAAAATTAATTGTAATATCAGGGTTTGTTAGGGTCTTTACATTTTTGATACATCTAATATGTATTAAAAAAACTTTGCTTAATTTGATAATATTATTTCGTTTTGAGGATAAGTATTGTTTTTGTATAATATTTATCTTACTAAGAATGAATTCCTCCAAATATCTACAATAACGAAAAATTGTGATTATTTTCCAATCAATATGCATATTTTATTTTATTTGAAATTACATATATTAAAAGCTTTCAGGCATTTTCTTGTTAATGTTTAACATGAAAAAATAAAGTTAGGTGTCGATTAAAAGCTAATTATTAAATTAAGTAAAATATAAGGAAAGCTTTAAAAATGTTACATTAGAATATAAAAAGATTAGACTGATTTTTGATTACACACATATCATAAAAGTATCAGCAGAATGTTTTCTCTATAACGCTGAAATTATTAGTTATATATTTTAAATATGTTTCGTGTGCTTAACCTTACTTGTGTAGCAAAATAAATCTTGTGAAAAATAAATAAAGATATCAGGCCTAAAAAAATTAATTATGGTTCTTAAAATATTTTTCTTAAATCTAGTTATGCCATCAATTATAAAAGTAACATTCTATAGATTTATCCCGTGTAGCCAAATCGTTTCTACTAAATTTTGGTATTTTTATTTGACAATCACTCAGAATATGTATTTGACTATAAAATTATCTTTACATTGTAATAGTAAATATATATTCCTATGGTTAAGAAATTTAAAATAAATAGTGCCAAAAACAAAGAGTGCCAAATTTCCGAAATATTCAAGTGAATTTAAAAATATTATAATGTACCTACTTCATTAGACGATGATTTCTGCATCATTATGTGGAGTATAAATAAGTACTTAAGTACTAAAGATAATAACAACAGTTCCAATAAAACATATCCATTGTAAAGAAATAAGATATTTCTTTTTTTGTATTTCTTGGGCACTTACCAATTTCTTTCAGACATTGTTAAAGAGTTTAAATTTACAATGTACAATTTATTACTTATTGAAGAATTTACGCTACCGGTTTCGACACGTCCGTGTCATTAACGAGCGTTATTTAAAGTTTAAATAACGCTCCTTAATGACAAGGACGTGTCGAAACCGAATTCTTTAATAAGTAACAAATTGTACATTGTAAATTTAAACTCTTTAATAATGTCTGAAAGATATTTCTTATTGGAGTTTTCAATTAGTATTCACAGATCACATTTTGACAACAATTATTAATGAATAACTTTCATGAAAAGAATTTTTGTAAACGAAATGTGAATGGAGCTTAAAGTTTATAATAAAAATTACTGGTATATTTATTATCATTTATAAATAATTTACATTAAAATATAAAACTATGAGATTCTTAAATTTATATTCATGAATTAATTAATCTATCTAAAAGAAATTTGTACGAAGCTTTGGTCCAATTCAAAAATTTTAGTAAGGAAAATGTGAATTAATTTAGCTTTATTTATAAAATATAAACAGTCAGTTTAAAAATAATCTTCATTAAAACCCTAACTATTTATTCCTTGATAAAAACATAATAAATATGAAACCTTTTGTTCTTAAAATTAAATTTATAGTTTTAAGTGGATATACGTTTTTTTTATTAAAAAAATCAATTTAAATTAAATTTTACCTAATCAATGCAAGCTTCTAGTTAGAATTATGTATTAAGAGATAAATCATTTTTTATTCGAATCAACGAAATTTTTATATTGTGTACATAAAAGCTAAAATAACTTAAATAAATTTTAATATTCCTGTAAATCAAAGCGACCAATTAACTGAATAACCGCTATATTATAAATATATGAATAATTTTTTTTAATGTAACTACCCATTGTCGCAGTATTTCCAAAATCAATAATGTAATAATGTTGAAAACCAATAAAATGAAATATCAAAACTGTTAGAAATCATTTCATTGGATCCTAAGTTAGTTATCAATACTAAGTCATGTTGGAGCCTGACAAAAAGCTTGAATTGAAAGCTTGAGTAGATTGAACTTTAACACAAGCATCAGTTGAAACAGAATAACTGCACTATGGCTAGCTTTCCAGATTTCTAACTATAAAAAAGTTAAGGACATGTCTTTACTCATTTTAAGTGTCCTCTTCATTTTTATTTCATGATGCGATTGTATAAGACAATACTACCCGTTGATGTTTTAATAATAAAAAACTTAATTTTGTGGATACTATTTTTTAATTTCTTTAAAATAAAGTTATTCCTTGATCTTTTATATATTATATACAGATATATACGAGATACATCCGATTGTTTAATATAATTGTGAAGCTTGGTCTCTGATTTTCTTGCATGTTGCGGGTCGTCGAAAATAAAGCATCGCACAAGATTTACGGCACAGCATACGCATAATAAACTAACCGAAAAATTTAGGAAGAATTAATTAAAATACCGGGAACGGTATGGCGCCATAGATGTCCTACGGAAGGTGAAGCGGCTGCTGCGCTGTGGGAGCGGTTTGTAGAGAAAGTAGATTCCCCCAACACGCATACAACCCTCTTACGTAAACCAACAGGTTCAAGATTGAGAGGAAGACATAGATGGACGGATGATGCAAGGTTCAGGCAGGTTCTATACCGTATTAATCTGTTAGGGGTAAACTTGCGGGCTGCCGTGTTTCCCCTCACACATGCGCGCGTGTATGCACACACATATAGATACATACACACATGCGCACACACACGCATGCGTACACTCACACAGCCACACATACACAAACACACACACTCGCACGCACCAACTTACTACTTGACTATTAAAATTAAGTACAACCTAACTCTTTAGGGTGCTTAAAATTTATTTTTTATTGAGGCACACATTTAAAAGCTTTCAATAGCCAAAAAATGTATGTGTTTTTTAATTTTTTATTTAAATTGATTAAAGGGGTCGCTGCAACGCTTCAGACTAAAAAAATCAATGCGTTAGCATCAATAAGCCGTGGATAGGTTGAATACATCCCCCACCCGACCCCCGTAGTATTAATTCATCAATCCATAATTAAAGATATATTTATATTTAAACATTTAAGTAAGATGCGTAGGTACCTATTCTTGAGACAAATTTTCTCAATTGATTGATGATGGGGTCTCTAGAAAACCCCTGTTTTTACAATTGATGGGTAAAACATGAAAAGCAGCAAAATCCTAAAAATTACAAATATTTGTTTTGAATGCTGTCACCGAGGATAACTAATTTAAAATTTACCTGCTGAGTTAGACATTTGATAAGAAGAAATATAGCTCTATCCTTTCCAAAATTATTTCCAAATTACTATGGAAAACTGAGACAGCATTATCCTCGTAGTGTAAAAAGCAAAGGCAGACAAGCCCCAAAGATGTATCACATAACACAATGGTTGCCTCCTACTAAAGTTGAAGCTGATATCGATTTTAGCCTGAAACATAATCATGAATGAAGTGGTGCATAGTGAAAGGTTTTTCGTATTTATCTCAGAAAGACCTCAATGGGATGCTGCTGTCTTTTATTTTATACCCCTAATTATTCTTCCAGGGTCAACGAGAACTACTACCCTCAATACGTAATGTCTATTGAACTAATAAACATACGGTTTCTGAAAGATTTGCAAAGATGGCGGTAATTATTTATTGAAAATTATTCCTTAGTTTAAACTTATATTATTTTTGGGTACTCAGAAATAAATTTCAGTGACATCTAACGAAATTTTTCAAAAGCTTTGCTAATTTATTCACAAACGTAATAAGAAGCACTCGTTTTAATATGAATCTTCAAAGATGTCACTAGTTTATAAAATTTAAATCGACTTGATTAATTTATTAAAAAAAGGTTAGAAAAAGTTTAAAATAATTAAAAACTTATTTTTCAATTATGCCGAGTAAATGAAAAATAAGTGTTTAGCATAGCATTCGTCATATTGTAATTTCAATAGACATCAACACGTTTTATCAATATGCATTCTTTATTACTATTATTACGCAATATGTTTTGTTAATTTTATGTTAATTTTATTTAGGTATTTATTACGTTTATAATTATAAAGTTAATAACAAAATAATTTTATGTTAATCATAATAATGAATGTCGATTATATACAGCCTTCTTACACTAGGATGCTTCAAAAAGATCATTAACATCATGTTCTAAGAATAGTTGATAAAAGGTTCCAAAGGAGACTTTGATCTTTCAAGCTTCCAATGAAAATTGGGACATCTAAGAAAAATGTTGCTGCTTCAATAAACCAGACCAAATAGCGGTATTGATCCAAAACGCAAAATGATCGAGATAATTATTGATGATAGATATTATTAACAACAAAAATATTTATTTTTTATTTTATTTATTTGTTTTTTTTACATACATACACATTTTTTACATTTAAAATAAATGAATTAATTTATTCTGCTATCCCTATGAGAGTCAGAGACTCGTGTAGAGAAGGAACATTGTAGGTGTAAAGGTATAAATATCCATTAATCTAAGTAGTACAAAATAGAATTGAATATATAAGAATGATTATTCACAAAGGAATATTATATTAGTAAGAAGTAGTAGTATGGTGACAAGATTGGGGTGGGAGGTGCAATTTGTCGGGAAAGTGACATTTTCAAACAGTTTCCTGCTCATAATAATGTGTCTAGAAGTTATTTTTATACTTATATGTTTTTTATTTCAATTTTAAATTTATTCTGATCTGTAATTTTTCTGATTGTTAGGAGAAGATAATTGAAGAATTTAATGCCAAGAAAACTAAAATGATTTTGGGTCGTGATAAAATTAAATTTTTGTACGTTAAGTGCATACCTATCAAAATCTCGTACATCAAAAATCGCTTCTTATATTTAATTTTTTATTTAATTAAAAACTTTTTGATTTTTTTGTATAAATTGAATTATTTATATATTTGGGCGTTTGAAGGAAATGGTGTGGACGGAAATGTGTAATAGGAAATAAGACGCCGCGCCGGGGAAAGCGCGCGAAATTTCATTTGAGTAATGAGCGCGCGCCATCGGAAAAAATCATCGTTTATAAACAAATCACCGTCCAGAAAATGCCATCACAGCGAAGACGCACACTTCCAACATCCCACGCTTCTGATTATGTATATATGTTGCGCGTCTGTTGTCAAATATGTGGATGTTGTTACTTTGATATATTTTGGCTTATATCTTCGAAATTATCCAATAAATACTAAATTTTTTTACTATAACTACCCATAATGATTTATATTCTCAAATTTAATGTAATTTTTGTGATTATTTTTAAACATTTATTAAAAGATTTCATACAATATGTATGGCGGCACACTACCGCCATCTATGAAAATAATTGACTAAACACACTTGTATATAAAAATGCGTATGTAGATATACGGTACCTACCTAGTGCGCCAAAATTCAATAATAAATAAATGCACGTACATTTTCTTTATGTAAGTTTATTTATTTAACATATATGTAAGTTTTAAAACTTAGCATGGTAAGCAATGGTTAAAGGAGAAGTTTTGTATTCATCTGTGTTTTCTAACGGTGGGTCTCCGTCCATTTCCTATTCCGCCTCTAAGTAGTCCTTAATTTTACTGTTGCAGATTCCTCTTCAGTACCTATCATTTTGGTACTCTTCCTAATTAAGCAATCTCTCAATTATCTCCTCTCCGCGATATCTTATACTGCACGATAGTTTCTAAGCCATTTTAAACCTTTAAACCAAGTACCTCATTACAAATATATGTTACTTTTAAAACTAAGCAAAACAAATAACACTGAAAATTCCTCAAAACAAACAAACAAAAAAAAGTATATAACACTTAACAAAAATAAAGACTCTTCGTTAGTCGATTATGGCTAATGGTGGATAATGATGTGGTAAATGGTGGCTCTTTCCCGCATGACACAGTCATCCGACATCCAGTCAGCGACCGAGTTGACACGAAGAATCAACGCGGTACAGTTGCCGGCAAACTTCTTGAAATTTTTTGACGTACTGGGGGAATGCGCAGAATACAAAATTTGGGTCACGTTGGTGGAATGGTTCATGCGCAAACTTCCCCCGCTACGCCGAAAAATTTCAAGTTGTTTGCCGGCTACTGTAGGCTCGTTTGTTAGAAAGAGGTAGCAAGGCATATTCGCCGTATTAAGAGGCTCTTATACCTTCAATGTTGGAATTAGTTTAATCACTTCCCGCTAAAAATGGCGCTAGTTTCGCTCAAACATGTATTATTTAAGCACAAAAAACGATATCGAGAAATATACAATACTATAAAACGAAATAGAAATGTGCAAACTTTAACGCCTGACCTTTTAACTGCGTAGTGCTACATACGTAACCCTTTCTACATGAACGTAAGTTTTGCAAGTTTGGTGAAATTTTTCTCTACGATAATTATTCGATCCTTATATTAGAGATGTCACAAAGCCGGCCGTAATTCAATGGATATTGTATCTTTCTGAAATTTCACTCAAAATTTGCTTTTTTATGCTATTTTTCTGATTTTTAAGAAAAATATTTTTTTTAAGATCTCCATTACATATAACATGTTATTGTGTGAATTTAAACTATATTTTTTATTGTTTTATAACATTTTGTTTAATATCAATGTTAAATAATTCAAATATAAACCATTTTAAAAAATTATGCGTGTACTTTTGTATGCGCGTTAGAAGTTATACTTAAAAAGTAGAATAAAGACAAAATAATAATAATAAAAATAATTTCTTTGTCTGTCCGTAACTTACTGGAAAGACGACTTTAGATATTTAGAATGTGACAAGCAATCAGCGCTCAACACTTATTGCGCGGTCACACAAGAGTTGTTATTATTTACTATATAGTCCGTACACCCGTGAAAATATGGTTAAGTATAAAGAGAATATAGAAATAAAAAAAATCTGAATTATTTTCAATATATTTTCTATAATATATGAATATATTTTCTATAATAGATGAAAATATATGAATATATTTTCAAAACGTAAGACTTTCATGAAAGTAACTTATATCGAATATTTAAAAGTAATACGCATTAATACAAGTCAAATAAAATGATAAAATGAGAAATGATTTCTGCAAGGTGATGATGCAAAATGATTAAACATTTTTTTTATTTGTATTTCTGAAGCAAATGTATTTTTAATCGTTTATATAAGTTACTTTAATAACAGAAAATCAACGGAAAATATTAACCTACAATAACGAATGGATCATATATCAGATCGTTAGAAATGATAATAATCACGGATAATAAACATAGACGATTCGTAAAAAACGGATATAAAAACATAGCAACCGAAAATATTAACGTATTATAACGAAGAGATCAAAATTCGGATCTTTACAATAGGAAAAAATTCACGGATAATAAAACATAAAAACATTTACAGGTCATAGCTTGTATTTCCATGGTCTCAGTTAATTGCTGGAAATTTGCAAAACCTATACCAATGCTCATTGCTACAGATACGGCAGCGTGGTTAATATCTAAATTACACTCAATGTGCGAAGACAAGCTCATTTTTAAATTGCACATGTTACATTGCATTTTATACGTAGATTTAAATCCTTTCCTAATTTCATTGTATATATAAATGTTTCAAAGCGTGCATCCATATTGATCACAATGAGAACCAATTTTCTTCAGTTCCTCAAAAACGTGTTGGAAATCAATTATTCGTCTTCCTATTATTTCTATAGGTTCATTTGTTTTCTAAAAAAATATTTATTAGTATTTAATATAAAAAAATAATTTAATGTGTGTAGTGAGAAATGCAGAGGAAATTTTATAAGACATGATGGTCAGGCAAGTTGTTATAAAGCGTCAAAAGAGGTGGCAAAATTTATAAAAAAATTTTTTAATAACATTAAACGCACTTAATCTCGTTGTTTTCTTAATGTTTTGAAAAGTTTAATTGTTCTACTAAGGTAATAAAATGTCCAGGTACCCAGCGTAATATGACAGAGATGAGCTTTTAGTATTATTCCTTAAAAATTAGCGGAAGATATTTTTAAAATTACCTGTAATTTATTATCCGTCTCATCAACACTAATCAAAGTTTCGTGCATTTTTTTTTTTGATAGGAGGTTTGGGTGGACTCCTATTAAAAATTATAAATACAATATTGTAAATATATGGATGTAATAATGTAAATATAATTCAAAAATAAACTAAATCCTTAACAATTAAAGCTAAAATCACACAGTACAAAGTATACCGATGCGCAGTACAAATGTCGATTTAAGAAATTTCTCATCCCTACTTCGTCAACGTAAGGCGAAATACAGTTTTTAGTTTTTTAAAAATATCATTAATGAAGTATTAAAAATTGCCAAAATTTTACATGTATACAGGCCAAAGTGTATATATGATACGTTCAATTCATTCGATAAAAACAGTGAATTTTGACAGAATTTTTGTATTCTAACCTAAAAATATTGTTTGAATACTGTCACCTCGATATTTGAAATGTGTTATAACATGATTTACCTGTGTTCTTGGGGCAAACTACTTCTTAAACTAATTCCTCTACATGGTAACTTTCGTTTTCTGACATTCTCATAATGCTTACGAGGCATTTTATAAATAATTTTGATAAAACCTCGGGAGTCAACACTTTTCACGCACAAGCACCGGTGTCCGGTGGACGTCTAAAGAGATGATTTGTTCACTTTTAACGGGATCTGTTACTGAATTATTTCAATTTTTAGAGGATGAGGTATATTTTTTTGAATATTTTTTCATTAATGACAATAGAATTATCTTAATACCCATATAAAATTTAATCAAAAAATATAATCATTTTATGGTTTTTTGGATGTTGCAAAATAGGAGACTGAACGTGAATTTTTATCTTTTTAAAAACGTTGTATTTAACAACCTACCCAAAAATAATTATATGTTTCCCCCCAAACTTTCTGATGAAACTATTTTTATTCAATTTATAAAAAAAATATATGGTCTTTATGTGGAAATATTTCGAGAAAAAGTGTACCAAAGATAACTCTATTGCTAGAAAGATTAAATAGGGCTTCGGGATTATATAGTATTTATGATAATAAAAAAGTATTTTGTTGAATTTTTTTAAATAAATGCTTTAAGAATGAATGGAAATTAATTGAATGCATGTTTAGCTGTAATTTTGGCAACAAGATTCGAAAACTTTACACTAATTTGAGTTTTTACACTGCAAAAACGTGAATCATGTACTATGGCGCCTTAATCGAAAGAATTAACAATAGCAATCTAAGGAAAAATAATTATTAATGAAACCGTTGCCTATAAAGTATTTGCCTTAAGGCTTCTGAAAGCATATTTATATTTATAAGCCTTCAGTTGCAGTTAAATACTAGAAGATGTATAAAACTAAATATTTGCACACAATGTTACTGTAAATAAATATCTCCACATCACATGCGGTGATCAACAATGGATACTGATTTTTTGAAAATACTCCTTTTAAAAAAATACTCGGTCTTTGTACTGAGCTACTTTCTGCAAATTGAAAAAAATGTACTAGTCTTTTCCTATCCTGCATGTCATTTTGAGACTATCTTAACGCTGTCTTCCTTTAAGTTCAAAAAATGGCAAATACGTCGTGGATTGCAATCGAAAAACTTCCGAATTTTATAAATTTTGTGACCTTACACATAGGTCGTAAAGATCTTGGCTGTAACGCTTACGCCACACTCTATTTTCTTTCACCGATCGAAAATTTCTCATGAGAATTTTTGTTTTGAAAATACATCTGGTAAGGTCCAGATTTTTATAAGAGTCTAAAGCGATAAGAGTCTAGATTTCTAAAGCGTAAGCACTACCTTTTTTTCTGAACATCATTCTCGACTTAATCTGTATTTGCAGGCCGAAGTAGAAGGAACGATTAGAATTCACTTTAGGTTTCTATCTAATTTTAGTTGTGGTCTGTAAATTATATTTTATTTTATTCGGTCATCCAACAGGGAGACATAATTGCTAGGTAGCATAAAATACAGAAAAAAAGTTAAATGTCTCCCATAATATATACATCCCAAGATATACATAAATAAATAGATAGATTTTACAGTTTAATTTGCAGGGATTGTTCCTAATTTAACTTAATCATAAACATAAAAGGGTAATTCGTATTTCATATTATGATTCATATTTTATTTTGGCAAAAGACTTTTATATTTAAAGAAAATAAAGTTCTAAAAAATGGGATTCAACAGTAAAATGTATTCTTTTTATGTACTCGCTACATAGAAAAATGTAATTTTTTATGTAGCGGGTTTCGAATAATTATTAGAATCAAACAATATGATTGATTTTTTATAAAGTTGCTATGATAATTTTATCATTTTATAAAATACCTAAATTTATTGTGTATACTGAAAAAACTTCTTGATCAAATTTTGCACAAAAATCATGTGCTTACAGTGCTAAAAGATTTGCTAAAGTCTACAGAGCGTGTATTGCAGACAAGCCACTAAACATTATAATTTCACCGTCTATTAGATTTATTTTCAGATGATTTACATCATAACAAATTGTTGGTTTAAGATATGTACATTTATATTCGTGTCTATGTAATACATAATATGTAACAATAATTAATTGTCACACAGAAGTCATTGGCTGTTAAAATAAACAGTGTCGAACCAGCTCTCAAGTGTGTTTTAATTAAGTTTAACACAAATGTCCATCGATTAAATTTTTTTATTTGATGTTTAATGAAAAGAATCCTTATATTTAATTAAAATTTTTAACTTGATTTTCAATCTTTCAGACGGTTTTTCTGTACATAGATTTTCTTTTCTTAATACAGTTTCTTTTTTCTGCGTTCAGCTTCTTAGTGTTCTGCAATGAAGTAATTATTGGGGATATAAATGAATAATAGGCCTCGTGGTCGTGTATGTTAAGAAAATAAAATAAAACTACCACACTCTTGCTGAGTTTCGTATGGGTACTCTTTCCTTAAAATTTTATATACTTATAAAAATTAATGTTACACTTAAAAATTATGACATCTTGGAAAAAAATCATCAAAATGAACGATATAGCGCTTTTGTAAAACGCTTTTTACCTGAAATTCGTAAACGAGTTCTACCACATACTACTCTCGCATTTGAGACGTAATTTGACTGTTGTGATGGTCGACATAGAGATAGATTTAATAAATTTAGAAAATCTTAAAATTATAATATTCAAAAAAGTCAAGTATGGACATCAAAAATATATTTCTTCTGTTTGGAATCGTTTAAAAGTAAAAGCCTGGTACATTTCTTCTCAAGATTCTATGTATTACAAGAGGCTAACAAAATATTGAATATTCAGCTATACAAGTAATATTTCTTAGATCTTTATTATACCATAGATATAATTCTGTGTTAAATTAATATTGTTTGCCAATCCTAATAGACTCGACCTTGTGTGTAGGTGCGAACGAGCCTTTATTATTTATGAATCGGAACAGCAAGTCTCGCGTGTAGCGGGTGCTTTACTGTTATTTTAACGAAACGGACCAATCACAGGCGCGCTTTGCCTTCGACGGGTTGAGCCGGAGACGACCGTCCTGATGACTGAATCCTGCCAATGGCGAGCGCCGGCGGTGAGGTCATCGCGCATAGGATGAGTCACTGCACTAGCGTGGATTTCAGAGGTATGGTGAAATCGTTACTATAAAAGGAGCGAACACGATATACTCAGCCCTTCAGTTCGAGACCAGACTTGCGAGCGGGAGCGCTGCCCGACAGACTACCGATGGAGCCCTGAGTTCCAGAACAGCATTTGCGGACGGAGTTGCTGCCCGGACGTATGGAGGAATCTACCATTCATCAGTACCAGAGAGGATCATACCGCCACTGTGTAACAGCTAAGGAACACATTTATATTATCTATCGATTAATTATTTTCACTATCGAAATGTATTTATTTTGGGAAGATTTAAAATCGGAGCAATAATGTATAATTAATATCACGATTTCTTGTGTGATCTTGGCTCAATTCGTACGGGAATATCTCCCAAACGAATATATTTTGATGCATGGGGATTTTCATACCATTTGTATTAACAATTGATTTTACGGAGCTCTATAAGCAGTGCTTAATAGATTCATAATAATTGTCAACGCGTTATGTATTGCATAACCAGATATCAATCCAAATCGTACGAGAAATTCTTCCGAACGAATATATTTTAAAGTATGGGGATTTTCATACTATTTGTACTAACAATTGAATACACATAATTCTATAAGAAACGCTTAGTACCCTTGTGATGGTCGACATAGATATAGATTTAATGAATTTAGAAAATCCTAAAATAATAATATTCAAAAAAGCCAAGTATGGACATCAAAAATATATTTCTTCTATTTTGAATCGTTTGAAAGTAAAAGCCTGATATATTTCTTCTCAAGATTCTATGTATTACAAGAGGCTAACAAAATATGGAATATTCAGCTATACAAGTAATATTTCTTAGATCTTTATTATACCGTAGATATAATTCTGTGTTAAATTAATATTGTTTGCCAATCCTAATAGACTCGACCTTGTGAGTAGGTGCGAACGAGCCTTTATTATTTATGAATCGGAACAGCAAGTCTCGCGTGTAGCGGGTGCTTTACTGTTATTTTAACGAAACGGACCAATCACAGGCGCGCTTTGCCTTCGACGGGTTGAGCCGGAGGCGACCGTCCTGATGACTGAATCCGGCCAATGGCGAGCACCGCCGGTGAAGTCACTGCACTAGCGTGGATTTCGGAGGTATGGTGCAATCGTTACTATAAAAGGAGCGAACACGATATACTCAGCCCCTTCAGTTCGAGACCAGACTTGCAAGCGGAAGTGCTGCCCGAGAGACTACAGACAGAGCCCTCAGTTCCAGAACATCATTTGCGGATGGAGTTGCTGGCCGGACATGTGGAGGAATCTACCATTCGCCAGTACTAGAGAGGATCATACCGCCACTGTGTAACAGCTAAGGAACACATTTATATTGTCTATCGGTTACACGGGCGCCGCACGGGGATAGCTTTAAATAAGAAAAATGTCAACCTGGCGACGCAAGAGTAGGGCCGATATGGGAGCCGTCGGCTCATAGAACGGCCCTGGGAAAGTGGTGGGTCCCCATTCGTTGTCCCATTCGTTGTCTATCGGTTAATTATTTTCACTATCGAAATGTATTTATTTTGGGAAGATTTAAGATTGGAGTAATTACGTGTGAATAATATCACGATTTCTTGTGTGATATTGGTTTAATTCGTACGGGAATATCTCCCAAACGAATATATTTTGATGCATGGGGATTTTCATACCATTTGTATTAACAATTGATTTTACGGAGCTCTATAAGCAGCGCTTAATAGATTCATAATAATTGTCGACGCGTTATGTATTGCGTAACCAGATATCAATCCAAATCGTACGAGAAATTCTTCCGAACGAATATATTTTAAAGTATGGGGATTTTCATACTATTTGTACTAACAATTGAATACACATAATTCTATAAGAAACGCTTAGTAGCCTTATAAAAATTGTATTGCATAAGTATTGCGCAATCCGGTCTTCAGCTAACTCTTTATGATTTGAGTACCTCGGTATATCCGGCTTAACAAGTAGCTTCAGAACGACGAGTAAAGGACAGAATGGGGAGATCTAACTGAAATTGGAGTTTTCTGGTTTATGAACGTTGAGCTAGGTGAGGTTGTGGATGACGCTCGTGTCATAAGTCTGGAATCCGCGCAAGCCCCTGTGAGGTACTCTTAAAAGCGGGACCTCCCTTGTTGATCGGAGTGACCACTAGACTCGACCTTCGCGCCTCATCCTGCTCAAAAACAGCGTTAACCAACATCGTGAATTCTCTGACTTTGGAAGGATTTTCATGCCTGAATGCTATGAAATCTCAATAGAAAACGTAAACTTCTATTTCATCCTCTGTAAAAAGACAGAGCCAGATGCAGTATAAAAATCATTCATTCATATAGAGTAGCTGGGATATTATAAATATGTTACTAACACCCTAACATTTGACCACAGTAAATGTTGCTAGATGCAGAATCGTGGAACGCCATTCTGAAAAGGCATAATGAGATTGCACAATAATTTGAAACATCGCTGACTATGCCCACAAAGGAGGCTAATGTCGTCATCAATTCGTACCAAGAGAGTACATGATTCTTCAAACACTGGCCTAAAATAAAGGCGCCTCAAGACAACACTCATCATCAGAAACTCGTACCAAAAGAGTACGGCATCTCAATTATAAGCCTAAAAGAAGGGCGTCACAGGATCACATCTCGTAAAGAAGAGATAGAGTCTCGGGATGCAGTAAGTTCCGGAGGAGCAAGGGGGGCCATTTAGTCACTTAGGAAGTTGGTCACCGGGTCTAGGCGGGCGCGGAACCTAAACCCCCCTCATCAGAGATGCTGAGGGTTTAAAAAACCAAAATTTAGCATTCAAAGAAACTATTATTTCATATAAATTCACAGGCTGTTGTAGAATCCCTTCGAACAAACCATCCCTGAGACCTTATCTACTTATTTATAAAGAAGTTTCGCTTCAAAAATGTCGTATTATTTTCCCATGGAATTAATATGAACAGGTCCATGCACGTCTAGGACGAAACCATTCAAGGTAAGAATTTGCTAATACAAAGTGTTTATAATTATTAATTTCAGTGTTATTTAATATGTGTGAATTTTTCCCTTTATGCCGTTCGATTGATTTTATTGGGTTGTTTCCAAACGGAGATGTTTTATTTTCTAAATACACGAATTCTGTCTGGTGAACGTATTTTATCGTAACATAAATGTATAGATTATTTTAGGTTCGTTAGATGTTTATATTTCGTAATATTATGCAATTGTTTCCACACTGCTTTTATAAAAGAATTTGAAGTTATTACGATACACAACGGGGTCCTTCATCCATTAGACGAATCATGTGCCAATTCAACGACGTATTACGAATAGTATATATTGTATTTACTGAGATTTAGTCGCATTTAATATTTTTAGTAAGGGTTTTAGTATTGGTGCCAGGCGCCATTATGAGGCGGAAATAGTTCATATTCATAGCTCGACTGTGATAGGTATTTTTGTCGCGTAAGAGGTAGCACTTTTTAAAAGTATAACTGTGTTTTATGTTTCATCCCTGACGGACAGGATGGAATAGCTGTGGTTATTTAGGTAAAACACTTAGTAAATGCAAAGGACATTAGGTATTATCAATTTCGTATGCGAACCCAAGATGTTAGTTAATATTTTTAGTTAATATTGCATTCAAAAGCGCAATTTTCACAGAATAATTATTTTCAGTTAAATGTATAGTTAGCACTGGCAGAGCATTAATATTGTATAGAATACATTATTTAATATTTCATAGAAGGTATAATATTTTATTCCGCGTACATTATATCGTTTAAGCGTAATTGCCGGCTTCAGTCGTCACCTTCCGCGCCATACAACTATTTTCGCTAACATCATACAGCAAATGACTTTATTCATTGCAATGAAATATATGTTATTTAATATTATTGCCATGACGTATATTTTTGACGGGTCACCCCGCTTGGATTCATCACATTGTTAGCCGCGGCCAGGAGTTGGCAAATCAATTGAACATAGTAGATAAAATTAAATTTCAACTCGCGGCGATTAAGCGACGGCCTTTTAAATAAATTATTAATACAGAATTCATCTTTAATAGTTTGGATCACTCTACTATCTAGATGGGTCATCACATCTGAAGGTGCCAGATCTGGAGAATATGGTGGATGAGGTAGTATATCCTATTCAAGCTGTAAAAGCTTTTGGCGAGTAACCAAACTCGTATGAAGTCTCGCATTATCTTTGTGGAACACTATACCTTTTCTATTAATCTTCTATTTTTCTATTTAAGTGAATCATTCAATCAATCCAATTCACGACAGTACATTTCCGAATTGATCATGATATTATCGGTAGAAGCTCAATACTATTCCCTTGAAGTCCCACCAACAGACAGTATCATCTTTCTTTAATGAATATTCGATATATATTTCCGATACATATAATTTTGGATTTTAACTAATTCTTTCTTTTTTACGATACTGTAAATAACCCATTTTTTGTCCCCAGTAATGATTCGCTTCGAAAATTTGATCATTTTCTGGACATTTCAGAAAAAAATCACAGACGTCAATGCGACGGAATAAATTTCTCTATAAGAACGCCCCATATGTCGAGTTTTGAAACAAAACCATGGCATTTCACGTCATCATGAGCAGTCTAATTCAATAAATTTAACCTCTCAGTGATCTTACGAGTTGTCATTCGATGATTTACATCAATCAATACTTTTATTTTGTCTTCATCAGATTCAACTGACCTTCCAGAACGTGGTGCATCTTCAACATCTAAATTACCAGAACGAAATTTTGAAAGCCAGTTTTGGCACTGGCGGTCTATCAATATATGTTCTCCATATACATAATAATATTTTTTTTAATAATTATATTTCTTGTACAACATTTTTACCCTTTCTATAGTAAAAAAGTAAAATATATATCAGCTGTCAAAATATATAATGACTACGCGACTTAAGTGTTAAGTTAGCCGTAAAAAAAATCAATAGAGTCCTGTTGGGTAAAAACGAAATTACTTTCTAAACATCTTATTATAATAACTATCACTGTCTCATTTTGACTATATGTTTCAGTCTTGGAGTATATACAAACAATAGAGACCATATTATTTCGAAACTTGTAAGAATTTTGTTAAGAGGCGTGGTCATTTGGTGAGACTGAACAATTCGTTTCTAACACGTGTTTGTAATTTCTTGCTAAAACAGGACTACAAGAAATGTACGATTCTCTTACAATGAAGCAGCAATAAAGAACGCTTTTTATATGTGGGTACAGCTATTTATTTTTAATATTTTATTACAATTTTAAATATCATTTAAATATCATCACAACAATAATTATATAAGGTACTGCAATAATAATAATTATAATTGAGGATTATTTATAACATATCGTTTCTCAAACATAAACATTTAGATATCTGCATTTGTACAAGTATTTAGAAAATTACGTTATTTACTTAATTATAACACCATAAAATACAACTTAATTTTTTTTTAATATATAAATTTCGATGTATTTATTATGTATTCATAAATATACTATATAAACTATGTTTCATGCTTTTTAAATATAAACAAAATTTGAATCGAGGACACAGACCACTTGTATTGTATAACCATATTCCTCTATATACATTTTACCAAAAAAAGGAAGGTCCTTTAATATTGAATAAACTCATTCCGATCAATCACTATCAAGTTGGAACAGATAACGATCTTTACTCTAGTGAGAAAACGACACAATTTTTCATCATCAGCCGCGTTATTTTCCACGCTATCTTCTTTAAAATATTTCTTTATTAAAAAACATATATTATAAAAAAATATATAAACAGCGAAATTATTTAAATATAAATAGACGCCATTACTCACCAAATGAAAGAGCTACTAGAAATATAAGCGAAATTATTTTTTACCGAAAATTAATAAAGGTTAAGGTTAAAAAATAGATTTGATATAACCTCTTACACAGACGATACAGCGTCATTGAAATAGATAAAACGTGGGATATAATAAAGCAAAACTTCACAAAATATATAGATACTTATATTGAAATAATGGTTTGATATAAATCTACTATCACTAAATTTAAAAATAAACCTTTTGCAATAAAATCGAATGATAATCCCTAAAATGTCCCCATTATCATACATGAAAACTTAGAACATACTAAAAATAGCTGCCAATTAACTGCTCTGCACTGACAATATCAAAGAAAATTAATTATTTAGGAATCATAATAGTTAATAACCTAAAATGAAAAGACAAAATTAGCCAAACCGTCAACAAATTAATAAAAATAATTTATACATATTTTTAAATCCGAAACATTCTGTCATTCTCAAACTTAACTTCAGTTTACCAAGCTTTAGTGGAAGGAAATCTCCAATACGCTGTTATTAGCTAGGTAGAGGCATATAAAACCAATCTACTTCCGATTGAAATTGTACAATCTCTGATAATCAAAATTATATTAAGAAAATAAATGAATTACTCAATAAACACACAAATTTATCATTAAATTTTTGTATTTAAAGATAAATACAAACATTTAATGTAAAAATTTAAAGAGAAATTTTAATGTAAAATTTTTTAATGTATTTATATATATATAAAATATATAAATAAAAAAAACTATTTAATGTAAAAATTTAAAGAGAAATTTATTGATCTAGTCCGGAGAAATACAAGACTACAAATAATTAAGAAAAGACACAAGCATAGTTTTATAACTGAAAATAGCGCCCAACAAAACACATATTCCTATTTGAAATTGTAACACCTCATTTGTGCAATATCAGTATACTCGTACATACATGTAGGGAAAAATATTTTTACAACCCATTGGATAGTATCAGAAAGACTACAGATAAAAAATGCCTACAAAAGTAATCAAAAATCGAATATAAAACTAAATAATTTCAGCATTCTCCAACTCTTCTACACAAGTGCTCGCTTCTATAAAACACAAATATTCTACATTGAAGTTCTAATATAAATCAAAAATCATATTGTTTGTTCATTACATATATGGAGAATTCCTTTGCAATAAACAAAATAGAATTTAAAAAAAGTTATTTATTATAACTTTAAGGCTTTATCAGGAAGACACATCTGAAGAAAGCAATACTAACTGACGGGGTAGGCTTATAAAGCACTAAATATTAAAATATAATCCTCGCTTTCGACCACTTACAGTATTGCATATAGGTGTGTGGTTAATACATATTGTTCATGCTGAAGGATAATCAGGGCACTGGCAAAATGATATTCAACCGAATTAACATTAACACATTACATAATAAAATGTAATCTGTTACTGTTTGTATCCTTCTTTACTGTTTATTTCTTCGATATGCCATTGTATTGTAGTGAAGGTCTTTCATTTATATAGGAATCCGCCGAAGAAGAAGACACGTAGTACAGTTATTTTAGATTTGTACCTGATTGTATTAATGATTGATAACTGAGATTTAACTGTGTCTAGTACCAACTTTTCACATAAAAATGTAAAAAATCTGTTACCGGTCAGATACAAATCTGTTTGTCACCGGTTAAGACGCTATCCGAAATCGTCAAATTTGTTTAGACCGGGTTCGGGACACCGATACGTCATAGGGCACTCAATTCCACGCAACCAAGACCTAATTGAAAAAAATTGGAGATACGAAAAACTAGGGTTGAAGTTTTGCTATCTGTTTTATAGACTGCGTAACAAGGATAGACTCTCAACCATTTGTATGAATCCTTCAATCATACATTGGACCGACCAAATAGAATATCCTTCACATCTGCGGGATACCAACAGAGGACGAGACTTACATAGATCACGATCCTCATATGCGACCGACGTGAATGAGAAGTCAGTCTATATTTTATATATATATTACATTTTATATTTTGTATATTTTATATTTTCGTTTTATCTGATATTTTACATCTGTCAGATTATATTATTATATCGGTTAAATATTTTATTTTCGAAAATAAAAATCGTATAAAACATTTTCATTTCTTCCTTTCTTCCCAGCGAACTGCACACATAAACATCATGTTTAATTTACCTTATTTAACGCAATTATCGCAGATTTTTTGAAAAATTGACAGTAAATCTTTCAGTTTTGTTGAGATCTATCACATAGCTATCAATACATCTTCGTATTTCATTGATATTTGTATTTCATTGATATTTGTATTTCATTGATATTTCTATTTCATTGATATGCGACACGGACGTCGTCAAGTGTCAAATGTGTATATCCAACCCACATTTTTTTTTATTTTTTTTTTGGTTTGAATGTCAATATATTCTGTGAGCTCATTTCTATATTTGAAATATAATTTGTTAACTGTCATAACAAGTATCAATCTGAAGCCATTGCTTGTTAAATATCAGCTTGAGTTTCAAAACAAACCTTTATCCAAATTCATTAGAAAAAAATTACCAAGAACTGTATTTTACCACATCCATGATAATGCAATGATAATACATTTGTATTTTTTCCAAGGAGTCCATAATCACCCCAATTCAAATGCTTGTATTTCAATAGCAAACCTATATTATCGGGTTTCAAAATGTACTCAAGTCCATTTGAAAAGTTAAAATAACTCACGAAATATAAATAAAGTTATATATACTTCAGGTATAATGTTTTATTTTAATTCATTTTTCCACTTTTTTCGTTTTTATTTTATTTTATTCGTGTTATAAATAAGATTTAAAACATTTTTAATGTAATTTGCCAAGAAAAACAGTTCAGGGCATTAGGTATGTTTTGATATTCAACTATTCATATATGGTAAAAGGAAAATATGGTATTAGTAACAGACAATATTATGTGTATGACCCATCGCTTTTTCACCGATTTATGAAGACAAAGGTACTGATTCCGTTTAATTATATTTGAGTTTTTAATCACCTCTTACTAGTAAAGTGTACATTTATACAAAATCCGTTAGGAAAACGGGCGATTGTAAATATGCGGTTATTTGCTTTAAGATATGGATTAACAATTTGCACGTATAATAATTTGAAACAACGTACTTCACCGTTTATGTTTTGAAGACGGCATCAGACAAGTGGTCTCACTTCATGCGCAGACACTCTTCGCGTCTCGGACATAGGTACTTCGTGCATGAAGCGACGCAACAGATCCCCGGGCGCGTCTGTAGATTTCTCAACGAATATCTACCTTAGATGTGTCAAAATCATATGAACGGTCGTGATACTCTATACTCTTCAGCTGTCCTCAAGAAATCACATACCGATGAATCGTGAGATCCAGCAGACCAAATCAGGTTACCTCTGTACTTAAAAAGCTTAGTAAAATATCATTCTGAAATGTCACTATAATTGTATTACTCACAGACCACCAAAATAAATTTATTAACCGATACAAATTAACGGAAAATTCTTTTAAGTTTAAAAAAAATTACGACGAGATTATAAATTTAGAAACAATTGTGAAGATATCAAACTAAATTGGTACCCTTTAGAAGTATAATGTCCTTGTAAATAAGTCATGCATCACGAAAAGACATCGAAAAGAATTTTCAACATTACGTTTATCTATCTATCTATCTATATAAATAAAAATGTAGATGTTCGTTTGTACAAAATCGATAATCTCTGAAAGTTCTTCAACGATTGCTTTGAAATTGTTGCATTCGATTACGAAAATGTTTTTGTATACCAAATTTGTTTTCATATACCTATTATTAATTTATGTAAATAAATATGTATTTTCGATTGTCCAAAATCATAAATCTCCTAAAGTTCTTTTTGACACGTTGCATTCGAATTCGCACAAATTATTTGAAAACAAGGCGCGTGTACCTACCCATCATTTTTCAAATTCAAATTTTTTAATAACCTTCGGTCGTCTTTGCTCAACTAAAACTGAACCGATGAGAAAGTGCAGTTAATGTCTGTCTGTCTGTTCTCCATACAAATCTACACCGTTTGTCCGATTCGACTCAAATTTTGCATACCCATGCATACTTATGCTTAAGGATAATTTCCCCCTTCCCATTCTATCCCTTCCCCGGATATATTTTCAATACAAAACTGTACCCAATGAAAATCGGTACCGTTTGACCGATCTGACTAAAAACTTGGAAACTTATTTTTGAGGACCCGGCGGGAAACATAAGAGCATTTCTCCTCCACTTTTACCCCTTCCCCACCCCCCTGATATATTTACAATGCAAATCTGTACTGTTCGACCGATCGGACTCAAAATTTGGAAATATTATTCTTTAGAACCCGGCGGGTACCATAGGCGACATTTTCCTCCTCCATTGTTTTCCCTTCCCCTCCTCTTGATATATTTACAATGCAAATCTGTACCATTAGACCGATCGGACTCAAAATTTGGAAACATATTCTTTAGGACCCGGCAGGTAACATAAGAACATTTCTCCCTCCACTTTTACTCCTTCTCCGTCCCCTGATATATTTACAATGCAAATCTGTACCGTTCGACCGATCGGACTCAAAATTTGGAAATTTATACTTTAGAACCCGGCGGGTAACATAGACGACATTTTTTTCCTTCACTTTTACCCCTTCCTCTCCCCCTGATCTATTTTTAAAACAAATCTGTACCGTTCGACCGATCGGACTCAATATTTGGAAACTTATTCTTTAGGATCCGGCGGGTAACACGGGTGACATTTCCTTCCTCCCCTTTTACTACATTCTCTTTCCTTGATATATTTCCAATGCAAATTTATACCGTTCGACCGATCGGACTCAAAGTTTGCAAACTTTTTCTTTAGGACCTGGCAGGTAACGATTGTGAATTTTTCCCCTCCCCTTAACCCCATCTCCTCCCCTGTTATATTTTCTATACAAATCTACATCGTATGACCAATGTGACTCAGATTTTGCATTTTCATTTTTCAAGACCCGACGGGCAATAATGACAACTTTTCCCCCATCCCTTCTTACCGCACCCCCACACCTGATATATTTTTTGTACAAATCTACAATGTTTGCCGATCTGATCAAAATTTTGCATTCTTATTCTTTAGGTCTCGGCGGAATACATAGGTCACAATTCCTTCCTGGACATCCCATCCATTAACCTGAGCAACGCTGGGTATGAACAGCTATCAATATATAAAAATGTAAATATTCGTTTGTTCAAAATTTTAAATCTCAGAATGTTCTTCACGGATTGACTTTGACACAATGCTTCATTCAAATACGCGCACGGTTTTATATACCTACCTACTACGTTTTTATACACCTACTATTATACCGATGTCACATCTGTGACAGGTAATAAGATGCTTTTTTTGAAAAGCAGAAAAATTTGAATACCCACAAGTATTGTAAAATTAAACATATTAGAAACGTGTGTTTACTCTTATCTTTATTCACCATTTAACAAAAAACTGAGCCATAGCAACGCGTGGCCGGGTAAAGCTAGTTAATAATTTTAAAAAAACTTTTGTTTACTATGGGATTTAATTATGCGGTATTTAGTCACGCAAATTCATCATTCAGAAACTTGTGTGCAGTTTTCTGGGATACTGTGCTTTGTATACCTGACCTCTCTATTTTGGATACGTTCAAAACGCCCGCCGTCCACTCCGTCCATTCGTGATGAGTATGTATGTATGTACGAGTTAACATCAACACATACTCATCACATCAGCTTTGATGAAGTAGCTTGCAATAGGATCCGAAACGTTGGTCAGAGGTCAGATATACACGGAAAAATATCCCAGAAAACTGCACACAGAAGAATAAATACCTTAACTGCAGTATAAATGTGTCTTAAATAAACGCAAGGTAAAAGCTTATTTTACTCGCCTAAAGAAGGAGTTTAGTAAGTTTATTTCTGTACAATTTCAAACTCTGTAGTTTTACTAAAAATGTACGTATTGAAGACGACGTCCACAAAACACATTGCGCGATCTAACTAAGCACATCCCTGTAGGACGGCCCTGTTAAAACATCACCAACTGGAGAGTGTGCATGAGAGATGTATCAAAGCGGGGGATGTAAAAACGCCAGGACAGAAGTATGGCTACGCTGCGATACGCGGATAGGCGGCATGATGGCGGAGTAGTTGATAAGAGTGGGAGTCAGGGTAGAAAATTGGGGCATTCTGCAAATAACGCCCGGATGTTATATATGGAGGTTATGAAATACGTCTGCCAGTTACTCTCTCTGATTTTGAATCATTACAATCAGGAGCGCCCTTGAGCCATGCTGACTGTGTGGGATGTGACGGATGAATGGAAGATTTAATCAATATTCATTTAACTCTTTTATATGAAAAAACAAGTAATAATATTTTTTTATTTTTTAATATCATCAATGTTATATAAACTGTAAATAACAAACTCAAACATCGCAAAACTTACATTAATTTTTAATTCGATAAAATAATCCTATTATTATTAAAATTCAAATAAATGAAAACCTTAAGGTAGTAATCACAAAATCTGTTCAATTTAGATGTGTAGAAAATAAAAATAAAATCGTTTTTAAGGCACCGCTATTAAACGAACTGAATATTATAATTTTTGTGTTTTCTTTGCATCTTATTACTGACACACATCACAATACCTACAGAAACATATTTCGAAGGAATTTGTAATAAATAAACAATTTGGTCATCTTATCATTTCTGATGTCAATCAATCTTAGCACCTGCAAAATAACAAACTTCTTTAGTCCTATAATACACATACATTTTAAATTTTTAATACGAAAACCAAATTTTTTCTACTAAACGATCATTTTTAAATAATAAAATTAAGTACGAGAAATAAAAAGATCAAAATATTTTAAGTACATAAATCAATATACTGCGCTTTGACGCTATTTTCTGTAAAGTAAGATATGTATATTTTTTCAACATAAAATATAATATGAGTTTATTTGAGATTTTGTATGGTATATTTATTTATTTATTATACTGAGCTAAGCATTTTTATGACAGAACATAAAAAAATGTTAATTGTGACTATAAAAATGAAGTTGTCTAATCAATCATAAATTGTCATCATATTTATGTCTGACTGAAAATTGGACAACGCGGAATTATTCATTAACAGTAGATCTTAATCCCAGACCACTAATTCTCTCCTTGTGGGAACAAGAAGTTCAAAATTTATTCTAAGAAATAATAGTTTTTATCAAATTCCGAATATATTGTTTAAAAAATGAATATAAATGAATACATATAAAACTAAACTGCTTCTGTCTTGGGAATCACAATAATACATTTCTGTGCAGAGTAAGAGCATCCATTTTATATACATAAACATATCCTTTGTACTTTTGTACATATTGTACAATTTTGATGATAAAAATAATGACCTAAGTTGTAAAGTATGTTGCTGAATGCTTTTCCAATATTTTGAATATAGTTGTGTCTCGTTGAAAAGATATGCAATACAACTAAAATATATTGAAAATAGTGATATTGATCTTGTATGATTCAAATTATAATATTGATATTGATCTTGTATGATTCAAATTGATCTATTAATGCTTTTTAATCAAACAATCCAGCAAATGCCCTGTCATTCCCATTCTACAAAATTCTTAGTGGTGATAAAATTTATCGCCAAAAATAGTTGTTCATAAATATGTTTACATTAATTCGTAATGTTTTCAAAGGTTGTCTTTGATCTCATTTGTATTATATTTTAATGAATAAAATTCCAGCTCAAAAATTTCCAAACTTCAAACTAATCACCAAAAATGTTTCGCATATTACAAAGTGCCACCCGTTTCTATTACTATAACGGAGGGAAATTATTAATCTAGGTAGCATTACACTCGCAGCCCTTTTCTCAATACAATAAGGAAAATAATATAGCGGGCCACAATAAGGGACAAACCATTCCATTATTTTCCTGATTAAACAGCATTTAGCAACACCTTGCTATATTTACTGTAAAACATTTATTACAATGCATTCCAACGGCTTCGTCTTTTTCCAATTAAAATGTATCTTAATATAAGTAATAGATAATAACAGCTTGATGGTGAAATTACTATTGTAACAAACTTGACGAGCAATGAATATGGAGAAACTAATCATTATAATTTTTTAAATTGATATAAATGTATACCATTTTCAAATGTTATGATAAAAGCGTCAGGAAAGTTTATGTGTTGAAATTCTATATAGAAATAAAATAACCAAGCTGCATTTCATTGTGGCACGTTCAGATGGATGAGGTTTGTCTCGAAAATTCATCTCGAATGCGCGTAATGGAAGACCTTTACTGATAAACGTCTGAGATAAGAGTTCAAAGTCTCATCTGTGGACCCACAATAATATCACACAAAGAGTAATAATCCAAATATTAACCAAAAAGGGATAAATGGAGAATGTGGGTTTGAAAACTGTCAGATACACGAACCATAGACAATTATTCAATGATTTTCATAGATACGTGTAAAATTTATAACATACTTACGATTTTTAAATAGGAATTACACGTTTAATATAAGAGTAAGGGATTGTTTTACGACATTTTTGGAATCAGGACATTCAATTATACCGGAAGATTAGTGGGATAATCCAAGATGATGGTCCCGGTATTCATACAATAAAAGTAATTATCTATACCTACCTATAAAACTCAATGTCTGTCTGTCTGTCTGTTCTCTATACAAATCCACACCGTCTGTCCAATTCGATTCAAATTTTGCATACTTATGCTTTAGGACCCGGCGGGTAACATAGGCAACATTTTCTGCCTATTTTCATACTCTTTCCCCTCCCCCTGACATATTTTCGATGCAAATCTGTAACGTTTGACCAATCGGACACAAAATTTGGAAATTTATTCTTTAGGACTCGGTGAGTAACATAGGCAACATTTCCTGCCTATTCTCATACCTTTTCCACTCCCTCTGACATATTTTCGATGCAAATCTGTACCGTTTGACCGACCGGACTCAAAATTTGGATTCTTTAGGACTCGGCGGGTAACATAGACAACATTTCCCCCCTATTCCCAAACCCCTTGCCCTCCCCCTGACATTTTTTCGATGCAAATCTGTACTGACTCGGCGGTTAACATTGGTGACATTTCCCCCCTATTCTTCTACCCTTTTCCCTCCCCTGATATATTTTCGATGCAAATCTAAACCGTTCGAATCGAACCTTTGTTTACGCTCACAAATTTATTTTAAACTTAATCCTTAACCCGTGCAACGCCGGATATGAACAGCTAGTTTCACTATATATTTCATTGTCCTGATTACGATATAAAAAATAATTCACCCTTAAATAATAAGTATTAAATTATTACTACTTATTATTATTATTACATTCAGAACCATAAAAAAAAGTATACAGAAGAATAAACGCAAACCATAAACAATAATAAATACCATAAGCAATATAAATATTGTTTTTCAAGACAGTACCGAATACTTACGCAAACAGTCAAATATAGATAAATAAATAAAAATCTATTAATTATTTGAATTCGTTTAAAAAATATTTAAAAAACCATTTTAATAATAAAAAAGAATCATCAAAATACTCACATTATATTTATAAAAATAAGCAAGGTAATTTTATGTAACAAAAATAACCATAATTTAAATTAGACAAACCAAACCTAATAACTTAACCTATCCAAACCAAACCTAATAACCTAACCTAATCAAACCTAATAACCTAACCTAACCTAATAACCTAACCAAACCAAACTTAATAACTTAACATAACCAAACTGAACAACTTAACCAAACCTAATAACCTAACCTAACCATACCAAACCTAACCTAACCTAACCAAACCAAACCTAATAACCTAACCTAACCAAACCAAACCTAACCTAATCTAATAACCTAACCTAACCTAACCTAACCTAACCAAACCTAATAACCTAACCTGACCTAACCAAACCTAATAACCTAATCTAACCAAGCCTAATAACTTTACTTAACCTAACTAAATGTAATAACTATATACATATAATAATTAACTAAAATAACAATAAATAATTCCAAAAAATTATTAATTTCTCAAAGAAAAAACATTATAAGACACTCACCAATTCAAAATGAAATTAATCACTTTCATCTTCTTTCAACTTTATTCAATCTCATTAATTTCTTAGTTTTAAAATCAGGCCTATTAATAAAATACACAAAGTACCTACGTTCAATATTCATCATATTTCTTTCGTCTATAAATATAAATTTGCCATGTAAACTTGTACACTGTCAAAATATACGGTACATTTTTCGAAATTTTAAAATGTAATATATTATTTAATACTTATTATTTAAACATAACACATCTTTCATTTTATTAATAACACGTTAAATAATATAGTGTAATACTCATTTATATTATATATGCAACGAGACCGGGAACTTGGATTTAGGATTTAATAATTAACTGCACGTAACAACTAAATGTCCACGATTACCTTTTAACGTTGCTTGGTAAAACGGCCAGTCACCGGGTCTCTGCAATACAAAAATTTTTTTTTGGGGATTTTCCTTCCTTTTATCCTTTGACTGGCCTTGGTCAACCTACGGCACTTCTTTTCCCTACACGCCAAACAATTGCACTTCCCTTCAGCGATTTTTATTATCTCTTTTATATTTTTTTCCATTCTCTTGCAAGGCGGTTTATGAGTATGAAAAAATGATTTAAAAAAAATAGAAACGTTATTTATAACAGAGTTCATTTTCCGTATTTAAAACAACGAATTTTTTACTACATCAATTTGTATCGATTTTACAGCATTTGTTTGTTTTACACATTCTTTTTTCAAAATACCTTTCGACAAAAACATTTTTTATTTAAAAATAGGTCCGATATTGATTTCTTAATTCGTTTAAAAATCAAGCAAACCAAAATAAATAAATTATTTAAATTGATATACCTACTTACTCATATTATTGTATATTAATTTGTTTTTAAATAACCCATTTTTTCCTTCGCTTATGACTTTTGATAACTAATAAGTATCTACAATATATTATTTGATCATTAATATTCTTTTTGATTTTAACATATTCAAAATTATTGTGACAGATCTGAAGTCAACATTCATTCAATAATCATTTAGGTATTGTAGTATTACTTATTGTGGACAACATATGTTTTGTTATCAGACGTATTATTATTATGTAAAAAATTACAATATTTGTTATGAGTTTAACTTAATGCTATTTCTTTACAAGGTTTAATATGACCTACAAGGCTTACGATGTGCCAAAAATGCGTAATTTTCTATTACTATTCTAAACGTACGCCCATTCATATAGAGTTGTGGTTTATGGAACAACAATGGTTGTATCTTATGTTAAAATTGCATGTTATGAATAAAATAAAAGGCAACTACAGTAAGCGAATACTATTAACTCAATAACAATCAGAGGGTTCGGGGTATGACTTCGATTCTGTCATAAATACAGTGTGCAAAATACTGCCGGATTGAATGAAAATATTAAAATGCGCCAAGTGTGGTATTTAAATGTCCTGACAACGATTATTAGTTATAAATATTGGTCAGAGTTATTTCGCTTATCATGTGTTGTGTCTATATAAGGGTGAATTAACTGGTAGTGAATGTATTCTAGTGAGTGTTTAGTGTGTTGCATAATTTTGGTGCTAAACACATGCAGAACCGTCGGTAAAATATATGGAACATTTTAAAGATAAACAAATAAATAACCTAAACCATAAATAATGAATATTAACACCAACCGAATATTCACATCAATACCCAATTTTAGCAGCCAACATGTGAAGATAACAATATCACATGAATAAAAAAAACTCCTATTGATCAACTTTATATATGAGTTATGTCGACGATGGATTCTACTTGACAAAGAATATAATTTAATTTATATAAAAGTGAAACAAATATCTGAAATATAAAAGTTCACTTGAATTGCTTCCACGACACATTCATTGATATATTCATGATTCTTCAAATGCTTTACACGAACTCTAATTGGTATCGTATTTTGCTTTGCTAACCCATCTAGCATAGGTATCTAATTCAAAACTAACTCTAAATGCTCTCATTCTATCTCTATCCTCTCTGAGTGGAAAGAAAATGTTGTCGATAATCTCTGGATGTCGTTGTATCGATACGACGTTTCTATACAACGTAATGAGTCATTGTTTTCTACTATACCTATAAATTGAGTGACCCGTAGTATTTGAGCTATGAAAACTAATGTCGGTAACACGCGGACAAAGCTCGAATTTTATTCGCAAAAAGGATTCAACTAACTTACCATCACGCCGGTTCGCAACGAGGGTAGGCAAAGAAGATGCAGAGACACATTCTGCTGTCCTGACAACTCTCACCTCTTCATTCACGTTCACGCATCTTCTCACGCAAGCTCGTCGATAATCGACGCTTCTAACTGGACCATCTTCCGGTGTCTAGTTTATCTGGTTTACCTGATGAACGATTACCTCTATTCCATACAAGTACCTAATAAAAATAAACTGTCCACAAAATGCAGAAAAATAATTCTGTCATACTTTGTACATGTCGCTAGAAGAGCGGGAGATATGTGAAAGAGTGGATGGTGAGAAGTGAGAAGTCAATGAAGTGGTGACCAAGTCCTGAAGACGACCACTCTCAACAAGACCCAGAACGCGAAAAGAAGAGAAATACAGCTTGATGAGTGTATTAGTTAGGTTATCAGGTGACGAGCAATTGTTGGCGAACCACTTTCCTGGCGAGCAGTTGTGCGGCGAGTAACTTTTCTGATGAGCAATTGTGGGCGAGCATTCGTTGGCAAATGAAAAATTACAGTATTACTGGTAAAAGCATTTTTCAGATAAAATCTACTAATATTACGTCTTACAACAAGGTTATTTAGTTAGTCAGCTTAATTATAATTTTCTTACTGTTGCGAATAATTGAATGAGAAATAATATTTCATTTTTAAATTTACGGGCAATAATTTAACGGCTTTATTTCGCATAGTATTTTTAAGGTAATTAATAGTATTGATTAAAAAATATTTTTATTTTTACACTCCTGTTTATGTGAATATCTACATATTATAAATGGATACGTTATAAAAGTAATATAGTGACATTATTATCTAGGTGACGTCTATTAGTATAAAGATGAAATAAACCAACACAAAAATCTACTGATATAAATCAATGAATCAATTGGAAAATTACGTTATACGTGTACGCTTAGGAATGGGAGTAATTTAATTGAAGTAAATTAAATTATTCCCATTTGATTACGTTCCATCATAAGCTTGTAAAAAAAATTAAATTAGTATCTAATAACCCAACGTGGGGCGCCAGTGCCTGGGTACTAATCGGGGGGGTTCATTCATCCCTTATGTCTGAAGGAACGCACCCTTAGAGTATATACATTGTATATACTCTAAGAACGCACCCGACCCAGGTTCACCAGCTGTGCTCAGTCGTGGGTCGCGACTCGCTTTTCCTGAGGAGTCTGCTTTCGTATGAGAGGTTCGAGGGGTCACAGTAAAACCAGATATAGAAACGGATAGTTGAATTAACATTTATAATAAAAGTTAGTGGTTAACTTCAGATAAATTATTATATGCAATTCCCAACCAAACAGAGAAATTTTGTTTTAGAACATTACGCAAAGAATGATAGAAATTTTCCTAGGACATAAAATAGGAACAAAGTAACCATTTGCTCCATTAAATAAAGTTTAAATAAACTGCTCGTGAGACATTAAATTAAATAAAAAAATAAAATTTCACGGACCTTCAAGTACAATAAAAAAATTTGTTTTGTAAAATATTGAGGAAAATAAAGAAATGTTCATTTAACTCTAAATGAGATCAGCTGGTTTATGCTTCATTAAATAAAGGTAAAATTTAACTTCTTGCGAAACCTTGAATAAATAAAAAATAAATTTTGTGGACTTTCAAGTACAATAAAAAAAATTGTTTTGTAAAATATTGAGGAAAATAAAGAAATGTTCATTGAGCTCTAAATAAGATCGGACTGGTTTCATGGTCAATTAAAAACAGGTCAAAATTTTACTTCTAGTGAAACCTTAAACGAATAAAAATAAAAAAATTCCATGTATTATTGAATAAATTTTTTTTTAAAATAATGAAAATCTTTGATGAATAAATAATACAAATTTTATTGCGCTAGGTATCCATCAGCAGGAACGGTAAAAAAATGGAAATGTGGAAGCCTTAAATTCTGAATTAAAATGAAGAAATTAAATGTTTCTTATTTACAAAATTTAAATTTAAAAGTTAATGTTGTAATGGTAGATTTTAAAATGAAGAAATTAAATGTTTTTTGTTTATAAAATTTAATCCCTGGCTAATCAATTTTTATCTAAGTTAGAAATCAATGAAAGTGGGCGGTTAAATCTCAGTGATGTGCCAGTCTGCAGCAAACAACTGATACAAAATAAGTACGTGGCGGCTTTACAGATTTTCCAAGTACAGATCATGAGGTTAAAAGTACAATTTGTAGCACATTTACTCAGTGATTTCTTTTACACGTGAATCCTTCTCTAATTTACACATAAATTAAGAAACTTTCTTTAAATATTTGCAATACATTATTAAAAAAACTAACCCATAAAAACAAAGTTTTTACAATACTCCCTTTCTCATTTTCGGGTTTCGTGTCTACCAGATGCGTTGGAATCTCTATGCAACTTACTGAGTTGTATGAAAAAACCATTAAAAATGTGAAATATTGCAAAATTATACTATAATTATTAATTTTTTTAACGAAAATTTGAAAGATCTTCTTGATCGTCGCCACGAGCCTGCTTGCAAAGTTTCAGCTCGATTGGATCACGCGATAAGAGTTAAAAATCGATCCAAAGTTTTTTCGTCAAGCAAGCAGACGCCACGAGTTAAAAAAAAGGAAGTAAAAAACTAACCCATAAAAACCTAGTTTTACTTATACTCCCTATCTCATTTACTAGTGGAAACTGGTTTGGCGCTTAACCTACGCGTTGGACTTCGGTCGGGCGACGTCACGAAAGGGAGTAATAAAAAAATTCTAAAAAATTAATGTCTACCATATTCGTCGGCATCTCCATTCAACTTATAAATTGTATGAAAAAACCATTAAAATTTTTATAATATCCAAAATTATATTATAATTATTATTTTTTTTTAACGAAAATTTGAAAGATGTCTTTGATCGTCGCCACGAGTCTGCTTGCAAATTCTGGATTGGATTGGATCACGGGGAAAAGGTTAAAAATCGATCCAAAGTTTTTTCTTATTTCGTCAAGCAAGCAGACGCTACGAATTAAAAGAAAGGGAATAAAAAGTAACCCATAACCAAGTTTTTACAATACTCCCTTTCTCATTTCCGGGTTTCATGTCTACCATATGCGTCGGAATCTCCATACAACTCACTGAATTGTATGAAAAAAAAATTAAAAATTTGAAAAATCCAAAATTATAATATAATTATTTTTTTTTAACGAAAATTTGATAGTTCTTCTTGATCGTCGCCACGAGTCTACTTGCAAAGATTCAGATCGGAAAAGTTTTTTCGTCAAGTAAACAAGCAAGCAGATGCCACGAGTTAAAAGAAAGAAAGTAAAAAGGCGGAATTCATTGTAGTTTTTAAAAAATATATATATAAAATTGTAGAAATTGGTATTTGTCTTTTTTTTTACTTTCAAAATTTTCATAATTACACTAGTAATTATTCAATAATTACTTGAAACAAAAGTGCGAGTATTCTATTTATTTTGACACATTTATTTCATTTATTTAAAAAATGAATCCAACCCTCCTACCTAGTACCTCAGTAGGTATTGCATCTAAATAACATGTCATCTTATTTTTTTACACAATAAAAAAATATTTTCGCTTGAAATTATAACATACATGTAACTGTAGCATCAAATAAAAATAGCAATATATAGCATACAAATTTGTTAGTTAGTTACGTACCTATATTAATTAGTCGAGGTAATAATTTGTTCATTTTCATGCAACTAAATGAATTTTACAAAAATGCCAGATATCAGATAGCATTATGACGATTGAATAAACGTGGTCAATGCACAAAGTGCATTTCAATTCACGTAAATGTACTAATGAATGAATGAATTCAATGAATTCAATTTCTACTAAAAATTGTGTTGTTTTTCAAACATATGGCATCCTTTGTGAGTAATTTAATAATGACGCCATAATTGACGTAGTAAGCAAACTTTTATCGAGACAAACAAAATAAAATATTGACAAAATAAATCGACCTATAAAAGAGTACAACTAAAAATTTATCAAATACCTATGTATGCGAGTAGCTTGTTGGTCTTGTGGTTAGGACACTCGCCTCGTGATCCAAAGGTCGCGGGTTCGAACCTCACTCCAGACTAGCAAGTTAGTCCTATTTTCATGGCACAAGCGTTTAGCTTAGTTTGAAAATAGTAAGAATATTGATGTGACACGTATTCCGTGATCACATCTCTATTTTATTAAAAATAATTTTAAAAAAAATGTATATATTTTTTTATTAAAAGGTTAAAATATTTTTATGACCTGACTTTTAAACATACAAAGTATTTTTACATAACAATGATGATAATATATACAAGTAAAACTAAGTCATCTGCACCTATCCGAGAGTTTCACCCGCCTTCCAAATTAGGGGACGTTTAAATGTTCCGTCAATAGTAACTCCGGAAGTTCCGCTCGGTGCGGGGTGCGGCGGAGCTCGCGCTGTATTAGCCACACCCCGCCGAGACTTGTTCGCCTCTGTGCGGTATTGCTGCTTCCGCGTACTTCGAGCCCATTTGAAATAACTAATACTCGACTTGAGCGTCTATCGTGATGTTTTGATATAATTAACGTGCCTTTAAATTCATAAGCCGTTTAGGGTCTAAAAAGTTACAAAAAAAAGCTGTAACCCGTCAAAAATAACGGAACATTGATTCGCGTTTTGCTAAATACTGTGTGTTTCTGACGGGTCGCGCCTTAGGGCTCTTTCAGAGTAAGGGCGGGTGCGGACGCTGGCGCGGGTGCGTGTAGTTCAAATGTACCTACACGCCTCTCGCCTTCACAGTGCTCGACCGCGGGTGCGCCTGCATAGGGGCGGACGCGGGCGCAGGTAGCGCTCCTAGAACGCGCCCGATTCTGTTGGCCCAATCCGCCTGTATCTTTCACACTGCCCGAGCGTCTGGCGGTGGCCAAAGCGTCTGGTTCTAAACGTTTTTGATCCACACGCCACAACATGGAAATCGGTACGGAAGAATTTATATCCGCAGTGCAACATCGCACTGCTATTTGGCAAAGCAAACACCCACAACACTTCAATAGAGCTGTCAAGTAAATTAATTAAAGAAATAAAAAATCTAATGTAATTTTTTTACCTATAAATTATGTTTTTTTTATATAAAATATTTTAAAAAAATTACCTCTATTTTTTTTACCTATAAATTATTTTACCCAAAAAACTATAAAAAGCTGGTAAGGTACTTACTACTTTAACGCCCGTGAAGCATTTTTTGTGAAATATTCGCGCGACTTGCGACATACGGGCAGCTATTATACAAATAATTATACATATCTCTAAAATTAATCATCCTATTTAGGTAAAATTAGAAGTTTAATCAAAATAAAAGATTATTTACAATTAACAAAAACTTTATTTGTAGTCTTTCACATTTTATATAATTACACATTAAAGTTAAAGAATAAAAATATTTAATTCAAACATTTTCATTTTTTCATTTTCAAACATTTAGCCAACTTCACATAATTTACTTTCCATTTGAAAAATGAATTTTCCATTAATAAAACCAAGTCTTCATCCATCTTTCTACGTAGGTATCGCGAAGTTTGAGAAGCATACATATTAGACTCTCAGCCGCTTCGGCACTGTGAACATGGCGACGCCAGAGTCAGCGCGAGCGCACACGCACCCGCTCCCGCCTGTGCACTGTGAATAAGCACTTAGAGTACAATCAGTTTGTATATACATATATCTGCGGCGGCAACGTCGCTGGTTGCTCGCTGCCTTTGGGTTTGCCTGCCCGCGATGCGAGCCCTTTCTCCAGCCGTTTAATTTTTTAGCCGCGAAATCGAACCAAGTTACGGACGAAGTTATTGACAGACAACAAAATTATTATATTTAGACAAGTTATTCAGTTTATGCAATAAACGCACATTTTTTTAATTTTAGAATTTTTTAGTTATATTTTTATGTGCATACAAGTCTCTGTAAGGCAGAGAATGGGATTACAATAGATTTATCAACCAAAAATTCATATTGTTTATAGTTAATTATAGATATCAGATATACATGTTAGGCAATCATTTCATCGCACAAGCGAAGTCGTAAATAATGTAAAAGCGATTTAAAAAATACTGTAGTCATTAACCTCATTAATTTAGACATTAATAAATAAAAATTTAATTTCGAATATTTTTTTCTAACTCAATATCGAAACGGTTTTCTTTAAATTTTAATTCTTATTTACGGGCATATCACCAGTAGTAACCCAAATTAAAAATATTTTGTTGATAATTTTTATTTTGACTCATGTAATAAAATAAGACAAGGTAATCATATTTCATTTTAATTATGTAATACAATTTATAACAAAAATCTAAAACTCGCATTGTCCCTTATGTGCTTTCGAAACAAATCTCCGATAGTCCAGGGGCCAGAGGTACTTGAGTATGCAAAATCCGGGGACCGCATTCTGACAATTGATTCTAGTTCAGGAAAGCCTATAGATTAACAATCTGAATGTTGCCAGAAGCCCAGGTGGTCCAGTTTTTTTTATACCCCCACCCCCCTCTACGCAGCAAGTAAATCGATTGAGTACAGGCTATTATATAAGTGTCCTTAGTTGTTTTTTTTTTTAATAATTAAAGGTATTAATAGGTTGTCAAATAAAATTAAAATAGAAATTATTGATAAAAAATCATAAATTATTATTGTTAAAAAAATATTTAATGATAAAAACAAATTTAATGATATAGTCCAGGCGCCAGAGGTACTTGAGCTATTTTAATGATTATATTAGTGTCATTAGTTGTTTTTTTTTAATAATTGAAGGTATTAATAGGTTGTCAAATAAAGTTAAAATAGAAATTATTGATTAGAAATCATAAATTATTGTTAAAAAATCATTTAATGATAAAAACAAATTTAATGATGTTGTCCAGGCGCCAGAGGTATTGAGCTATTTTAAGGTTTATATTAGTGTCATTAGTTATTTTTTTTAATAATTAAAGTTATAAATAGGTTGTCATAATTAAAATAAAAATTATCAATAAAAAATGATAAATTGTTACTACGAGGGAAATTAGTGTATATGCGCCATTATTGATGATAAATTATCTTAAACGAGATACCTATATCAAAGTTTCATTCATGGATACACAACATTAGAATATCCAGATACCAATTATTATATTAGAATATTATATTTTCCATAGAAAAGTTTATAGCAGTTAAATAATATAATAACAATCCTTAAATTAGTATATCTACCTAACTTTTACGATAAATAGATAGAAATGCTAAAATATTATTTATAATCACATACAAAAACAAAGTGTATAATAACAATATAAAGGCACTAAGAATTCACAGGATTTAAGGAGCAAACAGGTCGGGATATTTGAAGGTATAGGAAAAGAAAACTCCCTTTTGGGTTAAACAGACAGCACATAAATAAGTACATAGAAATATGGACTTACGCACACGCACCACGGCCGGCACATACGTTCCAAGAGCAAAACAATATTAAGTAGTCAAAAATATATTTTAACACGGTTGAAACGCCTTGAATAATGCAATCTGAAGTAATCAACAATCAGTTTGTTTGGTTGTTTCGACCATTCGGTCTTACATTACCTATACGGGGCCCGAAAGGTCCGCGGCCTGTAATAGTTTATTCGGATTCGAAACATTTCCTAGCGCTAACATGAAATAATATTTATATATGGAATAATGTCTTAAAAACAATTAATTAGACAATCATTTCTAATGTGCTTTGCAAAAAAACGTAAAAACATTATCCAGACTATCGCCGCAAAAAAGTCGTAAAGCGAAGCGAGGACTTTTTCAATTTCTGGTGCGTATAAAAACAAACCCTTTCATTTTCCCTGCCTTTTTTTACTTTGCATCGAGGCTCAGGTTATTTTGTTTATGCCATTTTGATCTATAATTTTATTTTGTGTACTTAAGTATACAAAACATAAGTAATCTACCAGTTCTCGTAACTTACATTAAGTTAAATAACCAGGTATCGATGGATAATGTATCGCTCAATTAATTTTGAAATTGAGTCATGTGATTGCATTTTTACTCCAAATGGGCATTTTTAAAGATTTACGTCAAAGCTGACCCAACAAAGGCCACAACGCTGTACTGGCTGGTACCAGGAGTGTATGTATCACAAAAAGTCCCGCTCTCTCCTATTGCCTATGACCGGTCATGTGGAAACTCAGAGTTTCACACTATAAATTCAAACGAGGCGTTTTCACTGCGTCTTTTGTCCGAAGGCTCTTTATCTCTTATAGGAAGGGAAAATGGCTTTTATGAACATACCTACGGTGGCCTGAAACATTACTTCGCGGAATACGTAATACTAAAATTAAATTATTTTGAACTAATTTTTAATATGGCCAACTTTTTATTATGTAATCATACACTTACGCATTTTAGCTGGTATATGTACATACATATATATTATTAGTAAAAAATTGTTTATTCAAGAACCATTGAAAATCATCTAAAATATTTCTCGTTTCGAAATTATCGTGACAAACTTTGTGGAAGTTCTTTGTAATATATTATTTAAGAAATTTAAAATACAACCTTGTTTACTTCTCACGATAACATTTTTAATTAAAACAATTTATTAGATGTTTTAATTAGAACATTTTCGACGCTTACTGGGCCAGTAAGCTTACTGAGAAGTGAACAACGTTGTATTTTAAATTTCTTACAAAAAAAATACCTGTATTAAAATATTTATGTAAATTCAATAAACTCCTTAAACCTTGCACATATTTTCAACAACCCACAATTTCTCACCCCACCCCGTTACAAACATTACTCACCTTCCTCACGCATACGGCCTAAGGAGCGAAATGTTCGAAACGATAAAAAAACTAACCCATAAAAAACAAGTTTTTTATTTTACTCCCTTTTTATTTTATTTTATCAGGTTTCGTGTCTAACAGATGCGTTGCAGTCTCTACATACAACTTACAGAGTTGTATGAAAAAACCATTGAAAATTTCTAAAAATCCAAAATTATACTACAATTATTAATTTTAACGAAAATATGATAGATCTTCTTGATCGTCGCCACGAGTCTGATTGCAAAGTTTCAGCTCGATTGGATAACGGGAAAAGGTTTAAAAATCGATCCAAAGTTTTTGCGTCAAACAAACAGACAGACGCCGCGAGTTAATTAATATAAAAGGAGTAAAAAAACTAAACCTAAAAACAAAGTTTTTATTATACTCCCTTTCTCATTTACTAGTGGAAACAGGTTTGGCGCTTAACCTATGCGTTGGGATCGAGTCGGGCGACGCTACGAAAGGGATAAAAAAATTCTAAAAATCCAAAATTATTATTTTATCAGTTTTCGTGTCTACCAGATGCGTTGGAATCTTTTCATACAACTTGCTCAGTTGTATTAAAAATCCATTAAAAATTTGAAAAATCCAAAATTATGCCATAATTATCTTTCTTTTTAACGAAAATTTGATAGATCTTTTTGATCGTCGCAACGAGTCTGCTTGCAATGTTTCGGCTCGATTGGATCACGGGAAAAGGGTTAAAAATCGATCCAAAGTTTTTCGTCAAACAAACAAAACACCACACGCTACGAGTTAAAGTAAAGGGAGTAAAAAGATTGTCGATTGAGTCGATAATGGTCGATAACTATAAATGAAATTTATCGTTTGATCGATATTATCGTTTGTGTAATCGATAATTGTTATGTACTCGTACTGGGTCAGGCGGGTAATAATTAATTAGTAAATACTTCGAGTGACAGCGATGCAACTTCACTTTATTTATATGTACGACTGACAACAACTAGGTACAATGATACTGCAATGAACGCCCGTCGTAGCGACGACGCGTCTTAAAAGCCAAAAGATGTCGACACCAACCGATCCGTTGATTGGCTGCCGGTGACGACGTCCCCGGCGAATCAACTGCCGCCCGCATGACAACACTTTTAACTGGCCAATCAGGACTGTGACGTGTATAACCACAATTTATGAATACCTAGTATACTATAATAATGAACGATATTGATCGATAACAGCGTTTGCTGTGATACTTATTGTTGATACTCGACTAATACCTTTTAATATTGTTTAATTTTGTATAAACTCGAAAATTTCTTAATTTTCGTATGTAATTAAAATAAAAAAATTAAATATAATGATTTTTACAACAATATTTTAAATCTGAAGTGATCAGCTAGTTGGTGGTAATTAGTAGTGGTCATGACGCTCACCTAATCTGGTGGTCGGTGGTCCGGGCCCCTCAGAAAGTTAGTCCAATTTTTATAGCGCAAGAGTTTATCTTAGTTTGAAAATATTGAGAATATTGATGCGAAACGTTATCCGTGTTCACGTCTCTATTTAAAAAATATATAATTACCTGAATATTAATAATGAACATGTGTTTTAAATTTTTAAAGCCAACAAATTAGTAAAATTAAAATTGTTAAAATTGCACCTTATTTTAATCACTTTTGAAGATAAGGTGAATTGATGCATTCACAGCAAGATAACTCTTTAATTAGTTTCTGTATCTGCTTCCGATTCTGCGGAGCTTGCACTGATAGTTTCTGAAAGCAACGCCAAATATCGTTTTAATAAATGATATTATCGTTCATTATTGATAACCATCGTTAGAGATCAATAATCAAAAAATTCATAATCGTTTATTATCGATATCGAACAATATTCGATAATGAAAATTTATCGCTATCGTTATCGAAAATTATCGATCATTATCGTTATTCAATCGATATGAAACTGATACTTTGATCCTTAATCCCCGTTGAAATATTCTGGTGAAATATTTTTCATGTGGGACTTACGCTCAGATGAAGGTCACCAAATTTTGTTATCATTAATTGTGCATATTCGTGTGAGAAACATTTTTTTTCTTTAGCTACCTTGTCGAACGAAAGTCCTATCTACATTATCTAGTTGTCAATGATATGAAAGGAAAAATACAAATATATGTGTATACGCACACAAAATCTTGTTTTCATTTTCTTCGCTAAAGGTAACCTACACACAATCTTTTATATTTCAAACCCATATTTCTAAAACAGTAGATATAATTTCTATATTCCAAGTGGCCCATATTATTCGCCATGAAAAGAAAGATAATTCCTTTAATTTGCCTTAGGAAGTTTAATCTCGCCAAATTTTTGAATAATTAGTATTTTAATTTATGGTTACTTAACATTACCGGTTAAGTATAGTTGATATAGAAGCCTCTTAGTGAATAAATTTGTAGTTTCACTTGCCGTGGAGATGAAATAATTTAAAATGCCGGTAATGTTTACAAACACGAGACGAGTGAATCTTCCCGAGATGCTGCTCAGATAAAGTGCTCCAGATTAAGAAAAATCCAAAAAAAAAATCAAGAAAGTGGGGAAAGATTCTCATTCAACATTGTAATTTATGCCAAAGTGCGCCCAAGGAAAGAATGATGAATTTTTAACCAAATTTCGCAGTGTCAACAACATTGCTGCTTTGCGATGATGAATTAAATTGTGTGTATTTGCTACCTTTTGAATTTTCCAATGAAAAGAATCTTACTGATCTTCTTATAAATATGAAGTCAAATGAAGTGTCACGCTAGTCACAAGATCACACATTTGAACTCACTGCTCCGTCCCGATGGTGACTGCAATTGAAGCCAGTTCATTTGCAAATAAATATTTTTAATCGTTAATAAGACGTATACAACATTTGAAATAAGTCAATGCTAAGTGGAATTAAGAATTTTTTTAGTAAACTTAAACCTTTTTTTACAAATACTACACAATATGTGAGGTACATATTCATAAATTTATTCATAAAGCGCCTTCTGACTTTGTTATTTTTACAATAAAACATTTTATTGTAGCTTTTTTCGAAGCTAGTACAACTATTTTGCATTTTACAAGTTTGCTCAATTCAAAGGAGTTCGAAGAATGCTTCAGAATTAATATTAGTAGCGTTTTAAATCTCCTTTTTTCCGCGCAGTCTGTTCCTGACTTATGCTAGAAACGAAGTTTTTATTTATGCTACAGCTTTTAAGCATAATGGATGAAAGCACTTGAGTTTATCCAAAGCGTAAGTCGAGATTGGAGAGAGAAGCTAATTCAGAATCAGGCAAATGTTTTCCTATTGTAACGTCCAGCGAGTGCGTGTAAGATTGATGTAGAAAAGTGTACCTACGGATGCTAGCAACCCTCCGCTGTATACTCGCGGAAGGATTATTCATCTGACGAGTTTATTTTATCTGGAAACATAACTACGAGATAAACCTTTTAATGTCTACTCCATCCCGTAATAATCTAAATTTATTGTACCTTTACAGCTACGGTTTACGGCGGGCTCCCATATATATCCATTCCAGCCGTAATACATTACCTCTAAATCAATCTTTTATCGATAATAGAGGGTGCCATATAAAGGGAATATGTGTGTCAGACAATTTTTACGATTTCACAGTAAATTTGTGATAAAAATTCCATACGTGCCGTTTGTAGGTGAGGCCAGATGGCTTGCTCGGCCAATAAAGTTTCTAGTTCCTGAAATCATATTGCCATCTTTATTTCCCTATCAGAATAGATTATGCAAATGAATAATCGGCTTCCGGAGCAGCGCGCCGCGTGAATCGCAATGTGGTATTAAAAAATGTATGCGGCGGTTTCCACATTTGTGCAACGTTTTGTGAATTATTGAGCAACATTGGGGCACAAAAAATCTTCTTCCAGAAAACATTTATTTTATTTTATGGCATTTTATAATCGAGAATATCATTTGAAACTTACTGCCAGGTAACATTCATCAATAAATAACTTCATTTTCATGCATCTTTCTCTCTCTTTTAAACCACACTTGCCTTTGTTTTCTCCTTATTATTATTATTATTATTATTATTATTATTATTATTATTATCATTATTATTATTATTATTATTATTATTATTACTATTATTACTATTATTACTATTAGAATTGTATTACTCTGGATGAGTCATTAATTAAATCGACTCTCAATAAATTTTGTTCTTTTTGACATAATTACTTTCTACATAGGTATCGTTTGAATCAATTTATTTGAAGAAAGATTTAAAATCCGTAGTTTGCTCTCCAACGAATATTACCTTAAACTATTCATTTAAATGATTGTGATTATATCATTATTTTTTTTTAAATTTTTAATCTCGTGAAAAATCACGGACATAATTAAATTAATATAAATGTCAATTCCGTTCGATGGCGTGACCCTTGCGTGTGGCCTGAGACGCGCTGATTGACGTGTCATACTCGGCTGCCCACTCCTCATTGGCGGCTAGTCAGTGTTGTTGTTATAATTTCAGCAAGTTACGGATGAACATTCGAGATTTAGATAGTTGATTACTACTAACTAACCACTTTTATTTTACACAATAAAAATAATTTTGAAGGACGCAATCAATAAACCATAAAACGATAAATAATGGTAAAATTACTGAAAATGACATAATATTGAGCAATATTCTGAGAAATTAATTTATCCTACCGATAATAATGACACTTCTCTAGTCGACTTAATCAGTGCAGTGGAATACATCATTTAGCTTAGAGAAAGACTTGTTAATCTCACTGAAGTTTAGCAAACGCTACATTGGGGTAAAGATAATTATTTCGATAGAAGATAATCACGTAGATTAAATTTATTTTATTATTGGTAATAAGAAGATTATATGCAAGTAGATATAGATGAACAATTATATCAAGGGGGGAGTAGGGTATCAATATTTGACGCAGGATCCTAGAGTATCTATCCAAAATTTTGAGTGCATAGCGTTGAATTTAATTTGGATAAATTATATTTATATCACTTAGAAAAGGGATGGGGAGACCAAGTAGATGGGGGATGATTCCGGCGCTGAGTCCTAAAAATAATTTTCTAAAATTTATTTATGATCGCTCCAAAGGGTGTAGAGTCCAAAGTGTGAGAGAACTGTCAAACAGACTTTTTTTATACTAATACTTGTGTATGTACATACATATTATACACATATATATCTATTATATATATATTATATATATAATATATATATATATAGGGGTACAAATATAGATATATAATTATATATCTACTAGGCATCATTTTCTCATTAAATCTGCATCTTTAGATACAAGTTTCATTTGTTAATTCTCTACGACATTTCACCGGGGTAAAACGTACCGTCTTCTGATTAAACAGATCAATCGTAATACTTAAAGGATGTGTTTTATTTGGTTTCTTTTTTTTAATTAATTCAAGAGGAATATTCATATAACTATTTTTTTTAAATAGAGATTCGAACACAGAATGCGTGTCACATAAATATTCTTACTATTTTCAAACTAAGCTAAACGCTTACGATATGAAAATAGGACTAACTTGCTGGTCTGGAGTAAGATTCGAACCCGCGACCTTTGGATCACGAGACGAGAGTTCTAACCACAAGACCAACAAGCTACTCATTATTATATATTCCTTATGACTATCGATCATGAAATTAATCATCAAACACTGAGTCACAAATACGATTACAGTATGAAAGACAGTACAGAAAGTATGAAAGTCTAAACTAGTAGGCCAGGTGCATTGCTTACATCCGCGAAGTGCAAGCGGATGCAGTATTTACTTTTTTCCGATTGTTTATTATTTGATTTTGAAATTTACTATGTTTTCATATATTATTTCGTTGATAGCTTATCTTGCGTAACTTACGCTAGCAATCACTAGATGTAACTATTGTTCAGCGTTCTATTGTAGTGCGCGAACATCCCAAGCGGAAACGTAGTTCTCAACACAGCTCCCCTTTTACTGCAACATTTCTCTATTTACTTTGTCTCGGTTAGAAGGCGATTAATATCGCTATTTATACTATCCATCATTTAAACGCATCGCGAAACATTAATCCCACCCAGGCTGGCTACAGTAAATGGTGGTGGTATGAATTCTATACACTTTATTTATAAAATGTAAGAAAATCGTATAAAACATATGTAGGTATCCAAAATTTGCTCTTAGTTGAGAGGTAAATGATTCTTCTTAATTTGAATTAGCTAAATTTATTTGCATATATTACAGTAATTATTTTTCACGTCAACCGGTTACGATGTCGCAATATATTCATCAGGAGGGACGCGTAATAATCGTTATTGATATTTTTCGAAAAAATAGAGATGCATAGGTACACGGAATATTCTTACTATTTTTAAATTTAGTTAAATACCTGTAATATGAAAAAAAGACTGCCTTGCCGGTCTAGGATGAGGCTAGACCTCGCGAACACTGGATCGACTGATGGTAAGTGTCATAACTACTAAACCAATGGGGTATTGTGCTTCCATTCTGATGAAAATGTAGTGCAATCGAAATCGGTTGATGGTTTAAATAAGAGTAGTAATAGTGGTTCACACAATGTTTTTTGAGGTTTTTTTTATTAAATAATGTCCAACAATAAATTTAACGCCTAAAACATAAAAATAAAAATTATTCTGTCTAATCGTTTCCTTATAAGCCCATCACGGTGTCTACTGAGAGAATTTCTCATTTCAACTTTTCTGGAATCACAATTCTCAACGCAATTGAAGACCCTATGGCGATCTTCGCTTAGGTGGTCCAGCGGATGGGAGATCTGCTTCTTCCTCTGTCGGTTCGGTACTTGCCAAACACCATAAACATGTCCAGACTGTCGTTTCTTTTGGCAAGGTGCTCTGATTATTGAAGTTTTTTGCACTACTAGCCACTAGATACCTTTATATTATACACATATAAATATTAAGATTACTCGTTCACCTATTAAATATCTTTTTAAACAACTAACTATTATTAAAACAACAAAAACACTTTGTATTAAACTATTATTTATTGAATTATCAACATGTTTCCAACATGCGGCCAATGGTCTCTTTATCAAGATACAAACTATACTTAGAATAAAAATTCCAAGATAAACCTAACTTAAAATAAATAAATAAATAAACATAAATAAAATTAAAAATCGTGTCAATACTAAATTAAATATTACAAATTTTTCAAATTGTCACCTTTTAAATTTGTTTTAACCTTATTTTTTAATTAGTTATTCAACTCACATATATATATTGTTTTTTTATACTTCAATCAATTGTGGTTTAATATAAAATATATTATTTTTAATAATATAAATAATATTACTACAAAGTTATTTAGCTGTTATTAGGGATATTTACTATCAATTTAGTTTTCATTTTATTTAAATGAACAAAAAAATATTTTTTCTCTAAATCAATGTTTAGTCTTTCATTCCGTCTCGTTCGTTTCAGCCACTGACCCCTAGAAAATCAAGCACAATTTTCAAAGACCCCTTAATAGGAAAACCAGCAATAAATTATCGACCATTTATTTTAGTAGATACTTAAAATACAAAAAAATGTTTTTTTTTATAAAAAATACATTAATAATTAACGTACAACAGCAACACCAACGTTCACATTAATTAACAGTTAATTAATGTGAATGTTGGTATTGCTTTTTTGCAACTAAATTGGTGATATTCAGGTAATGCTACTTCTAAGTTGTAATCTCAAATCGGATTCCACTAGTTATGTGTTTCTGTATTTGTTTTTATTTTTATTTATTTATTTATTTGCTATTGTTAAATGGTCCATAGATGAGACTGCGGACCCCCAAACATATTTTAATATTCGCGGACCCCAGGGGTCCAAGGTTAAGAAATACTGCTATAAATAATGAAGAGATATTATTATATCTCGTTTCAACGATGTAAGAAACTTTTAAAAAAACTTATTTATATATTTTTTTTATTTGTTCCAACTTTTGAAAAATATATTAATTGTTACTTGCACTCTGTAAATTTTCCGTTTTAAATTATATGTTTTAAAAAACTCCACGGATTATATTTTCTGGGAAAATAATTATATTCATAACGTCTGAAATTAGATATATTTAATTTATTTTATATGTAATAATTAACTCTGTCATTAGAACTTACAAATATGTCTTTTACATAAATGTAGACAGTGTAAATCTCTATGGCTGATGTGTTACATGAAATGGGCTCTGAAACGTCGGCCACGGAGGTCGGATGTACATGGCAGAAAATACCAGAAAACTACACGCAGAAAAGATTATTATACATATTTAAATGAATTTTGTTTATAAACATTACAAATTGTGAATAAATATTTATATTTTAATAACCTTTAGATAGATGTGAACATAAAATACATATTTAAATGCTAGACATCTTATTTTACCTTGATTTTATCTTCAATATAGCTTGATGTTCCATTAATTTCATTGTATGCATGACAATATGACGTACACTTCGACACACAAGTAACGTGTAAATGAATACACAATAGAGTAGAACAAATGGAGAATAAAAGCGAAGCCAGCAATGTCCAAAAAAATTAATGCAGTCATTGAGGTTAATTAATTTAGATTGTACTGAATTCGACTTTTTATATATAAGCTATAAATTTCAATATTTGGTGAAAAGATTTGTATATATATATATATATATATATATATATATTATATAATATATATTATATATATAGAAATTAATACATACATAAAATTTATAATTCACTACATTCTAAAATAGTAATCCTCGGTGACATATTCAAAATATTTTTAATTTTTTGGATATTGCTGCCTTTGCTTTTATGCCCCAAGTATGTGGTTTTTATTAGTATAAAAATGCGTGTAAAAATTACACTTCGAATAATACAGGTCATTTTGACTAATTACATCATACATACAATGCATCTGTATTCAGAACATTGTTACTTATTAATTTTTCATAGTCGTGTATTGTAATACTAATTATATAAATAAATATTATACTTAAACTAATATGACCAGTTATTATATTCTCCATGAAATAATCAATTGATACAAACAAGTAATAAATAAAGTTTTTTCTAATTTACTCTGCCGTGGATCTCCGTATCTCCGGCTGACGTTTCAAAACACATTCTCCTCAATGATCCTCAAATGTAAAACAGTCCGTACAGCTCGACGCATTATTCGTGCTTAAGTGTCATTGTGCGTATTTTATCCGACTATAATATGATGTATAGGAGACGTGGGGATGAATGAATGGGGACATATGTACATTAAAGCGTAATAAACATAAAAAAAAAAATTAAAATCACTGTTATCAACAAAGCAACTCTTCGGTAACGTGTTGCGGTTTTGTACGGGCAGCCGGTCCTTACGCAAATAGCGTCCGCGTATCCAAATGTTACTTGCAATAGTTAAGTACGCGTGCAAACCACACGATGGAACCGCTCTCAGAGTTGGTGAACCATCGTCGATTTGCCAGCCAGACATGTCGGGAGGAACGAACACAGCGGGACATATTTCGCGCGCGTGACAATCCGAACGAGATTGTGTCTTGCCATAAATTTGCAAACGGCAGCCATGCATTTATCGGAAGCGCGGCGTTATTTGAAAGTTAATTTTTATTTGAATCGCTGCCGATCCCTGATTTACTATGAAAGTCGCCACCAGGGCACTATCCGTTCAGCGTAGCCAGGGCTGTAGTTTAAACCCGATTACTTCCACAATTTATATATATTTTTTTAATTATAATTTATTATAATTTGTATTTAAAATAAGACAGTAAAACGAGAGGTACTCGACGATCAAGGAATCTTACTTGCATATTTGCCGCCTTTGCAACATGCAGAGGCGGCTGACATTTTTGCTGATAGTATAACTGTGTATAGGACAAAGCTGATACAATTGTTTACATCTCAACGAAATGGAAATGGACAATAAATTTTTCTATTTTACCTTTAACTATTATTATTTGTACCTTTAACTGTATTATTATTTTAACTGTCTTATGTTATTTTTTTTAAATTTATTCTGTATATTTGTAAAAACCCATTAGGGCGTTAAATAAATAAATTTATCATTATTGCAAATCAATATGTAAAATAATTTTATACCGTACAAGGGTCGTTTTATAATCATGGTAAAAATACAAAACAAAAACAGTTTATTTGGAAATAATTTATTTTGTTTATTAACAGTCTCAGTTTAGGGCTGTAGGTACACTTAGTCCAGCGAGTTTTCATTTTTTCTTTTTATTTTAAAATCATTTGTCAAAGACTACGAAATACGCGAGTTTCAGATTTCGAAGAAATCGCAAGGGGGCCGATAGACGAATATGTACATAAAATAGTAATATTGTGGCGTTATATTGTGATTATGATAATTAAATGAATAAATGTAGTAGTCTACACGCGTTTTCAGCACAACTGGTTCATTTTCATTGCCAACCAACTGTACACGTCATAGTCACACTACATGTTTAACATATGAATGTACATGCAGATCTTATTTTTCTTGTGCTGGCTGTAGGCCATTACAGCCTTTGTGTGCAGTGGATGTGGTGATGTGGACTCCCACCTGTCTTTACATCTTTTGGGGGGTCTTCCAGGCACCCTTCTTTCCTCTGGTTTCCCATGTAGGGAAAGGTGTGTTAGCCTTTGGGGGTCCACTCTTTCCGTGTGGTCCCTCCAATACCTTCTTCTTTGTCTCCGCGATCCGACAACGTGGTGTTTCTCATTCTATCGCGTAGAGTCTTACCTGTTATTCTGCGGATCTTGAAGAAGACAAAGAAGAAGATGAATGGAAGAAGAAAAGGAGGAAACATAATGGACATCATTTGTGTGTTCCAATAAATGACAATGATGCTGACATAATTAAAATACTCCAGTTTATATGGATTATTATTATTATAATTTATGTTATGTCGATAAGATAAATATGAATGCCTAAGATGAATATTTTACAGATATTGAGGCCCAAATACTGTACTAAAACACATCACAATTTAAGGAAATTACGTATATTCACAGAAAAACTCATACACATATTCACCTTATCAGGAATCGAACCCTGAACCCTCGACATTAAAATCAGTAAACCATCGGACTAGCCGCAATGATATTTACAAATAATGTTTTTTTTCTATCATGAAGAGATTTTAATAGAGATATATTTTCACTCACAGAACTGACGTAGAAGGAAGATCAATAATCCTCTTCAATGGTACCTACTTTTAGAACTGCGGTTCATCCAATTCCTAAACTAAGCTGCTAACATGTGAACGTTTTATTTGAAATGAAATAAAAACGATGCTAATATTTTATGCATCAGTTTTGCTGTCAGCCATACTCTAATACTGTTGCGTGTCAACACACATTTAATATTCATAAATCACGAGGCGATGTTGACATGCCTGCTTTCCGAGGGCGAACTTTTAAAGCGCTATGGATATATGGGGATATTACAGAATTGAGAAGTCATTTTCAATAAATTACTGACACCAAAACTTTCCCCCCTATCTACAACTTCCATTGAAACATTTTCACAATTTCAAATAACCCTTAGCATGGTGACAATTTGGCTAAAATATGAATATATTTAAAAGAAATTATTTCATTATGAATAGAATTTTAATTTTAAAAAATATACCTTGTAACTAATCGCTGTTTGGTAACTTTATTAAGTGCACTGTTAAATTTTCTAGTGATTTTATTTGACTTAATTTACATAAATTTTATCAGATCATTAATGCACCAGGCATGCACTTTAAGAAATCTTCCAAACGAATTATTGTTATATACAAAAATAATTGCTTTTTTTCCACAAATAAATTGAATACTTCACGACGAACAGTATTCTAAATAGTTTATCTTAAAAAGTAAATTTTATTAAAAAAATATATATATTTTAGATTCCTGGTACGCAAAGAATACAATATACTTCAACGAGTATAGTATAGCCAGCTTTATGCTGATCCGGCATGAAGCTTGGCTATTTGTACCGAACTTAAAGCTCACGCAGACTATTCCATCAGCCTTCAATGGGATGTGCCTAGCGTACGGATCATCCATCTTTTAGATTTATGCACCTTGAGCTTTTCCAAACTCCACGTTATACATTACATGCAATTTCTTCGCATTCTGCTACAAAAGGTGATTATACTTTACGCCAAGAGAACATCTGGTAAACTATTCAACATCTTGAAAAGAAATCGGTCATTTTGTCTTGCGTCAGAATGATTCTCGATATTTGTTACGTAATATTAAACTCAATAAATACTCAATAAATATTAAAAATTCAAGATCGCTTCTCCGTGACAATTTTTTGTGTTAATTTTCGATTGACTGGACGTTTTTCTTTGAAAGAAATTTTTCAAATGACCATAGTTGAAACCGTAAAAAGTGCATCATTGGACCTACGAAGCACACATTACAGATAGACGAAAACCTCCCGAATTATTCCCAACCATCTTATCCATTAGAACATCTTGAATCTTGATTATCTCTGACTTTGTACGGAAGTACTCCGGCCTTAGGGAATATTTGATGAAACTCCACTACCTAGAAGACCATTAGAGCGGTTTCAAAACAATAGCCTTCTTTGAGTGCCTTCTGGGTTTGAAACAGAATTTCAAATGCGGCCAACGCCGTAGCCGACGTTTCGAATTCTACGAACTTCTTTCCTGGCGGAAGGAACTACATTTTTACAGTTCTTCGCAAGTGCAATTTTTTAGACGAGAAAAATACATACGTATTTTTTATTTGACTAAGATGTTATTTTATGCGACAGTAAAACATTAAAAAATTTACTTCTCAAAACATAGATATAATGAAAATAAGCATTTACTTTTATATTAATCGGTATGCGTTCAGCTTTTACACAATTTGGACTATAAAAAATATTTTAATCTACCTTTCTATTTTTATGCGTTCACCGCTCTTATAAGTAACAAATAAATATCTCGATTTAATTCATTATTTTTTGTAGAATTAATTATAAATTAAATTGGTTGGGTCTATTACAAGTTCAAAGTGATGTCAGCGGCTACGTTCTCTTTGTAAATTACCACTCAGCACAAAGCGAAATGCATCAGTTTCTGACGTCCAATGTTCTGAACGAGCTCTATCGATGGTAACCCGAACCGAGTCACATTTGCATTCACTCCATAAATATGCATTCCACCGTTAGGTATGCAAATGCATTCCATGCTTGCTCCAATAAAATATCTTCCGAACTCCATCAGCGTTTTGTTAAGTTCATTATATTACTCGATTAGTGATGTATTAGTAAACCTCTTTAAGTGGAAATATTTCACGAATAATTTCAGAACATAAACATTAAAAAATGTATTATTTATTTAATAATTATTATTTCAACATCTATCTTACGCGTGAATAAAAATTTAAAACATATTAGTTTTTGGTATATTCTGTCCATCTGGAATTATATTAAATATTATTACTATTAAAAGTCCCGATTTTGCTTTAAAAATATAGTGTCGCTCATTTTGGCACATACTCACATATCATTATATCGGTGTTATTTATAATTCTTTGATTAAAGCTCTTTAATTATCAATACGAATTATTTGTACTGAAAATATGACTCATGGTCGTAAAATTCTGTGTCTCGTACAATAAATGTGATTCTCGTAGTACGAAGCAAATTTGTACAATTGCGCGAATATAAAAATATTTTCGTATTAAAAATCTCTTTGTTGGCGATTTAAAATACTTTTTCGAAATGCCGCGAGATTAAATAAAATAATTTTTCAAATTTATATCAATATATATATTTCTGAATAAAAAATAACACTGGAGAAGAGTATAGATATTCGTACACTTTTACTGGTCTCATCCAGCTACAAGTGATGTTGTTTATTTGAGTTTATTGCTACAAGAACATTTGTTTGGTCCGCAGGGTGAACTACCTGATATTCGGGCTGCAGCCGTTCTGGTTCCACGCCACCAACAGCTTGCTGCACGCGGCCGCCTGCCTGCTGTTCACGAGGGTCTGCCTGTCCGTCGCCAGGCTGCAGAGGACCTTGGCGGCGGTCGCGGGACTGCTGTTCGCCGTGCATCCGATCCACACGGAAGCGGTAAGAACATTCATTCGTGTTTTTGTTGCGCATTTGTGAGTGACGTAATCAAAAGCGTTATTAACGGTATTTTGCGGGTAATTTATCCTTTCCGGGCATCCAAAATAAAATATATTCATTTGATCCAAGTTGTGGTGTGATTGTATATATAAATTTTAGATCGTGAAATATTTATTGAAGCTTTGATGATAGCGTTCCATTTTCACATTGATGTTTCTACGTCAATATTCGAATCTTTGAACCGCAAAGAATGAAAAAAGGATTAAAGCTTAAATATCGTATACAGCATTGAAAAGTGATGTACCGTAATACGTGTCGGAAATAAACTTGGAGCGTAAGTTTTAAACTTTACCATTTTTCGTGAAAAAAGTTCCTCTTTTAAAGTTAAAAGCTTATTATCGCACGGAGTGAGAACAGTTTTGTTTGTAAGTCGCCTTGTTATATATGTTAATCCGTGCACCTTTATATGGTGTACGACATTCTAGGAAGTAATTTTTTGGATATTTTACTGAAGTTCGCCAACACGACTTAAACTTTAATAAATACACGCCCTGAAAATATACAGTGTTCATGATTTATTGCAAAAGTTTACAAAGTGTGTAACACGTGATCTCCTGCAGACATGTAAAAAGTTTGAGAACGTTTTCAATAAGTTAGCATTTAAACGTCGCCTTAAACACTAGTTTTTCCACAGTTCCCAATGTTACGGTTGTATTCATATTCTTTTAAATTTATTTTCTTCCAATTCTATGAAAAAGTCTTATATTAACTAATCGTAGTTTTCTTAATATTATTTAAAAGCCACCTGAAGAAAATTGTATAATGGAATTAATTTTATTGTATAATCAATTTTGTTACCGAGAAAATGAAATCGTAAAACAAAAATAAACATATCGCTTATACTATTCTATTGTATAAGATTTTTTTATAAACATTCAAATGTAGGTAACCTTCAATTATGCTTTCACCACAAATTTGCCTTAAAGCCATTTTTATACGTATGTATAAAGGAAATATTTTCTCATCAATCTCGGGTGAAATATATTGTAAAGTAACTCAACGGTGGAAAAAGCGAGAAACGAAGCAAACACCGTAATCCTGTGAAGAAATCATCTATCAAACAGTGTTTCACCGCGCTTGACACTTCCTAATACGGTTCTCTACCCTCGCGGAGCCGCGGCTAGGGGCGGCCGAGCCCGGGGCAGACATGCCCAAGACGGACACTATTATGCTCAAGTCGATTTAGAAGGTATCATCGATTTATTTGCCCCAGTATTATATTATGGACCGTATTGTTGAGCAGGGAAATCAATTTTCCAGATTTCCGACGATATATCTTTGGGCCTGTAGCCACCACCCCTGTATTTCGAACAAATGTTTTGAATACTTTCGATATTTAAATGAAAGATGCTTCTGATATTTTCACCTTTGTTTTTGGATCGATCCAGCTTTCAAAATATAAGCATTTATTAGCTTTATAATGCAAAGGGAAGCATTTGTTTACGTACGGCGTATTGGGATGTACGAGTATATAGTTTCATTCTTGGTTTTGGTATTTCTTGTGATTTATTTTAGGGATATTATTTCTATCGGTGCTTTTAGGAAAGATTTAGACCTCTTTATTTTATACAAATTACTCAATTTTTATTTTATACAAATTTCTTAAATTATCAAATAATTATTTTTAAGAAATAGAATGTGTGTCACATCAATATTCTCTATATTTTTGTGCTATGAGAATTTAACCTGTAATTGGAGATTGGAGCTTCCTGGCTACGTGATTACGAAGAATGTGTTTTTCCATTTGACCTAAAAAGCTCGTCAATGCAGAAAGTTTAAGAAAAATAAGCAGTCTTCTGATTGAAAAAGTTCCGTTAATCATTTAGGAATGAAATAACTATTAAAATATTATTTTTCTAAAAAGTGCTATAAAGATTCTTTTTTTAGAAAGAAAAGAGGAGTTTAATGTCCATATGCAGATGCAATAATGAATCCACAAAGTGTCAAGTAATTGATCTATTCCAGTGTGTCTTGTAGGATATTCGTATCATGTAAGCTCGACAGTAACTTTTCTATAGCCAACGTTACAAAATTTATTCTGCTGTAATAAAAGATATCCGTGATTTGATTTCCCACATTTATATATTTTTGTTTTATTGACATAGGATATTTATTCACGCGAGCAGCCGTACAGAGTTTCCCAAGAAGCTTATGACTACTCAAAGTTTCCCTTCTTGTAAGCCGCATTCGGTCGACTCCCTTCTGCACGTGCACGCACCAGGGGTAGAGAATCCGCTTCCACGATTAAAGTATATAATCAGGCTGATATAATGGATATACCTACGTCTCTAAAGATATATCTCTTTTCATAATCGCACGTTATTTTATGTTAACGCTACAACAGGCCACAAGACCCAATTATTGTAGCGAAACACATCACAAAATCATCCAGGATTAAGAAAATCACATACGTATATTTATTTACCTGTGAGAATCATGCCCGGAATGCCCGTCATAAGACCCCAGTGTCGTGCTGACTGGATTACGAGGATTGCCAACTGCGCGAATGCGTAAGTTCCGGTAATAGCTCAATAGTCACTTACTTACTTACTTTACATCACGCCGTTATCCAGTGAAGGTAGGCAGAGAGGATAGAGAGCCACACTCTTCTGTCCTGACATACAACTCTCGCCTCATCCACATTCATACATCTTAATAATAATGTAGCTAAATAGTCAATTGCTTTAAAAAGATTTATTTATTAATCTTTTCAGGTATCTATTATATTTTAAATAAATAAAAAATAAAATAAAAATATGACGAATGAATGAATTATATTTTATAAACGATTTTGTAAAATAATGTTGTGTTATTATGTAACCGTTCTTTTTTTAGTTACGCCTTGTATTAAAACAACACTTATAATTTAGTTACGTACCTACTTACTTACCAAAAAAAAAGAAGGAAAAGGAGAAAAACCCATCTCTCAAGCCCACCCCTGCCCACCGGATGCACGTGCACAAATTGTGGAATACTAAGCGAATAAAGTAAAATAGGGCTCCTTAGCCACGCTCGGACGCATAAACAATAAAACATGGCAGACTTCATCCTCGTAACGAGGGACCGTAATACTTAAAACTGTACTTATAAAGTCATCCCCTATTATAATTTTTTTTTTAATTTAAAATATATTAGAAACCTAAAAGGTTTATAGATATCCGGAAACAACACTGATGAATGTTACTCTAAAATAAGTCTAGACTTTTTTGAAAACGTAAGCATTTTAATTTATTTTTTTTGCTTTTCATGAAAAATATAAATACCGTTTAGAATTTATCGTCGTAATTCAAATAAGCGACTAGCAAGCGAAAAATTGACGAAAAAAAATATTTTATTATATCTGCCAATAATAATTATTATATTAATACCAATAAACTATTATTTAAGCAAAATAAGAGATACTTTCATCAATTATTATTTTGGAAATAATTTATACCACAAAAACCAAGTTTTCATTACGAATTCTTTATACGCAAGAAAAAGACCTGTATGCAGAATTTTTCATTCGATGTTTTTACTTTCCAGATAGAGCAGCGGCTGAAACTGTGATAACCGAATTAAAGCGAATTTTATTCTGATGTGCATCACTTCGGAACGTTTATTTTACTCCCGATAGCGGCACTCGTGCTCTATCGATTGCAATATTTACATGTAAAATTGGCCAACGCGTCGCAGGGCACCATACAAAAGTATAAAAAACTGCAAAGAAAACTCTAAAATGAACCCCATTCCGTGGACACGCAATTCGGAACAAAAATTTCCTATAAACCTGACGCACGCTTTCGCGTGCTATATGAAGTAGTTGTCGCACCTCACTACGATTTTTTTTAACCGAATTATTAAAAAAAACAAAAATTTCAATTTTGAGTGGATATCAAAAAAACTGGAGGCGGTAAAAAATATAAAAAATAGGCAAAAAATGGCGCCTCTAACTATTGTACGAACGTGATTCTCGATTTTTGAATTTCATTCAAACTATGCAGTAACATCGCGCTCGGAAAAAAAGGGGGTTTTATTTCTGTAACGCCACGAGAAAGAGACTGATGCAAAATTCCAATATACAAAAAAAAACGACCGGATTTTGCACCATTCATATTTTTGATTTTTTTCTTAAACACCAAATGAAAAAGAGTCCAAAAATGAAAATAAAATTTCGTTTTTGAGAAGGACCCAGCGGGAGAAGAGTAGGGCGGAGATCCCGAAAAATCAAATAAAAAGAGTAAATAATAAAAAGTAATTAGTAAAATAAAGATCAGGTCCGATGGTGACAGGTCAGGAGGAAAATTCGCTAAGTGTTTAACGTTGCAAAGTGGTTTTTCGGATTAAAATGAAAAAAGCTGAAATCGATTCAATTCTGAGGAGGAGACGAATGCATTTCCCAAAGTCGGCGGGCTGCTCCCGTCTGGGGAACTTCAAATTTTTGGAATCGAGCTCTTGGTTGACAAGTTTTTTCGCAAAAACGAAAAAAACTACAATAACGATACATACCGACAAAGTAGTCAAAATGCGTTGTCATTGACGTCGAGTCGACGTGCAAAATTTAAGTTCGATTGGATGATGGAAAGTGTGTTAATTTTCACTTCCAATACTTTTCTACATACACATATGGCGACGAAATTAATATAAAGAATTTAAAAATAGATAAAAATGTAAAAAATTAATTTACAAAAAACAATTAATCTTTAAATAGCAAGTAGGTAAAAAAACAGAAGATGATGTGTATTTTATGGGGTAACAAAACTTAACATGGTATTCAATCCAATTACAGAGAGCGAGATTAAAAATACTATAATTTCATTAAACGCCGGTTCTGCACCAGGATACCACAAAATAACTGTGCACTTCCTGAAACAAATAAAAAATTATATTGCCAAACCAAAATGTACCTAATAAACCTGAGTTATAAATCAGGAATATTTCCTGCAAATAGCAATAAAACCATTGTTACTCCGATTTTAAAAACTGGTGACCCAGATGAAATGAATAATTATAGACCAAATTCACTTATGTCAAATATCGCTAAAATTATCGAAAAAATAGTGAAAAAACAAATCACTGCATATTTAGACCAAGTGAAAACCAATTTGGTATTAGGGCCAAATTGGGTACACATGATGCGATTGCCAAACTAACTACATTAATCATGTCGTCACTGGACTCAGATAAGAAATGTATCGGGATATTTATAGATATACGGAAAGCCTTCGATAGTATTTCGCACAACATACTTCTGGATGTACAAGTGTAAAAACGTGGAAGTGTACACTCTTGGATGAGGTCATACATATCTGATAGAAGTCAATATGTCAATATAAATAATGTGCTTAGTGATCCGGAAACTTCCACATACGGTACACCACAAGGAACTGTATTAGAACCAATGCTATTCATAATTTACTTGAATGCAATTTTTCAGGTGAAAATTTCTGGAAAACTATATTCTTATGCCGATGATACTGCTATTGTGATAACTGGTGTTTCTTGGGAAAAGATAATTAGAAACGCACATCAAGACGATAAAAAATTCGATAAAAAAATGGTTCGACTGTAATTTCTTATCCCTAAATACTGAAAAACAGTATACATCCCTTTCACATTAAACCTACCTAATATCCCAAACAATATAGTTTTAAAAATACATAGTCCTAACTGCCATAGTGAAAACTGTTGGTCTATAACCTGTGACAAACTAAATATGATGAATTCTGTTAAGTACTGGGGTATTTTTATAGACCAACAATTGAAATGGAAGAATCATATAAACATGATTGTAAATAGAGTACGAAAAATGATATACATATATATATATATATATATATATTTAATATTACGCAACATTTTAACTACTGAATGACTTAGTACATTTTATTATGCTTTTGTACAATCTGTATTACAATATGGAATAATAGGTTGGGGGGGCTCTTACAGACTCTTAACATAACTCAAAAATTAATTATCAAAGTAATATTTAAAAAACCTAGAACCTTCCATACAGATTTACTATTTTAAGAAATTAATGTTCCAATATTAGACACATTATACAAAAACACCTCAATTTTACAAATACATAAAGAAACATTCATTCAACAAAATATAAATACACCACTAACATATAATACTCATATTCATAGCCAAAGAGCGCAAATAATATATGTTTAAACATTCCCAAATACAACAAAACAGCCACACAACTCCATTACACTTACCTAGGTGTCGAACATTTCAATAACTTACCAATGAATATCAGAACTGAAGAACACTACACAAAATTCAAGAAACACGTAAAACAAATAAAATATATATAATTAAAACGGTACTCTGAAAATAATTAATATACTTGAGTCACTAATATTTATCTTATGACTAGCTGTTCATACCCGGCGTTGCACGGGTTAAGGGTTACGTTTAAAATAAATTTAATTAATAAAATAATAAAATCATTAAAAAAAAAAAAAAAAATTTTAAAATAATAAAAAATTTAAAAAAAGAAACAAAGTTTCAATTCGAACCGTATAGATTTGCATCGAAAATATATCAGGGGGAGGGGAAAGGATAAAGAATACGGGGAGAAATGTCGCATATACCTATTACCCGCCGGGTCCTAAAGAATAAGTTTCCAAATTTTGTGTCTGGTACAGATTTGCATTAAAAATATATCAGGGGAAAAGAAGGATTAGAAGAATATGGGGAAAATGTCGCATATGTTACCCACCAAGTCGTTTAGAATAAGTTTCCAAATTTTGAGTCCTATCGGTCAAATGGTACAGATTTGCATCGAAAATATGTCAGGGGGAGAGGAAGGGGTAAGAGAATATGGGGAAATGTTTATTTTGTTACCTGCCGAGAACTAAAGAATAAGTTTCCAAATTTTGAGTCCGATCGATCAAACTGTACAGATTTGCATCAAAGATACGTCAGGGGGAGGGGAAGGGGTAAGAGAATAGGAGGGAAGTGTTATCTATGTTACCCGACAAGTCCTAAAGAATGGGTTTCCAAATTTTGAGTCCGATCGTTTCAAACAGTACAGATTTAGAAATTTGCATCGAAAATATGTCAGAGGGAGGGGAAGGGGTATGAGAATAAAGGGGAAATGTTGTCTATGTTAACCGCCGAGTCCTAAAGAATAAGTTCCCAAATTTTGAGTCCGATCGGTCAAACGGTAGATTTGCATCGAAAATATGTCAGTAAGAGGGCAATGGGTGTGAGAATAGGGGGAAAATGTTGCCGATGTTACCCGCCGAGTCCTAAAGAATAAGTTTCCAAATTTTGAGTCCGATTGGTCAAACAGTACAGATTTGCATCGAAAATATGTCAGGGGGAGGGGAAGGGGTATGAGAATAAAGGGGAAATGTTGCCTAGGTTACTCGCCGTGCCTTATAGCATAAGTATGCAAAATTTGAATCGAATCGGACAAACGGTGTAAATTTGTATACAGAACAGACAGACAGACAGGCAGTGAGTTTTATGGGTATAGATGTTTGTATTTCTCTACACTGTTCCATTATTGACTTATACATTTATGCTCTTATGTATCATGTACTCCTGTCCCCAAACACATGTTTTTACTTTTCTGGGGACAGTTAAACACGTATAAAAAAATGTAATATTCACTATATCATGTATGTATTATTTTATTTTCAATAAATATTTAAATGAAAAAAAAAAATTAAACATAAAAAAGTTAACCAAATTTGATTTAAGTTAATGCTTTTATAATCTTGAATAATAATATTATAAACATGAATTTCTTATATAATACTTGATTTCATTTCAAATTAGTGGATCGAAAGTGATCAAATATCCAAAAGTTTGTATATTATAACTTTATTAATTTATAAATGGTGATTTATTTTCTTAAAAAATACGTAGTTTTCGTTGCTTGAGCCTTTAATGAAGATCATTTAAATAAACATTTAATGATAAAAATATTTTCATTCTACATCCCTGACAAAAGAAAATACGTATATTTACAATGACCGAATCTGTTATATCCCTCGGGTGGTGAATTTTTTATTATTCATATAAAAGAGTATTGCGTTGGGGATCTTTGAGGTATCCGTACAAACTGTATAGCTTAGACTATAACAATACAAGCTGTTTCATATGTGATGGTTTTTAATGTACATATATGTCCGTAAATAAATACCAATATAATTAACTGTCGTATTTACAAAGAGACTTTGTACATGAACAAATACCGTACATGTCATTACATATTTTACTTTTTTTTTTTTTTTATTATTTTTATATTTTACTTTTATTGTATCTCTGCGAACATCATTAGGCACCCTTGAGATGACGAAAACGGCGCTAAAGAAATGATCCATCTAGTACTTATTTTATTATTCAACTTTTGAGATCTTAGATATTTCTATTATAATATAAGTTCTCAATATATTACAGCATATTAAAATGGCAAACTAACAGTTTTATAACGTAATATTGATAACCTTCATAATGGATGACAGATTGAATCAACTTTATAATTTGTTTTGCAAGGGACTATGTTGAAATCTACGCTATTTATTTATTTAATGCGATTGTTTTATTTGTAAAAATTCCAATTGTTTAATAATCAAGTAAGGGATTTTTCGTATTCCAAGAATCAAACACCATTATTTTCTAGGTATTGGGACAAAAAATCAAAAATGTTTTTTTGTTATATGTCCGAGTTTAAATAGTGACCGTCGATATAATGAGTTATTTATTATTTTCACTTTTGTGAACAGTTTTTATTTTATTCATAAAGAATCCGTTTTTTTTTTTGCTTCCTTAAATTCCATCGCCAGTAAAGAACATTATTTATTTTATAATAATAATAATAATAATTTTTAAAATCTCAGAAATCTGATTTGTATTGCAAAAATTTATTATTATTGTAATATTCTTTGATTATTACATTATGCGATGTAAGTATAGGTCGATTTTTTAGTCATGGCACTTTAGTAATATGTTGTGTATCGACATCCACTGAAAAGTTTGCGATAAATTAAATAATTAAATATACTTACTCTCGCGTTTTCACGACACTTGAGAATCATCTGATACAAGGAGCATTATCCCTGAAAACTTGTTTTCAGCAGATCAGCGGATACACAACACAACCTTGAAGTACTACGACCAAAAAATTGACCTATACATATATTTTCCATGTATACATGGGAGCACGGAGGCTATGTAGGTATTTTAATTATATAAAGTGTTCTTGAAAAAATGTAAATTTTATATCCTCGACGAAAAAATCCGCAATATTGCTTCGAGCAAACAAATAACTTTGCAATCAAACAAAAGCTTCTGAAAATGTTGAAAAGCTTTCCCGACCCTATTCTCCCACGCAAAGCTTACCTGAGCCCGAAATATGGAAATTCGCCTGTTTCAATACATCTTGTCGAGCGTATACAAGTATAGGTACGTGCATTCATAAATTAATTTTAATTTTTTCCGGTCAAAGTTTCCAAAAGAAAAGTTTTACCTGAAAATTTCGCAGTATCCACGTTAAGCTTTTTCCTATTGAAAATTTTTGCCATACTTGTTCACAATATTAATTGCACGATGAACAACTTCATTATATAGATTTTAATAAAAATGTGGCTCGATTCATTATCGTATGAATTTTCATTTTTCTATTTAAGTATTCAAATTTCATTTATATTTATAAATCAATCATGTGATCCAGGCTGTCTGCCTCAAATATCTAAATATCATGAATACTGCAATAATTTACTGAGCATTTCGATACATTGTTTATGGAATATTACAAAAGTATTCATAAAATTTCGAAACAAGGTTCAAGGTTCAATACCTTATCAATTATGCAAGGTTACATAGAAAAAAAAAAGTAACCCATAGAAACCAAGTTTTAACAATACTCCCTTTCTCATTTTCAGGTTTCGTATCTACCATATGCGTCGGAATCTCCATACAACTTGTATGAAAAAACCATTAAAAATTTGAAAAATCAAAAATTATACTATTATTATTAATTTTTTTTTAACGAAAATTTGATAGATCTTCTTGATCGTCGCCACGAGTCTGCTTGCAAAGTTTCAGCTCGATTGGATCACGGGAAAATGGTTAAAAATCGATCCAAATTTTTTTCGACGGCAAGCAAGCAAGCAGACGCCACGACTTAATATAAAGAGAGTAATGACATCCTATGCAACTTGACATTTATTGAAGATATTTTGATGGTGCATGTATTTTTGTCTGATGCCGTATTTTATTGATTTCTCATGGATTTCTTATAAAAAATAAAGTAATTAAAATCTATTTAATAGTTATAGAGTTTTTAATTATATTTTATGGTACATTTATAACAATGTGTTACGTTATATGTAGAACACTTTTCAGAAAATTTAATTGTTTTTCTTTTAATGTTTTTCACATATCTATACCGATAAAACTCAATGTCTGTCTGTCTGTCAATTCACTATCCAAATCTACACCGTTTTTCCGATCTGACCCAAATTTTGCAAACTCGTTCTTTAGGACCCGGCGAGTAGCGAAGGTAACACTTCCCCCTTCCCTTTACCTCTCTCCCACTGATATGTTTTCCATGCAAATCTGTACCATTTGACCGATCTGACCAAATTTTACATACCTATTTTCTAGGGGCCCGCGGATTTCAATAATAGCGTCATTTTCTCTCTCCCCCCTTTATCTCTCCCCACCCCTTATATATTTTCCATGAAAATCTGTACCGTTTGACCGTTCTGACTCAAATTTTACATACTTATTCTTTAAGAGCCGGCGGATAACCTAAGCGACATCCCCCCCCTCCTCTATCCCCACCCCTGATATAGTTTTCATGCAAATCTATACCTTTTGACCGATTTAGTCCATATTTTTTATACTTATTTTAGACCCGGCGGGTTACATAAGTGACTTTCCCCCCTCTTTCCTTATATATTTTCTGTATGCAAAATTTGGATCAGATCAATCAAACGGTGTAGATTTGTACAGAAAATATACCAGGGAAGGGCTACGGTAAGGGGGAGGGGGTAAATGCCTCAAAATGCCACATTTGTCACTCGCCGGGTCCTAAAGAATAAGTATGCAAATTTGGATAAAATCAGACAAAAGGTGTATATTTGTATATAATATGTATTAGGGTGAGTGGGGGGGAGGGGGAAAAGTCATCTTTGTTATCCGTCGGGTCATAAAGAATAAATATGCAAAATTTGAGTCAGATCGATCAAACAGTACAGATTTGCATAGAAAGTATATCATGGAAGGGGAATGGGTAAAGGGGGAGGGGGAGGGAGGAATATTACCTTTACCACCCGCCGGGTCCTAAAAAATAAGTATTCAAAATTTGGGTCAGTGAATGGAGACCCAACGCATTCCCAGGACTGTTATATGAGCCGAAGGCTTCCATATCAGTCCTACTCTTACGTCGCCAGGTTGACAATTTTTTCTCTAAAGGCCTTCCCCGTACGGTGCCGTGTAAAGGACGGACACCGTGAGGTGGCCTGAAAATTTGGATCAGATCGATCGAACAGTACAGATTTGCATGGAAAATATATCAGTCGGTGAGAAAAAGGGGAGAGGGGAAACGTCACCTTTGCTACCCGCCGGGTCCTAAAGAATAAGTATGTAAAATTTGGGTCAAATTGGTCGAATGGGACAGATTTGCATGGAAAATATATCACGGGTGGGGAAGTGGTAAAGGGGGAGGGGGGAAATTTCGCCTTTGTTACCCGCCGGATTCTAAAGAATAGATATGAATAGGTATAATTTGGTTCAGATCGGTCAAACGGTGTAGATTTATATAGAGAACAGACAGACAGACATTCATTGAGTTTTATAGGTATATATTTTTCTTATAATTTTATTAATATTTTTCATTTAAAGTTTTGCTTTTATTCTATTTTATTTATTTTTATTTATCTCAAATGTTTTTTAATATTCCTTCAATTATTCGTTGATATAAAGATTCTGTGCTTGACGATACTTTAATATTTGTTATAAATTTATTACCGAAAGTTGTATAAACAATAAAAAGTCTATACGACAAATTCTTGGCAATGTTCCTAAAAATTATATTTGCCATATTTGTTTAAATGCTAGTAAGAAAATTCTTTTACGTATACATTTGTATTTTTTTTTTTTTGTAGAGTTCTGACAGATTTATCTGAAATTTCTCAGCTAAAAAGTACCTATCCGATATTATTTGATAAAATATTCTGTCTTCTCTAGTGTAATTTGAACACTTTTTTATCATGTGAAATATTAATTAATATTATTAAAAAAGAAAAATACAGTAATATACAAATATTATTTTAATTAATATTAAAAAGATAGTAAAATAGTAAGCATTAGAAGTGAATACAAAATATAATTACCATTATCTGCTCGATACAGGTCTCCTCCGAGGATCGCTAATTTTCTGTTGTCTGCCACTTTTGTAAAACCATCGGTTCCTTTTGGTAACACGTACCAGTGCTTCTTCTCTCCACTTCCACACCTTTCTTACTCGTCATCTCTTCGACGAGCCGTCGTATATCCAGCGCATTGTCATTTGGCATGCAAATTTTTTGGACAGCGTCTGTTATGTTTTTGTACGTTAGGAAATCGATCTCTCAACTATTACTATATATATGTATCACATTGACATGAAGGACCCACGTCCCTGATTCATTTATTAGTAGGTACTGGATGCACTGGTTGTAATCTCCAATCTTTGCAATCTCTAAAGATTAACCCATGTTGGCTTTGTTACTCGACTCAGCTTTGATGCTTTTTTTATTTCACCCTCTTGATTCTCTCTTCCTAGTAGTGCATAAACACTCGTGTACCTGCAAATTCAATTCTGTTGCCCGATGTCCTAAATAGTTATCTGTTTTTTCTCCAAGTTGGTCTTATTAAAACTCAAGAAATATATTAATTGAAATATAATACGACATATATTGTTATTTGGTGTAAAACGTGTTAGAGCAAAGTAACTGAATTTGTGTAATAATTAATACATTACAACGTTAATTAAAGGTAATTTTTGGTGGACTGACAACCGATACGGTTAAAATATCTGTCAAGCCTACGGAGTTCCATCGAAGTTTGTAGTCATCGTCATTAAGAAAAACTCAGCGGTACCGGCATGCAGAGGATTGGGGAGGGGAGGGGAGGGAAAGGCCGCGGAAACTGAAACTCAGACAGATACCAAACGATGGACTTAATTACATTTTAATTACTGTTTTGAACGAATTTGTTCCGGGATGCGCCGCATAGTGCACTAATGTGCCGCGTAATACTAATAAATTCACACTTGAAGCATGATTATTCCAGAGATAATCACCCGTACTCACCTGCACGCAGATAATATTAAATACTTACAATTCACCATTTCTAAATCATTCAATTACTTTATTATTTTCTGATATATGTAGAATAATATAATACCGTTTTTTTCTAGAAAATCTATTTTTTCTGGGGTACTCTGCCGTATTTCCACGACCTTCCTGGCCGATGTTTCGGATTTCATTGCAGGGTCCATCATCATGTGTTGTCGTGAAGTGTTGTTGACAACTCGTTAGCCGTAATGGTGGACTGCAATGAGATCAAAACTTCGACTAGAATGTTCATAGAAAAATGACAGAGTACCTACCCCAGAAAACTCAAAACAGAAGATTCTGAGATATTCTGAAAAATTCTGAAAACGTCCATGAAAACCTAAAAATATATTCCAACATTTAGTAAAGTTCCAACTTTATAGTGAAGATGCATTTTTAGAACATACTTTGTCATATAATATGTTCATAAGTTTGTTTTTCGTAAAATCTAAACAGTGTGTGATACTGTTTCTAGTAAAATTTTATACACATTTTCCTCACACTATTATTCTAAGACACTGTAGGTAGGTACTTATAATTTCAAGGATCACGTTTCACGATGAAAAATATACATTAAATTAGCTAAGTAGACACTAGTTGGCTGGTATCCGCTTTCAAGAGGAGTCGGAGAGCGTTACGTAATGGTGGGTGGGATCTTAAATCTTTTATATAATGAAATACGAGAGCTGGAAATAATTATTCAGCCGAAAGTTTTCGCTTCGCATTCCGGTATCGCGTTTTAAAAATCAAAACAATAACTTGCCCGGGCAGCTCGCTGCGGTGAGAACGCGGGAAGGATCATTCGGAATAAATGACGAACTGCGGCAGTAGTAAAATTATTTTTCCTTCTGCCGCTTGTCGGTGGAGTCGCGCCGGAGAACAATCGCCGCTGCACGGGTCACTTCTTGTTGGTGTCTCGCGCCTGGTTGCCGAGGAGCCGCGAGGACTTTGCTCTCACAACGGAGCCCGGTCGGCCCGATCATCAGCCGGAATGGAAAGAGCAGGACGCCGACGATTGAATCTAATTAACACGGTTCTCTAAAGCCCGGCTTATTTCATTTTAAATATTAAATTCCGCTTTCACCGATCAGTATTCCTCCTTTTTCCGGAGATTTTTTCGTCTCGAGGATATTAAAATTACGACTCATATTTCAGTCGGTATTGTAACGTCGAGAGCTCAATCGTTACCCTCGCCGTTCATTTAATTCTCGGATCCTCCGATGAAAATATATATTAATACGACGCGGTTTCCTTTTGAACGCTTTGAAACGATGTAACATTTAATAAAAAGTGTTTTCTTCAAAGGAAAACTCAGCGAAGATATTTAATATGTTTCTTCAAAAATATTTGATGAATTTTCAAAAACGACTAATTGAAATTTGATTTAAAGTAATGTTTTAGTATAATGCTTAAGCGTTAATTAACCAATAGGTTTTTGAAAGATCGGTAGAAAGATAAGACCCTACCGTTACCCTACACAAGACTCAGAGGGTGCTTTAAATCAAACAAAATATCAAATAAATCATACAAAACAATAATTGAAGGCATTAGTGAATTTGATATTACTTTATGTACCACTTTATGACACATCACAATTTCAAGTAGCTGAAAGTCAGAGCAGTAGAAGTCATTCCAAATTGTGGAGCCAAATGAGTGTAAATAATAGAAATGACGCACGAGTGTGAGCCGCGCGTCTCGGGGACGATAATAAGGCTCCCGCGTACTGTGCAATGTGGAGATCCGGAGATCCGGAGATCCGGAGATCCCGGCAGTCGCAGTGAAGGCGTCGGCGTCGCGGCGGTCTAGGGGCTCTCTTTATGTTTGTTCGTGGGAAATTTACGCTCGTTCCCTTTTAGCGTTTTATGAGGTGTTATTGCCAACTTTATAATGTTTAATGCAAAGGTAGCTTAAAAGTGAGGCTGTTCCTCCACTGGAAGTCAGAGCGAGGGAGACGCAAAAACTTGTTGGGTTAAAGTACAAATATTCGCTATCAGCTAGCGCGGTCTTGCTTTGTGTAATGATTGTTTATTAGGGTCCAGTAATTGGATATTTCCGAGACCCCTGAAGTTGGTCGATGCTGAAAATGTTGTTAATTCCTTCGTTAGCAAGTTCTTTCCGGGGAACTCATTAAAACCCTCTCAATATTTAAAGAGGTCCTGCATTCTTGGACGTGAAAATTTTACTAATGATTTATCGTTGTTGACTCTACGAAAATTGAATCCTTAAAAATGGAAGACTGAAAGTGGACATGTTTGTATTTTGTTAAATTCAACATCCAAATCAGAAAATAACCTTATTTTGAAAGCACGCGTATTTAATATGAAAGTTTTTTTTAAACAGATGAATCAAATAAAAAGATTTTAGTTAATATCAAGTCGACCAATTTCTCCGTGTTTACATTTAATATTTCGATAAAAGTAAGTTAGATATAAATGTTATCTTTCACTTATGAGACTCCATTTTTTATTATTATCACAATTTTTAACACATTTATAACAAAATTATATTATAATCTTATAGAAACATGTTGTAAAATTGCCAAGTCACTAACATGTGTTTTCATTAATTCGTCACGTAAAATATAATTAAAATGAAATATATACATAAGCATGTATTTCATTTTAATTTAAATAATGCTTATCCTTTTGAGAACACTGTTTAAATTTCTGTATAAAGAACATGAATTATATAACCAAAGTGCATTTTCTCTAATGCGTATAAGACTTAGTACCTACAATATATTATCAAAAATACAAAATTGTGAGTACCAAGGTTCAACAATAACTACTCCGGCGAGCGATCGCTAGAAGGTTATTAAGCATTTTAAAATTATTCAGAAACTGCAGAAATACGATTAAATCTATCAGATTTAATTAGAGAAGACTTTCAATATTTATAATTTGATGTCGTATTATATTTTAAATACGGTGGTTTGATAAAAAAAATTGTGATATTACCCTATTCTGTTAATTTTTTATACCATAGTAAAATAAAGTGCCAAAAACACATTAAGTACCTCATAGCTCGAAGTACAGACTCGCTTTACATGTGATGGTTTATGTGAGAATTAAACCGCAAGTGGCTCTAATCGAGTGTTTGGGGGCGTTTGAGTACTGAATTAGGGAGTAGGAAAGAATCATAAACGAGAAATTAGTAATATACATGTATAAAGGCACCAAGTAGTACTGCAAAAATCAACTTGACAATGACACAACAACAAATCTGCCAATTTTACCAAGATGTAAAGCAAAAGGAATAAATCCATAAATAAGATATACGATTTTTGAAGAAAATCGCGAGTATTTTCGTTTTTGATATATTTAGGTTATATTTTATTCTCGTCTGAAGTTATTCCTGCGATGAAACAAGAATTACTGAGAGCCTCCAGCATCCAAATAAAAATTGAAATCGGAAATTGTGACGGATCCAACCGTAGCGGAAGGAAGCAGGCAAACAACGTGACGAAATGTACACGGGAAATAGACTTTCGTCTACGTTAGTGTCTCTTTTCTAAAATTTTCTTCTTAATATTAATACTTGCGGGAAGCAAAAATTATACATTCTCATCACAGCGTGATTATGATTAGCTTATATATTCTCGAATAACAACAAAAAATGAGTTACACTATCAAACCCTTCCTTATGTCCTTATTGTAAATTGTATATATCATTTTAGCTTATGTTTTCATAATTAACAACAAAAATTTAGTTATACTTTATTAAACCTTTATTTATTGGCATATTATAGTCATTGAAACAACTGAAGGAATTAGCAATAGGAGCGAAAATGGAAAGGCTCATCATATCCTGCCTACTATACGCAAACGATGCAGTATTAGTGGCTAACAGTGAAGCTGGTCTGCAGTGCATGGTGGCTAGAATGTCCGATGTATGCATGGAGAGTGAACTTCTGATGAATGTAGGCCAATCGAAAGTGATGGTGTTCGAGAGAAACGAAAGAGCGACTATAATGAATGCTTAGAACAAGTGTCGGCAAGACTGAGAATGAACGAAAGTGACCACGAGAATCAAAATAAACGGTGCTCTGAATGCAATTATGCCCAATAAAAATCTTTCAAAAGAAGCAAGACTAGATAATGAAGTTCTGGTGACAACTCTGATGTATGAAACTGAAGCAAAAAAATTTGCGAAAGAGGGACGAAAAGAGACTAAATGCGGTCGCTTAGACGATTGTGTAAAATCGACGTACGATAGACGACACATTAGAAGTGAATGTAATGCTGGCTATAGCGTAAAAGATAAAATAAAGAAAGGATCGTCGAGATGGTTTGGTCATGTGGAACGAATGAGTGAAGAAAGGATGGTAAAGAAAATTTATAAGGCGAGTGTTGAAGGCTGCAGAAATAGGGGGCGTCCGCGGAAGATCTGGCATGACCAGATAAATCAAATATTGGAGGATGGCCCTGTTAGAAGCTTCAACAACCGAAGAGCGTGAACGAAAGTGGATGAAGCAAAAGTGTCGCGGCCGTCAGGACAGAAGTGTGTGGCGTTCAATCCTCTCTGCTTACTCTCTGAGGAACGGCTTGATGATTAGTTAGTTAGTTAGATATTGTACAAATTCCTGCCCTGACATACTATACGTCCGCATAGTAATGCAATATTGTAAATAACTAATTTAACTACCTTTCCGTCACGCCGTTTCCCCGGGACAGGCAGAGAACGGAGCGCCACATCCCGAAACTCTCGCCCGATCCGCATTGCGCGACTCTCGCCCGATCAACACCGCACATCGTCGCACGCAAACTCGCCGATTATCACAGGCTCCATTGTGTTTCTGTGTTGGTGTTTATTCTAAACACAAATCTAATTAATCTTGTAAGTTAAATATTTATATCGCTTCCTAAATACACAGCGGTAAACTTCGTTTCGTTGTATTTGGGAGAATATCGTTTGCGTGTATATATATGATATCATTTGCATCGGAAACAAAAATACGTTATATAATGAGGGAAACTGTTTCAAATACATTACATAAATACGTGTTGTGGCACAAATTATTCAGAAATATTTAGGAAATTGCACGATGTTATTATTTTGGTGGAAAAAAATTTTATTAAAAGCTTCTAATGAGTGCTCCGAGCGGGTCGCCAAATAATAGAGTGCATTTTAGCGATCCGGTTTCCACCGTAAAAAATATTGCGCATTTATATGACCCGTATACCTACTTAAAGTTGTATGTATGTCTTACCCACCTTGGTTACATTATGTTAAATTGTGGTTAAACGATATTGAAATTCGTATAAAATATCTACCTACAAGTTAAGTGTGCATGTACTTAACCTTTAATCCAACATCCGAAGATAAGTTTCCGCTATTTATTAAATCGCTAAAGGAAGTTTTTTTAGAGTATGAAGGACGTGCCTCGCGGGGCGGGCTAATTCTTATTCGTGAGTTAGCGTCCTCTTCTCCGGGAAACTTTCCAGCCGACTAATGAGATCTGAAATTCTTTTAACAACATTATTATATACATAGGATTTATACACTTACTCGTAGTCCACTAAATAATACATTTATTCGCAAAATAATGGATTTTGTAAATAAAAAACACGTGCGTAATTTTGTCTCGAGAGAATATCTGAATTATTATGCTGTGGTTTCGTGAAATCATGAAGAATGAATGTATTTTTATGCATTTTCCTTGGTTTATTTTTTTGCGGTACGCTTCAGTTTTCTTTAAAAATTTTTTGTCGTATAAATAAATTAATTTTTGGCTTCTTTGAAATGTAGAAAGAGTTTATTTGAATGCAGGAACGATCCCGCCGAACGTTGCGAGCAGTTTTGACCACCTCGTGGCCACTACGACGATAGCAACGTGCCTTTATTTTTGATACGAGAACTGTAACGATTACAGATTAAAAACTATCCAGAAATGAGGAATTCATGATCTTACAATTAAAAATATCCTACAGTTAGATCATCATTTGTTGCTGTTATATCTATTGCTATTTTTTCTCAACGTTACTACTTATTTTATTTGTTTTCTGTCTGTTTTATTTGTTGTCTGCGTAATTGACCTGAACAAATCATAGATGCAAGATTCTTATTACCTTTCCTATGTAACAAACCTTCGTGCCACATGCAAGTATTGCCTCAGTAGTATGTGAAATATGTATTCTTCGACATTAATTAGACGTTTTCCAAAATAGGTAGGTAATATATTTGTCTGTGAAGAAGAATCAAGTGTTGCAGATCCATTGGATCTTCGCGTATTGTACATGTACTACCTAGCGTTGTCATGGACTCTCCGTCTGCCTTGCATTGCATTCAAAGCACTTTCGGTCAAAGTATCTATTTTAAAAATAAAAATGGTGGCTTTACCCCCAGAACCATCTTTGGATGTGTATACCTAATATATATTCTTTTTTTTTAATTATTTTAGTTTGACGCAATTACAATGACACAAAGTACAAAAAATTAAAAAAAATTAGCTTAAAAAATAAAAGAGCACTTTAGTCTCTATTATTTCATACCCTCAATAGTGAAAATTGTAGGTACCTACTTAAAAAATTGTCTTTGACAGTTTATTTTTGAAAATCTTGACTCCCAATTCTCTGTCACATTATCCAACAATGCATGAAAATTAATATTTTTGCAGATCTCTAGCAGTGATCTGCAATAATATTAATCCAATAATGGTTTATGAGTTTCTTCTATTTATTAATTAATAACAATTATTCAAATAAAATAAATTAATAAACCGGAATTTTCAGAGGGAAACGTACATTTTTTTTTTCTTTGTATGGTGACGCAGAATTTCTCCACTTTCGCAAAGAACTACTTGCTGTATCAGTATTGTAAAAGAATAGTTTTTTATTGTTTTTGACATCTTTTTATTATATAGATCTGCACAATGAAATTTTTTTTAAATCTTCCACGTAAAATTCTTAATATCAAGTAACTAGTAAAGCACAAGAAATTTTTCTTAAATAAAGAAAAATAGATATATCAATATTTCGGCTATTATAAATCCCCGAGCATAATTTGCTTTTAGACGGGTAATTTATATACTTTCTTTGTTATCTTCGCGTGTCTCCTGTTTCTTCTTTTAATGAAAATATATTTCGCGCCATGTCAAAATGTTTGTTTAGCAGTTATTATGGAAGTTCGTGTCAAAGTGTTTTTTCTTCGTAAAATTAAATTTATTTTCGCTCCGCCCAAATGTGGCGTAACTGATTTATGAATTGGAACGAAAACATTTACGCTTAATATCTTTCAAGACCATTTCCATAACACATTTATAAAAATCGTTATAGTAAAAATCTCACAGCTGATACTAGAATAGACTTACAAAGGCTATTAATCGTTATCTGCGAGACATAAGAGTTCTTGCATTATGCTTCTAAAATTTTGTCTAGATATATCTATTAAAATAAATGTCTTAAATATTTTCTAGCAATTTATATCTTCCCGAATGTGGGTGTTTATCGAAAGCTAAATAAAATCCGAATGTAGCTAGGTACTTACTTGATTCCAATAAGAATATACGGGAATACAAGTAGCGGACCCTTTATATCGGCACTCTGCTGCGAACTGGAAACAACTAAAAATGTAATTCTTTGTAACAAGTTACTTACTACAAAGTAGATTATTATACGATGCGCAATGAGTGTAAAATTATTTTTGTGATTTTTTTCCATTGCAACCATAAAAAATAAAATCATTTTAAAATAAATTCTTTATTAAACGGTCTAATAATAAAATTGTTTTTACGAATCGAAAAGTTTCTCGTAATTTTCAGAAACAATATCACCCTTCCAAACTTCATTTCTAATATATGATGTCCTGGTTCTTTTTGGTTTTAAAACGTCTATTGGAATTCATGATACCTACTCCGTTTAATATCGTGCTATATGGACTTGAACCTTTAAACCTAAGTAAAAACCAATTAAAGGCTTCTCGAGTATTCTAAACCCAAATTTTCCAATTTGGACCAGTTATGAATAACCACCGATGGCGCCTACACACAAACGCTGAGCTTTTCGAGGCCTTCCAATATCCAAATATCTCAGCCGTATTCAATGCTAGACGGTTAAGCTAGAACAAGCAGTACATGCTATCAGATGTAAGGTGTATAGAATACCCTCCTAAGGTATATTAGGGAACCCCGACGAGAACCTAGCCGATAGGATGGACGGTGCTCGAAACGAAGGTGTCACTCCTCGACAGGAAGGCTACCAACTTTCTGTTGAGACCTGAAACGACACCGAAATACAGACACCTGAAGGATGACAGATACTATCAAAATTTTGGAGCCAGCTAAAATAATAATATCATAAAATAAAGTATTACTATAATACAGTACAATGATAATGGTAAACTATTACAGTGATAATGGTAATTATTTTGTTTTTTCTTCTTCAAAAACAGAAAAATAATTTTGGTGACATTATTAATATAATTAATAAAAAACTAATCCATAAAAACCAAGTTTTTATTATACTCTCTTTCTCATTTACTAGTGGAAATTGGTTTGGCGCTTAACCTACGCGTTGGGCTTCGGTCGGGCGACGCTACAAAAGGGAGTAATAAAAAATTTCCAAAAATCCAAAATTATTATATGATCAGGTTTAACGTCTACCAGATGCGTTGCAGTCTCTTCATACAACTGAATAATTTGTATGAAAAACCCATTAAAAACTTGAAAAATCCAAAATTATACTATAATTATTTAATTTTTTTAACGAAAATTTGATAGATCTTCTTGATCGTCGCCACGAGTCTGCTTGCAAAGTTTCAGCTCGATTGGTTTACGGGAAAAGGGTTAAAAATCGATTCAAAGTTTTTTTGTCAAGAAAACAAGCAAGCAGACGCCACGAATTAAAAGAAAGGAAGTAATAAACTTAGTTTTCGCCACTTTTGTATTGAAAAATATCAACATATTTCAGAGCCCACGGCCTCTTCGTCAGGATACAATTATAACCAGACGAAGGGGCCGTGGGCTCTGAAACACGTTGATATTTTTCAATACAAATGTGGTGAAAACTAAGTTTACATTTGTTAATTATATTAATTATAATTATTATTTTGTGCAATTCCTCAGAATCTTTCAATTAAATTATTCGATTAATTAATTATAGATTATCACATATGCATATTGTTTGACTAAGTTAAATAAGTGACCTCCCAGAATAATATTATGTATAAAATGATCCTAATAATGTTCCTAAATTAGTCGTTGTTACTGTGAACGCAATGTTAGATCGGCGGCGGCGGAGAGCGGTTGATTAATGTTTATTTTGTTCTACGGAGTGCACTTAATTCTTATTGACATTTCGATTGGCATTGTTTTGTAACTTCTAATAGTAATTAATCTTTTCCTTTTTTGAACATTCGAAATGGTTCTCTACATCTGTAAGCGTGTGATTTTCACATACCACCGTATCGCTGGAGGAAACGGCTTGATGATCAATTAGTTAGTTTGTGTACTTTAGATAGATTATTTCAAAGACATTTAACAGCATAAATATAAATATATTATTTGGGTAAGTGCACACAAAAATAGGCCTACCCTTAACATCCAAGTCAAAATTTAACTCTCAATTACCAGAATAATTTCTGTTACTTTGTATTGCTTAACATGCTGTTAAATAGTTTCGGTTCAAAGTATTGAAATTTGTTTCCCCATACGAAGCATATATTCTGATTATCCATATATACGATGTGTGATAAGGTTTTTGTGTAGTGCAGACACTATTATTTGTAGATAAAAAACAATGTTTACGCTAAGTATGATAAAATGTACGCGCAGTAACGCTACGTTCACACATTGCCGACTCTCGTTGACGCAGTGGTGCGAAAAGTAACATTTAAAAAATATATCATCATGACCTCTGTCATGACGATACATTTTTTACGATGGATGAAGAGTTATGAAGCGACAGTAAAAAAGTACTCCCCCTATCTCTAAATATCTCATAATTCATTTTTCGCGCCGCCCCTGACACTGATTAAAAACAGCATACACGAACAATGTATGTAGTGAGCTAAAGTTCTATGTGGTTATATACAGGGTGGAAAAAATCAATGGGCCCTGAAGGGAAACCACTTTAAATCCTTAAGATAGATTATTTTACTTAAAGGAAACATTCCTTTATTTTAAAAAAAAAAACAAAACTGTATTCACAGATTTTTCGAAAGACTTACCGGAACCGGGAATCGAAACAGCCAAAATTCAAAAAAATAAACACTCGCTATTTTATTCTACTAATCGATAGAATCAATGTTCAGGATAAAATCTCTTTAATAAACATTGTATTTTATCAAAAATTCTAACACAAAGAACACGTATTACGTAACATTATTACCTAGCAGGACATTGATACTTGAACTATTGAAAATTACAATTTGAAGGACATTTGAATACGGCAAAAAAATTGAAATATTAGATTTTTACAAAATGAATTGAACCTACAGGAAGAGGAACGAAATAATATGTTCACTAGTATAGAATTTTCAAGGCTTACCTTAAAGAAAATTTCAATGTCTGTATAGGTACAAACGGGATGATTAGATGGCCTGCAAGAAGTCCAGGTCTGAAGCCTCTGGACTATTTTTTATGGGGCCATGTAAAAAATTTTATTTACTAAAATTCTTCTGAGACTGTAGTACAGCTAAGGGTTGAGGTAGAAAATGTTATTGGAAGCATTCACCACAACACTTTGATTGTCAAAAAAGACTAAATTTGTGTCCGGAACGAGGGATCTCATTTCGAACAACGTATTAGTTAAATTATTAAAGTGTAACAAAATTTTAATATTAAATAGTTCAAGTATCAATGTCTTGCTAGGTAATAATGTTACGTAATACGTGTCCTTCATATTGGAATTGATGATAAAATAAAAAAATTATTAGAGAGATTTTATACTAAACATTGATCGATTAATAGAATAAAATAGCGAGTGTTTATTTTTTGAATTTTTAGCTGGTTCGATTCCCGGGTGAGGCAAGCGAATTTAAAAAAAAATTCTTGAATGCAGTTTTGTTTCTTTTTAAAAATAAAGAAATATTTCCTTTAAGTAAAATAATTTATTTTGATGATTTAAAGTTGTTTCCCTTCAGGGCCCACTGATTTTTTTCACCCTGTATACTTTGTGGCTGTCTTTTACTTATTAACTCATTTTTGTACGGTGTCTTCATGTGTATATTTATATATATGACATATATCAGACTTTATTTTTTTCTTTTTTATCTTTTAGAATACTTTTAATTCATAGGAAATTTTCATGTTTAATATTCAAAGTTTTTGAAAATACTAATATTCCCTATTTCTCTGGCTCTGAAATAAAATATATCTTAAATTTTATAATATGACAGATTCAAATGAAAAACACTTCACAAAATTGTCTAATGTACATGGCCTTTAAAATCTTCCAAAGCCTGACAAAATCATACAAAATACAGTGAATATAAAGCAGTTTAAACTGGAGTCCAAAAATTTAACTATAAAAAACTTTTAAATGAGTAAAGATTATGTAGTACCACATGTATTTTCAATGTTAATCATATATTAGCCAGTATGACGTAATGGAACTAAATAAATAGTAAAATAAAGTAAATAAATTCATACATTTTCCTCAATAATATTGATTTTTTGAATGCACATTATTATATAAATAATATTTTTATCATCTTTCTTAAAAAAAATTTTAATTTTGGGAAGTCTACAAAATCTTATACTACTAGACTGTTAAAAAATTCTCCCTTTACTAAATTGCTCCACATCATCCTACGTCGCTTCAAATCTTACTATATTTGAAGAAAATTATAAAAGACGTAAATTACTGTTATTTATCTTTCTTTCTTATTAATAAATTTTTATTTAAATGATAATATTTTATTATTGGTCTTTGAAATACTCATTCTGCCTTTTTGCGCTGTGCGTTTGCACGAAGGACCTCCGTGGCGCGGGTGCCCCTGGGAATGAACAATATCGGAAAGTTTGCCGCCCCCGGCAAGAGGTGCGCGCGCAGGCGGAAGACATCCATAACATGTTATCGTTCCCCAAATCTCCATTTCAGCTTTTAATTAGATTTTGAACGAATGATGTGGATCTAAATAATCCTTAAAAATCCTCCGACAAGCGAGCCGCGATAAACGGATTACGCTTTTTGTAGGGCGCCATTACCTCTCCCGCTGCGCGCATGTGTGGCGCCCGCGCCCGAGACAGGTTCCGGCACAACTTGTCCAGGAATTTGCTTCGCTCTCAGTCTCGGCTCTTCGCTCCTCTGTCGGTTCTTCACTTTGTCAACCTCTTCACAAATATAAAATTCTATCAACATTACTTAAAAAGTGGGAAAAGTATCGAAACATTACTTTCATTAATTTTGTGATTAGAAATACTAAATATCAATTTATCAATCCAAAAATTTTAGTAAATTCATCAACATGATGCGATGTATCAAAATATTTCAATATTAATGCAAGGAACAATTAACCGTTATGTTACTACCCGGAATTTTTCACACTAGTTACTACCCAGGGTACCTGGGTACTCTACTTAGATAGACGTTTCCCATGCATTTTTTTGTTTTGTGTATCGCAAATTGACATTGAGATAATGATCAAATAGCTTCCTTGAAGGTCACTGCTTTTCAAAATGATATCTGTATCCCTTTATACCTGATTTTTATCAGTTTTCTTGACATTGACTGGTGCATTTTGACTGAATTTTTCATTTATATCTTCAATTCTGGCTGTCTATTTACTATACCTAGCTTTAGTAAAGTGCGATATGTCTCATGTGAAATTTATAACAGTAATTTATTATATGTTATATATTATTTACAGTCAAAATTTATTATATGTTTACAACATTTAAGTTTTCATCATCTCAACTTTTTTCAAATTCACTAAAACTTAAGAAATTATTAAAATGGTAATACGTGAGATAACCTTGATGATTTATTATTAATATTTTCACGTTAAATGAAATCAAAGACACAAATTAATTATAACATATTTTTTTGTTGATAGAGCGCTTCTGAAAAAGAATGTTTACCCCAATTACTGTGTAACGATATGGTCTTAGATACAAAGGATTTTTTGAATAGCAAGAACGAAGATTGGATTTCAGAATGCACTGATCAAAATGAAAATTTAAATACAAAAGGTGACGATGAAGAATTAGTATAAGACATGGACTATCTTCTACTAATTCTTCATCGTCATCTTCTGTATTTGATATTGCATCACGCGAAAAATAAGATGGGATAATATTGAACCACCGACATCTGCTCAAGCTCATTTCCGGGCTAGCAATGAAATGATATGGCATAAAAATCCACATATTCATTATAAAACTACGTCGCATTATATCGTTCATCATCGGAAAAGAAGTGATTTACACAGATCAAGAAAAGCATTATCTATTAGTATTACATTCAAATGTGTTTTTACACCAGAAATTGTTGATACTCTCCGTCCGTCATACCAATATAGAGGCAAGGAAAATATATATTGAGTACAACGAACATAATCGTACTAACAAACCACATTGGAAGGATTTGACTTCATCCGAGTTAAATGCATTCATGGGTATTCTGATAGTATATGGTGCCGATTACCTAAATACAGATTATATTTTTGATTTGTTCAAATATAATTTATACCCAGTATCGAGCGTCGAATTTCCTCGCATCGATGATGCTAATATGAGGAAATACCGTTTGAATGACGGTAGAGCTATGTCGATACGTGAAATATATATTGTTGATACTGAATTCAAAAATTTACAGCGTGTATAGATTCTACAACCCAACTGTTAAAATCAATGAGTAATCATTTTCTGCAGTCTACAGTGGATGTATATAATTTATGCAATACATTCAGTCTTAACCCGCTAAATAGGGGATAAAAGTATGGTGGATATGTATGCAGAAAATTATTATCCTCTTACTGGATAAATATACACCGGAAAATTAACATCTGGACGAGAAACTCACCAACGTGAAAGAATTGGCCGCTCAAAGGTTGTGGACGTAATATTACAATGGACATTTTTTCATGACTTCCCAAAGAAAGTCTTGGAAAAATGTCCAATGTAATACGCCAAAGCACAACATTTTATTTTATCTTGGAATATGGCAACCGTTTACGAAATAAAAAGTATATTCCAGCGAAAGTAGAGGATTGTTATTTGGATCCAATGATAATGTAAATAAATGTTCTTTTATGCCAAAAAAACTGAATAAAGTTTTGCTTTTATCATCTGCGCATCATGGTGACGTTATGTCGGGACTCAAAAACAAACCGAACATGATTAATTTTTACAATAAAACGAAATCCGATGGTAAAATTTATGTGTATCACTGAATGAGAATATCAATACCCGGGCACCCTGGGTAGTAATCAGAGGACTAGACAAGTTTAAGGATATAAAATATATTTTAAAAAATAAAATTGCATCAAACTTTACATAAATCTCTTTCAAATACCTCAAATAATGGAGATCTGGACGGACAAAAGCATCAAGGGTTTATGAATGAAATTATTTTTACTTGAAGTTGGAAATGGATACCCGGGTGCCCGGGTAGTAACATAAGGGTTAAGTAAAGAATGACTTTAACACTCCAAATCAGCTGTCCACAACCTACAGCAACTGGTAGCGCATGGAAGATTTTTCGGTGGCACTGCGTGGAGAATAAAGATCTATAAAAAATTCCGATATTAAATAAAAATTATTTATTGACTAGCTGTTCGTACCCGGAGTTACGCGGGTTAAGGATTAAGTTTAAAATAAATGTGTGGGGGGAAACAAAGGTTCGATTCGAACGGTATAGATTTGCATCGAAAATATATCAGGGAGAGAGGAAAGGGTCAAAGGGGAGCGAGGAAATGTCATCTATGTTACCCGCCGGGTTCTAAATAATATGTTTGCAAATTTTGAGTCCGATCGGTCGAACGATACAGACTTGCATCGAAAATATATCAGGGGAGGGGAAGGGGTAAAAGAATAGAGAGAAAATGTCGCCCTTGTACCTGCCGATTTCTAAAGAATAGGTTTCTTAATTTTGAGTCCGATTCGTATCGAAAATATATCAGGTGGAGGAGAAAGGGTAAAATAATAGGGGGAAATGTCATATTTTTTACCCGCCGAGTCCTAAAGAATAGTTTCCAAATTTTGAGTCCGATTGGTCGAACTGTACAGATCTGCATCAAAAATATATCAGGGGGAGAGGAAGGGGTAAAATAATAGGAGGGAAATGTCACTTTTGTTACCCGCCGAGTCCTAAAGAATAAGTTTCCAAATTTTGAGTCCGATCGGTCGAACAGTACAGATTTGCCTAGAAATTATATCAGGGGGTGGGGAAGGGGTAAAAGAATAGGGGGAAAATGTCACTTATGTTACCCGCCGAGTCTTAAAGAATAAGTTTTCAAATTTTGAGTCCGATCGGTCGAACGGTACAGATTTGCATCAATTAGATTTTTCATGAATTAAAAAGTCGTATTTCATATTATAATTGTTTTTTTAAAGCAACGTGAGCAAACTTTCTCAATTAAATTAATACAATAATCAATAGTCATTCATAACTTGAAACAATACTTGTGATTTTATGGGGTGGGCCATAAAAATTGGGTGTAAAATTTTTTTTTTAGTATAAGACGATTTTTTTCCCATACGTTAGTATGAAAAAAAAATCGTCTTATACTTCTTAAGAAATTATGAAAAATTAGAAAAAAGTCAAAAATGTATCACTTCATACAGGCATTCAACGTGATTAAAATTTTCAATTTTTATAATCAAACAACAATTTACGGCATGTTTTAATGTATAAGATAGGAAAATAAGTCATTAAATAGTTATATTTGAAGTAATACTTTATAAATAATTAGCAACGAAACGAAGATTATGCAGCTGATTTTTCTTTGACAGACTTCACAGATCTTTAGACTGCTTGCGTGTACGCAAACGCAGAAGTAGCGGTCTACCTTCACACCGTGTGTTATGAACGACTGAAAATCTTCGTTTGACACCAGTTGAATTATTGATAATTAAGTGATGTTTTGCTACTAATTTATAAGATGGTAGTAAGATTGAAAGTTTTAATTGAATACTTTCTTTAATTGTCATTTGTTAATATTACATAAATATCATATGAAAATAACTGCCACAGAACAGGATTTTAACTAATGTGGCAGTTATTAGTAACTTGTATTAACAAATGTAAATAAACAATAAAATAAACAAATAAAAAAAAACAACTATCAAAATATAAAGCCTAAATTTCCGAAACTCTATTTTGTCTCATAAAATTCTCTCTTGGTTTTATTCTTTGTCTGTGCAGCTTATTCTAATTTAAAACTGAAAACTTGAAGAACTACTGAAGCAATGATTGTTGCTGCGTTGTCTGACACTCCATACCTGTTGGAAGTTTTCGCCAATGTGGAAAAATCGATGGTAGTGCAAGTCCATTGTCGGAAATTTGTGTTGCAGTTTTGGTGCTAAAAGTAATGTCAGATGTAGTTTTAGCATTGAAGAATCCAATATAGATGTTGATTTATCATCGAATGGTTTTATTTTTGATTCACAAACGGGTTTTGTCAGGAATGTTTCCTTTTCAAATGATTTTCCACTTGTTTTGTTACGGTTGCATATGGGTTTTCAACCATAACTTTTTTGACATTCGCTGATCAGTAAGGAAGCTTTATTAACTGTTCGAAGAATATTTTTTCTTCTTCTGTATGAAGCTTTATTCTTGCACTGGTACTTTACGATCTCTGGGACAGGAGTATTCATTCTATTTTTTAATTTACACGACGAAATATCAAACAGCACTTTACTAATACGCTAGAAATCCTTTTGATTTTTCTTCGGTATCCTAGCGTGAAAGGATTTAAGGATTTTCTTGTACTTTAAAAATATTTTAAAATACCTACATATATGTAGCTCGTATATGTATGACTGTAGAAATTAAATCTCTTTTCTAGATGTCTTGTATTTTTTTAGTTACTATGTTAGCTATTTTCTATTAAATTTTTCGTCCTTTGTTACGTTAACCTATGTTTTCTCATAAAACTTCATCATTTCTTCATAAATTGGCAACATATATTCTTCAATATCACCAAAAATAATACATTTAATGATTTCTGAGTGTAATTCTTATCGACAGGAGCGCAAGCACGAGCTTTCAAGTTTTCTGAGCAACACAGATGCGCGCGAGCGCATTTCGGTGCCCCCGCCCTCCTCATTTTTTGTCAAATCAAAGGTGTTATGTTGGTATTATTTATTGCCACAGACTATATTTTGTGAATAAGAGTAATATCTCAACCTGCAGACATTAATACCAGCCAGAAATTGGGGTAATTTTTTTTTTTTAAATATTGAAACCAGTGCAGAAGATAATTCTCAATTTGAATAGTATTTTACACACGTAATTTTACGTCATTTTGCACCGATTAAATTAATTAAAAAAAAATTAGACCCGGCCGGTGATATCTTTCGGTTTGTATTATTTTTCAGTCATTTTCGTTAATATTCATGTAATTGATTTACACATATACAATAATATAAAATTGAATTGGTCTTAGAATTTTTTAATGCAAACGCGAGTAAAAATATCTCTGTTCATCTCCATGAATATTTTCAATTGTCGTTGTGTTTTCAGAATGGATTGGTCAGCACAATAGATCAAATAATTATGCGGAGTGCTTCTGAAACCTTGTTCAGTGTTTGGAGTGTGACAAGTATTACAATAGCCCGCTGTATCGGAGGCTGGGGACGCCCCCAAAGCCCTGTTGACACCGAGCCCATTGAATGAATAGGTATCGGTAGATTAGAATCTGAAGAGGAAACCGGGACCCTTCGGACTAATGAGATTTTTCGCTGGTGGAAAACAGCGCTCAATACCGTCACGCTCTAAACAAATTTAAAACGGATTACAACACGAATGGCGTAGGTACTATTATAAAATTGGTGCCATTAAATATAAGAAATAGAACATTTATTTTTAATTATTTATTTGTATCAATACGTTACACAGCACCATTGAAAAAAGTAATAAAAACAAAGAGATATCACCACAACACCACAAAATTAACAATATTTAAAAAAAAAAATTACTATATGAACACTAAGGCAGTAAACATTTTTAAATGAACTCTGAAAATTATAAAAAAACAATGAAATAAAAAATGTACACAAAAAATAGTTGAATAAAATACTATATGATATGAAAAATTAAAAAGCTATCTAAGCTATGAGTAAAATTAGCAGATTTTAATATAAAAATTATCACTCTCTCAGAATCGACTGTATTTTTATTTATTAAAAATGTAGTCATGCTGTATGGAATACATTTACAAACTTATTGTACTCATTGTGCTGTCTGTGTGGTCTCGGCAATGATGAGTGTATGTGGTGGTTTTTTCTTGAATTATCGTAATGGAATATATCTTTTGAACGCGTTGACAATAGAACTCTTAAGACAAGATAGAAAGGAGATCAGGGCAAGGATTTGAGAATTGACATTTTTTTTACAAATATATTAAGTCTATTTTTTTTTCTATCACAAAAACTAAGGATGTTGAGTTCTTTCATAATACTATTACAAATAATTGAAGAAATGGGTAGATTTAATTAAAAATTGACAAATCTTTAAAATTTACCCTGAGTTCTGTCAATGTTCTGTACGCATAAGTACATTACAACAAGGAACCAACATCTGAGTTATGCTCAAGTTATCTTCTAACCAGAGCATTATAAAATATCAAAACTGTTTTTAAAGTTTTGAAATCTTGACTATTCTCGATACAAATCCAAGGGTTTTTATTGCTTACATATATATGAATTATTGATATTTGATACAAATGAATAATTGTTTTCAAAGATTACTCCCAGATCATTAATTTGTGGTTTTCTTTTAGTATGTGGCAGTCATTTAAAAAACTTATAGATTTAAATAATTTTAGATCATAAGTTTAGCTAATTAATTTAGCATAAATTTTGCAATATCTGAATGGCATAAAAACACGGGAATATTTTAAGTATGTTTAAAATCTTATGACTTTAATTTATTTATAATTAATTAATTAATTAATTAATTACAAAATAATATTTTTATTTATTCCACATTAATTATTGATTTATTTCAAAAATGCATGCCTTTTGGGACTTATATTTATTATGGCAATGGGGATATATTTAGTTAATTGTTGTGTAGGTTTTAAATTATTTTTAGTTAAATTAAATTAAAATGAAAATAAAATAAAAAAATTTACAAAAAAAATGAATAAGTTTTAAATTATAAATATTATTATTAATAATTATAAATATGTATACAGAGTATTTCACTTACACAACGGAATCGAATAGGTTACCTACGTATTTCAATGTTATCTTTGGGTATCATTAATTGTACACAAGTGATTCCTTGTGTCGTACGTCCGGTGAGGTACTCCGCCGCTTGATACCGACACCATTTAGAAGGGTCATAATATGTGGTCAGATATTAAGCTGGGTTCGCACACTACCCACGAAACCGACCCCTGCCCGGTAAGCACTGAGTAGGACGAAACGTTGTGTAAACATTTGCACTTGCGTTACATTTCTCGGAGAAGCAACACGAACCAAAATCATATAATTTTAAATTATCATTTCCATTTTAACCGTTTAATATGGGTTAGTTAATATTATAGTTAAAACATAAACTCGTGTAATTGTATTTTGCAACACGTACACCGGCGTGTGTTTACGGCATAGGGTATCCAAATATAGTATATTTTGGTGGTCTGTGGGAGAATTTTAATAATATTCGTAATTATATTTTAATAAAATAAAATCACAATTCAGAACTTATTTATGATTGAAAAATCGAATAAATTGTCATACTTAAAGATAAACTAATGAATTAGTTATCTCAATATGATGAAAAATTATCCCTCAATGCCTTTAAAACAGACAAGTGTTTTTGTAGTATTAATTTTCCTGAATTATCATAAAAAATGTATAATTTAAGTGATTGCACATATTTGAGGAAGCTTTGGACATCCTCGAAGTCGTTTTGTCATTTTTAATCGACTACGGTGCAACCTCAATATTCGTCACTAATCCATTCCCGAGAGAAGGACAAATGTCAAATAAACTATGAATGGTGTAATCCGTCTCTAGCCCAGAATTTCGCATCTCTGTTTATTAACAAAAAAAAATTCATTGGAAAATCGATTAAATAAAATTTTAACCGGAAATTTTTCTCTTGGATGAAAAAAATAAGTTTTGTTAAGAGAAGTCACTTTCCAGCATATCAGGAAATGTCGATTCTGGTGATTGATGTCCTGGTGGGTCACTAGCATTTCCAGACGATTCACAAAAATCTTTTTTTTTAAGAACTTAATATCAACGTGGACGAATATTGAGGATCTACTGTACTTAAACACGGAAAGTAGAAAGTAGGTTAGCGTAGCAGGCAGTATCGGTAAGTAAATGAAGTTATGATGACCTAAATTAAGAGACATAAGAAAGCACGTACGCCTTCGAATAAAGAAATATGATATTGAGGTGGTCCACTTACCCAGTTATTGTTACTAAGAGACACTCTTCATAATATAGTCCTTGGAAAGTAAATCCGATGGTTGATAATAATCTTCCCCGGCCTCTTTTTTCGCATAACTCAGTACTCCTTCGAGTGTTTTTCCTCGTGAGGCCGGTTATTTCATAATTTCACAGACATTACTCGCCCACCTAACAAAAGTCTAATAACCTCGTGGGATATCGGCTTCATGAAACAAGGATTTATTGTTATCCCGTACGAGGGATGGGAGACCTATCATCCACCCTCCACCCGATGGGATATTAGGCGAGCGTCCAACTCAACCTAGCTTAGGGGCAATTAATGGGCCATTTATGTATGGCGAACAAATACAGCAGCCGCATATTATATTGGCGAAATGTACAGGATGAGGCTGTCAATAAAAAGGAGATTTTGTGTAATCCGCCGTAAGTCTTAAATACCAGCTGGTCTAAAAGTAAGCCTAAATAACTGTGCTCATTAACATTTACCAGCAATGTCTGATAAGGGAAACACCTGTAGGTTAGAGTTTTTGTTTTTTTGGCTTTTTTAATTTTTAGCATTTACAATACTTTGTGGTTAGAAATATTTGTAACATATACATAACTTGATATAATATATATACGTAACCACTGATAACTTTGACGGCAACGGGTTTCAATTCCGCTGTATTCTCGGCAGAACAACTGTTAGTTTAGAGTAAGTGTACGCTTATCTACACTAGTCGAAGACAAAGTAATCAACATTGTTTTTAGAGTTATTAATTTTAATTAACTTTTTTTTTCTTTCCAAAAGGATAAATTGTACATTAAAATATGTCATTGTCACCTGTAATTGTAATTGTAATTGACTGTTATAATAATATAACAAATTTGTCAATTGAACTAAATTATGATATTTAAAAGGTTCAGTATGTTATTTTTAATAATTACATAAACCTTCAGAATGAAGTTATCTTCTGTGATATTAATCAAAAAAAATATATTTTCATGTAACTTTTTTTGATAAATGCGAAAAAAAATTAAATCATTTACCAATAATATAATCTTAAACATATTGATACATTTGTAAATTTAGACTTTAACTTAAACTAAGATCGTTGCAGAATAAAAAACATCAATTTATTTATAATACAACTGCCGCAATAGTGAAAAAATAGACTTATAGTACGGTATGAGCTTTTCCGAATACCTGGTGTTTTTTTGATACAGCCTGTAGATTGGTTTCCATTGTTTACAATAAACTACTACTGCCGCAATCATAAATCCTTGTTCTACATGGGGCTAATTTTAATTACAATTGAAAATTTTCCCCGTTGTTATTCATCGTATCACGTCACTCGATTTGCGTGAAGCGACAATTCCGGTTCATTAATTTTTTGCTGTGCATCACAGTATAATTATTTCCCTTTTATTGGTCTACAACACGTTTACTGACTTTACCTTCCAAAATATGCAACTGTATTTTTAAGTGATTTTTATTTAACATATACATATAACAAAGTTGGAGAACATTTCCTTCATAAATTCAGATTATACATTTATTACAACCTTAAACGTAAGAGTCTTAAGGTCCTTTGTTATAATTAAAATTGATGAATATAAAGTAGTTCTGAAAGCGATTACATCGCAAAGGGATTTGGAAAAAAAACTTTATTTCAAAATTCTTATCCCTACACAATTGATATTAATTTACATCAGCAGCATAAAAACGACGGGTTTCTTGTGCAGATTTTTGTGCTCATTCTTGTGCTCGGAGAAGTCATACCCTGACTTTCTTGCATATCGCTTCTTGCCATCCAGTTATTTTTTTGAGGCTTTGAGTTAACTTTTCCGACTGTAGTGTTTGTATCCATGGAATAGATACAATACATTGTCTCGTGTACTTTTAGTAGAGAGGGCGGCTGTCAACCGGAAATGCGAGCAGTCGGTTGTACGAAACGTTTGGTTTGACAGACGCCTGCGCTCGGAGCTGAGAGTAATTGTGAGCCAGTGTTATACCTTTTTACCTTACAGTAATCCATATTAGTGAGGTGTTGATCACTACAATTGGCGACGAGGATATAGGTCAGTAAATAAAAAATTCTAGATGACCGAAAAAGTGAGCGGGCTGTTGGCGTGTACACTGACGCGTCCACGTTTGCGAGTTTATGTGAAATGGCGGATCAAATGATAGGCGGGCGTTGTTTGTAAATGAATGATTGGAGGATCCGAATGTGTGGTCTTACGCGACGTCTGAGATGAGGATGTTGATTTGCAAGCGGACATTTTTGTTTTAGAGAAGAAAATGAATTTTTTTGTGCTGATTCTCTCAGCTTGTGACGCCGTGTGTTTTACCTAAAGGTACTTACATAATCAAAGAATTTGTTAAACTCACAAATTACAATAAATAAAATAAATAACACAGATTTTATAGTATTAACAATAACATTATAAGTTAATCTCATTGAATTTAATAATAATATTTGTATAATTTATATAGCGCCGTTTTCGCGAATACTCACCTCAAGGGCGCTAAGTAAAGTTGAAAAGTATTAGATTTAACTTTTCAGATTTCATTTAGAATAGATTTAATTATATTACTAGCGTAATTATAATTTTTATTTAAAATTACCATATAAAAAAAATAATAAAAAAGTTTTGCACACATTGTACGGGTTGTCGTCTTGTTGGTTGTTTTATATAGGATGTTTCGCCATATTTTATGGCGAAACATCCTATATATGGATGGCCGTTGTGAACTTTCCTTTTTATGGAAATAAAGTTGAACTACATATGAATTGGAAAGGTATGTATATTGGCTCTCATTAAATTGAAGGCACTTTGACGTCCATTCAATTGGATGTATATGTTGATTTTCATTAAATTGGAAATACTTGGATGTTCATTAAATTGAATGTATATTGGCTCTCATTAAATTAAAGGCACTTTGACGTCCATTAAATTGGATGTACTTTTCAGGTCGCGGACGCTCATTAAATTGAATATACAATTGGCTCTCATAAAATTGAAGGCACTTTGACGTCCATTAAATTGGATTTACTTTTCAGGTCTCGGACGCTCATTAAATTGAATATACAATTGGCTCTCATAAAATTGAAGGCACTTTGACGTCCATTAAATTGGATGTACTTTTCAGGTCGCGGACGCTCATTAAATTGAATATACAATTGGCTCTCATAAAATTGAAGGCACTTTGACGTCCATTAAATTGGATGTATTTTTCAGGACGCGTACGTTCATTAAATTGAACGTACAGTTGGCTCTCATTAAATTGAAGGCACTTTGACGTAGATGACTATTTCCTCCCTAAACAAAACAAGACATTTGAACGTCACATTTTCCGACTTGTTAAGCAAGATGAAGAAGAATGTTTTGAAAAATTTCTTATTAAATTAAGAGACTAGGCAGCAAAATGTAAGTTCGAAAAACCAGACTATCACATAATGGATCAAATACTAGAAAAATACTGGAAAAAATGTTAACTAGGGTAATGAAATTACATGAGACAAAGTAATTACTATAGCTAATATTTTAGAAGTTGTGAGATATCAGCTAGATAGTTATGAAAAAAAAAAGAAATAAAACGAATGAAGTTAATTTAATAAGAAATAGAAGTAAAGATAATACAAGATGGAATAAACAAGGAAAAAAGTCGAATGAAAGGAGACTGACGTTAAAATGTACTGGATGTGGAAATTTTGCACATGTCCCTGTAAGTGTTCCCTGCCCAGCAATAGGCAAGAAACTTAACAGTTGTCAAAAACTCAGTCATTACCAGAGATGCTGTAGAACCAAGTTAAATGAACAGAAGTGTAAGCTTTCACAAAACGAAGACAGAGAAAATGATTACCATAACAAGCGACAACGAAGAGAAACTGCAGTTCGTTCTATAGAAAATGAAGAAGCGCAATACATATTTAATATGAACGACGATGCAACAGTGAAATGCGAAATACGAGGGGTGAATTTAGAAATGCTGATTGATTCGGGATGTAAATTTAATTTAATATCTTGTAAAACCTGGGAATATCTAAGGGCAAATAAAATTAAGTGTGAAAAACATGTTAAACAGCCAAACCAAATATTATTGGCATACGAAAGTAAAACACTATTACAGATCAAAGGTTCGTTTGAAGCAGAAATAAAAGCTAATGGAAAAATGGAACGCGCTAATTTTTACGTCATTGGAAACGGATCACAAAAACCTACTGGGTAAAGAAACCGCATTGCGATTAGGTGTTCTTAGGTTAGGCGCGATCATCAATCATGCGATCATCGATCATCGATCATCAATCATCAATGTTAAATCATCTTGAAGATGAATCGAATAATGTACCTTTTCCGAAATTTAAGGATATTTTAATTGAGATTCCTATTGTTTCATCAGTAAAACCAGGTACACAACCCTACCGTAGAACACCTATAGCATTAGAAGAAAAGATAAAAAAGAAGATCAAAGAATTATTAGATTTAGACATAATAGAAGAGGTACATGAAACTTCACCATGGGTTTCTCCTATAATTCCTATCCTTAAGGATGAGGGAGAGGTACGTTTATGCGTAGACATGTAGCGTTCTAACGCAGCCATTTTAAGAGAAAACCACCCATTACCCTATATGGAAAACTTATTACCAAAGATGAATAAAGCACAATACTTTTCTAAACTAGACAAAAAATGCATTACATCAAATAATTACATTAACGTCTAACGGTCTTTATAGATATAAAAGACTTATGTTCGAAATGACATGCACCCCAGAATTATTTCAAAAAATCATGGAAAAAATGTTAATTAAGTGCAAAGGGACAACAAATTTTATAGATGAAATATTATGGGATGATGACATATTATAAGTATGGGGAAGTAACGAGAAAGAATACGACTCCCGATTTTCCAGAATGATCGAAGTATTGAAGTTTAATAATGTTTTGTTGAATAAACAAAAATGCATTTATTAAGTACAGACAATACACTTTTGGGCCATGAATTAAAACCAGAAGGAGTAAAACCGTTGCCTAAATATATGAAAAGTATAGCAGAGTTTATAGTACCACAAACAATAGAAGAATTACAAAGTTTTTTAGGGTTAGTAAATTACATAAATCTGGCTACGACTACAGAACCGCTAAAACAAATATTAAGACTGAAACTAGGAAAGAAATCAAGTATAGAAGAATACTGGAAGGAGGCACAAAATGAGGCATTTGAAAAGTTAAAAGAGTTGCTATCGGGTTGGGTTGGGATATTATGACATCAAAGATAAGACACAGGTAATAGCAGACGCCAGCCCCGTAGGACTTGGAGCAGTCTTGATACAGTGATCATAAGGAACCAAGAATTATTGCATATGGCAATTGAACTCTCAGTGAATGTGAAAGACGATATAGCCAAACAGAGAAAGAGGCCCTTGCTTTAGTATGGGCAATCGAACATTTTAACACGTTTCTTTTTGGAAAAACATTTGATTTGATAACGGATCATAAGCCATTGGAATTTCTGTTCAGTCCGTAATCAAAACCATGTTTCCGTGGTGAAAGATGGGTTTTGAGACTTCAGGCGTATTGCTACAATATTCATATAAACCTGGTAAGACCAATATTACGGATCCATTATCCTAGCTGTGTAAATACTCGGATCAGTCAACTCATCTACCAGAAGAGAATTACGTTCATCAGATAGTTGAACTTGCAAGACCTTGTGCTATTATATCCTTGCACGAAATAATAAAGCATTCAGAAGGTGAGTAGAAGATCTCTAACGTTAAGGAGGGAATTTTAAATAACCAATGGGATGACTCTGTGAAAACATATAGGATATTTTCGGATGAGTTATGTTTTTATGAGAACATCCTCTTGAGAGGGAACAGAATAGTTATACCAACGAATCTCAGAAAGCAGGTAGTAGCATTATAATAATTATTGACGCGTTATTTATTGCATTATCAACACATCCAGCCTTCAGCTAACTCTTTTATGACTTGAATACCTCGTGATATTCGGCTTAACAAGTAGCTTCAGAACGACGAGTGAACAGAAAGGGAGGAGATCTAAGTAGAAAATGGAAGATATCTGGTTTATGTTGGTCTAGCTGGATGGAGTCGTAGATGCTTGCTGACACTCAGGCATGGAATCCGCGCAAGCACCTTATGGATCTTTAAAAGCAGGCCACTTCTTGTTAACCGGAGTTGTCAATAAACCTCTGCAGCTCACCCGGCGCAAAACTACATAAACCAAGAAAAGGGTTTCCTTTGTCTCTGGAAGGATTTTCGTACCTGAATGCTATAAAACGTTGATAGAAAGTGTTAACTTTTATTTCACCGTTTGTGAAAAAGACAGAACCAGATACAGTATATTCATACACTCACATGAAATATTAGGATAATATAAATTTGTTAATAATACTCTAAAATTTTGCCACTGTAAATATTACGAAATGCAGCATCGTGAGACGCCATTCTCAAAGGCATGATGAGATTGCACCGTATTTTGAAACATCCAGACTATGCCCGCAAGGAGGCTTAAGTCTTTATCAAGTCCTGCTAAAGAAGTACAGATATATCAACAATTATAGTCAAAAAGAAAAGTGCCACAAAATGACACTGTCATCAGCTATGACTATACTTATTTTTAAAAGCTATCAACATTATATTTTGCAGTAAATTCCAAAAAAAATTCAATAATTCACACTAGGTGATGTGGAGGAAAGCTCAAGATGCATGTTCTGGTAGTTAAAGATTATTTTTCATTCGTTACATCCAAAGCCTTCATCCCTATCATCGTCCTCACAGTTTTTGCTTACAACACGCCTGTTCTATTTCTTTTCAAGCTTTCCTGTTGCTGGTACTGCGGGTACAATGCCTGCCGGCTATTTCCCGTATGAGCTAACATTCAATGCAACACATGCTATTTAGAGGGAAATTATTAATAATCATTCATTTTGTAAACAGGAAGCTTTTTAACGAGGTACTCATCTCAAAAATACTGTAACCTATATAAGTAGATAATCTACAAGCTGCCCGACTGGCTTGAATTTTATGCAAATCACTTTAAACGAAACTACACAGAGCGACAACTGGGGCCTGGCTCACGTGCACGTGGTCAGCGAGAGACTTGCATATTTTAGCGGAAGCTGGATGCGAGTGCGTACCAAAATACCTTTTCGCTCCTGTGGCGGCTGCTAACTGGAGCAAGCGGCAGGGTTGAAGTGAGAAATACTTCTTCGTTAATGGTTTTTTGTTGTCTGAATCCGTTGTGAACAACAATAAAAATGTATTATTCACGGCGCTAGATTGGAGTGTCCGTTTATAAATATGGGCAGTAAAAAATATACCTACTGAATTAATTTAGTAGAAGAATGTAGAATGAAATAAGGTAACTTCTTAATATACGTATTAATAGTGCCTTAATAACAAACTAATTTATTATATATATACAGAATGTCCCGTATCTCGACGTCAAGCCGAAATCGGGTGATATTTTTTTTATTTACTTAAAAAGAATTTTAGTGTAACCAAGCCTTTTTTTAAGGCCGTAACTTCAAGTTTGAGTAGACGGAGGAGTCATTTCACGAAGTGTGAGCGAGACAAATTTGATTGCTGAAATTACCTACATTTATATTAAATGTTCAAATTGCCTTCCTTCAACCGCAATGCAAGCCCGACATCTACTTTAAAAAGATCGGGTTATCAGATGGGCGAATCTTCCATTATTAAGAAATTCTGCTGCTTCCGTTAATCTTTGCCGTATCTCAGCTAAATTTTCAATTGGCTTCAAAACTGGGTTTCATTACAAAAAAAAAATATTTTGTCCACAATTTAAGAAATAATCTAGCAAGTGTTATACTATTTTGAAATCCTTATTAAATTTGCCAACTTTTGAAGTTACTTGCCAACCTCGTGTCCTACATTTTTTTCCAGTACAGTCAGTTAAAACTGGGCAAAGTATTGATTTTGAGTACTTGGTTTGGTCAAAAAGTGACATTTTCTTCCAAGCGCAGCAGTTGGCTTTAAATTTTAGACAAAAGTTTACAGAAGCATTATTTAGGATAACATAATAATAATAAAAATGAAGAAGAATAAAGATTTGTAGCAACAGGAGTGAAAAAACCGTCACAGGGTGTAGATTTTTTTGTTTTTTTTTTAAATGCTTATAATTTTTAAAACACATGACTTAAAACATTTTTCTGATAACTATTATGACTTGGCTGATCACCCGATTTCGGCTTGACGTCGAGATACGGGACACCCTATATAAAGCGGCAGAAATAAACCGTCAATTATAACGAGGTATTTATATTTTATATATTTTTATTAAATACTCGTAATTTAAAAATTAACAAAGCGATAAATTTAGCAAATAAATTTAAATATTTCGATTTTTATACTCCTATTCATTACTTTTATCTATTTCTCTATACATTTAATATATTTTTTTGTCTGTAAATTTTGAGAGTTAAAACGAAGAGATATCTACGTTTATTTATTAAGCCACTCAACAATGTACAAATTTCTAACTTTTTCAATGTTTGCTTTTAAATAAAAATATTTATTGAAATATTTTTGTTATATATTTTCGATGCTGCACGACCTGCGCAAGAACATAAGGCATTTATTTGTGTACGTATGATTGCAGCAATATCTACACAATTATACAATCGTTTTAAATATGGCGAATTTTTATGCAAACGAATATAAATCGTTATTTATTAATTTGTCAATCCAAGTGGACGGATCTCTGACTTGGATCTCGATTTCTGGAGTGAACGGGTGTGCTCGCCACCTTTTCAAAACAGAACTCGAAATACAAATACGAAAATCCCTTTGACAATGGACAGCGCTATCTGTCCGAAACGTTGGATGTATAATAACAGTCTTTCTCAAATAACAATACGCGATTTACCCTAGAAAATAATCCTTCATATTTTACCCGTGGAAACTTACTTTTTTCATTTAAAAACATCCGTTTCCACCCTTGAATACTCCCTGTGTACAGTACCTATCTATGTATTATATGCTTTACAGTAGCTAAGTATGATACGAACCCACAATTTTGTATACTCAGTGTAATTCAAATATATTCATTGTATTTCTTATTCGGGAAACGGAGTGAAACGACCCGCAACAATTACGTAAACGATAACAAAGCCTGGAAATACCAACCACAATTTTTTATAAATTAACCATAGTTTTTTTGACAAAATATCATTTTACATCTTCTCTATAGACTTTACCATAAAAATCCGTAGACCGTACCATAAAAAATGAGAATTACATTGTTGCAAGTTAGAACATTTTTAATGCACAATTAAGCCTATTAATTAAGTTTCTACAACCATAATTGAGTGTGTAATATCAAAATGAAAAAATTTATAAACTGATAAAAAGTGAGGGAGCATGACATCCAGAGCCAAATATATTAAAACACGTAACACGTTCAGAAAGGCGTACTGTGTCCACCCAAAAGCGCGAATCTGGCAGTTTGACTATCTCACGTACACGTACAAATACCTTCACTTTAATGTTTGTCAATTATTTAAGTGTACCAAGTGTATTTAAGTGTACAACGGAAATATTTATATTAAAAGATGGTACGCTCCAGTTTATTTTGGAACAACTATCATTATTGAAAAGACCTATGGGATCTGAATTTATACTTTAAATGGTTAGGCATAAATATTCTTTAAAATTTTGATTAATATGCACAAGCATAAATATGCAAGTGCATACACTATTTGCAATTGCAAAACTTTATGATTATTTGCAACCTTAAAAGTCCTCTGTATCCGGAACCGAATAAAGAACCACCAGCAATTCGTCCTGTTTTTTAGTCAAAAACATTTTCCCAAACGGCTATAAATAAGAAATGAACTCGGCAACGACAATTTGGAAACTGCGTTACTATAACGTTTAAGGTAATATCGTGATCTGAAGAATATTTTATGACATCCTGCGACATAAAAAATGTTCAAAATGTAATAGAAACCAGGTTGGGCCATACCTCTTGGTTAGTAGCTTCACCGGCCAAGAATTCCTAGGAAGGGTTCAGTAAACGTTTTCATTTAATGATACATTTTCGTACTATACAAACACAAATTTTCTTATTAAAGACAAGTAATATTTTTAAATTATTAATTTTTCTTTTCAAAATAAAAATATATATCATAATTTACACATTATTAATTAGAGTTGTGTCACTCAAAATATTTTCAGTGTAACGAACAAAATGTGTACAAATAAAATAACTAGCAAGCGTTTAACTTACATTTACATAAAATATTTTGATACACACTTGAGTTATTTTATTAGTACGAGTGCTGTTCACCATCAGGTGTAATTAATAACATGTGATGATGAGAGGGACTGCTCCTCTCGAAACCTCTCGATTGCTCCTCTCAAGCAACATTTTTTGCCTGATTCTGCGTGATGTTTCTAACTATTTAAATAAATGAAAATATATTTATTTATTTTTTGTTATAAAAACACTTCTGGTCGCGGCACCACTCTCATGTTTTTGAGACTTTACACAAACATAAATAATTATAAATACTCCAGGTCAACGGCACCACTATGATGTTTCCCTAACGCCAAGCATTATACAATATATTTTTTTATATTTTATATTATATTTACAAAGCATTATACAATACATTTTTCATTATACAATATATACAATATTTGGTCTCCTGATCGCAAGACAGCAAATATCTCTCAATCGTAAATAGCGGAAAGAACGCCGCACCTTCTCTAAATGTCTCCTACCTCGTATGAATGAAACATCTATTACAGTAATATTATCTAACCGATAATAAGAAATAAGTTTTGGCCAATGATCTTGTCTAGTATGCCCCCCCTTGGTCGTGAACGTGTTTTATAACCCCTAGTTATTTTAGATACTTGGCGGTCTCCACACGCCTATTGTGCGATATATCTAAAAAATGTATAATCTTTTACACGACGTAATGAAATGAACTCTCGTGAAGCAAAATCTAGTTCCGGTTAGTTAACAAAACGTGCGATAACAATTTGCATAACGTTATTTATTTTAGACAAGAACGAAACATACATTAATACAATTTTTATGGATAGCATGATCAAATCAATTACTTTAAAAGTTTCTCACCTTAGTTTCGATGACGTGACTCCACCCGCCGAGTCTGTTCATGAATCTTATTATTATTATTATTATTATTTGAGAGGCAGGCAGCTATTGCTGATGGTATCGTGTGCCTCTCAGTGTAATAAGCATCTAAAGTATTCTTGAACCCGTTGACTGAACTGGCAAATACAATTTACTCCGGTAAACTTTTCCACCACTCTATTGATCAGGAGTGTTTCCTTAAATTCAAGGAAAAGGATGTCTTATTTAGTTTCAGGTGGTGTCTTCTCAAATGTGAAATTTCAAAATCTAAGTAGTAATAACCGCTCATGATTTTATATGTCTCAATCAGATCTCCGCGATTACGGTGTTCTTTCAGGGTTAGGAGCTTTAAAATTCTTAGTCTCTACGAGTATTCTAGACCTCTCAGATCAGTTGGCATTTTCGTTGCACGACATTGCGCATTTTCGAGTAGTGTAATGTCTTTAATGAAAAACGGATTCCACATTTGAAATCCATACTCCAGCATCGACCTCACGTAAGTTTTATGTATTTCAAGAAAATTTTTATGTATTTTATATTTCAAGAAAAACCTGTACACTTAGGTGATGAAAGGATTTTTTGATTAAGTAGGGGATAGAGTTAGCTGTCTTAACTGTTATTGTAATGAGCTCACACCATTTTAAATCATTTGATACAGTAATACCCAAATCTTGTTGCTTCTTTAACGGAGTTATAAGAGTGTCACGCAGAGTCTACTGTTTGTGTGGATTATTTTTTCCGACATGAAGAACGATACGTTTGGAAGCATTCAGATTCATCAACCATAGTTTTGTCCATTCATGTATTCGTTCCAAGTCATTCTGAAGTATGTTGCGGTTAATCAGAGGATTGGCAAATAACTTCGTGTTATCTGCAAAGAAGCTGTAGGTGCACTCTGTAACTGCGTGAAGGTCCAGGATGTATGGTATAAATAGTACAGGGCCGTTTTGTGGGGAAAATTTATATATTTATCAAACTACTAGAATATATGAGAAGCCTCTCTCTCCATCGAACTATCATCCCGTGGCTCGAATCCACTCGAATACTGGAGCTGATCCAAGTATGAGCTAGGGACCCTGCGAAGTGTTCTTCTTGATATGGCTAAATTAACGTTAATCGCCTCAGATACAAAAATACTCTCTTCTGCATACAATATCAGTGGACCGTTTCTACCAAACCCACAGAGCATAACGCATCGAGGTACTTCCATTCAAAATTTAACTACTGGACATTCCAACCTGGGGCTTCATTGCTTGACTACCCAGAGTTGCTTTATAAGACACCGTTTCCGGCATACTAAGAGAGAAGAGCTAATGTCAAGAATGGTGCATGTTCCTCATTACGAATCATCTCAATGGCTCTACACCCCACCAATTTCGCAAAAGCAAGCCACTGCCTCTCGAATTAAATCATTCTATATTTAAAAACGTACGATTATTTAGTCTTCTTCTTCTTCATCAGCCTTTATTTCTCTACTGCTGGATATAGGCCTCTTCCATCCTTCCTTCTTGTTTGCTAATTGTAGCCATTTCTTTCCCCCCACAGCGGCTATATTGTCGGCCCATCTCTTTTGAGGTCTTCCGATGCCTCTTTTATTCTCCATGTCAGAACTCTGGGAGGCCATCTTGTAGCATCCTGCTTGCAACATGTCCCGCCCACTGCCATTTTAACTTCGCTACACGATCCATGATATCCACTACTCTATTTTTGCGCCTAATTTCGTCATTTCTAATTATTTCTTAGGTTTACTCCAAGCATGGATCTCTCCATGGATCGTTGCGTGCATTTGAGCTTTTCTACACTTTTCTTTGTAAGGGCTATAGTCATCACTGGCAGTATGCATGATTCAAAGGTTTTTCTTTTTAGGCTAATTGGGATCTTTTTGTTCTCGAAGATATATTTAAGTTTGTCAAAAGCAGCCCAGCTCATTTCTATTCGTCTTGGCAATTCTGCTGTTTGGTTCACTTTGTCCATTTTTATCTTGTGTCCTAGGTATATATATTCATCTACTATTTCAATATTGTTATTATTGATAGTAATGATTTTGTTCTCTGGACTCAAAATTTTTATTTTCTTTACATTCACCTTAAGAACAACTTTGCTCGAAGCCTCGTGCAATTCTTTTATCATTATACTTATTTCTTTGATATTTTTACTTACAACTACTATGTCGTCAGCAAATCTTAGGTGACTTAAATGTGTGCTGTCTATCTTCACACCTTTATTATCCCAATTCAGGTTCTTAAATACACCTTCTAAGGCAAACGTGAAGAGTTTAGGCGAGCTTTTTTTTTCATATAAAAATCGCGCTCTAATTGAATATTTATAATAATCGTTAGTACAAATTACATATCATAATATATTTGTATGGGAGCCATTCTATTGTAAATTTTGATTTAATACTTACCAAACACGTGATGCGAGTTCGTAAAAGTATCTAACAAGCAACACTGTTAACAACAATATTGCCATACATTCCCCGAAATACGTACAATGTTATAGAAACTCCATCAAAACAATATATTAATATATCAAAAAATATATATATAATAATTTGAATAGTTCTTAGCTGTTCTGGATGGTTGAATCTTCTGTGTATAGTTTTCTGGGATATTCTGCCGTGTATATGTGACCTCTCTGGCCAACGTTTCGGATCCCATTGCAGGGTCCATCATCAAGGCTGATGTGATGAGTGACTACACTTCAGCACTCACCGAACGGCCGTGAAAACCTAAGGACATTTTTGGATGGTTGAAGTCTGCGATAATTTTTCCAGGTAATTTTTTTTCGGCTTCAAATATTTTTGCAGACAAATTTATGGCTCTCCCATTACAATTCCGTGCAGCACCTCCCGGTGATTTTGTTGATTCAAGACAAGAGATCCGAAACCTATTCCGGCAGAACCTTGTGACTTAGGTTTTTGAAGACTAGAGATTTAGTATTAAAATATTTCCCCTGTATAACCCAAAAGTTACACCATCTATCGTAAAAACACAAGTTTCTCATCCTAGTCGGACTTCACTCGTCCTCTGGTTGATTGACGCCAGCCGGTCCCAGAAAACACTTTCGATCCGCGGATCTCGCTTCAGTCCGTTGAAGCGTGACAGCGCCTATGATTTAAATAGTATCTATTTTATCTGCCTACTTTTGAAATTCACTCCCACGCGGTACATTTGAAATTCAGCCTCCCGAAGCAGCGCAGCTCCCAGAAACAACGACTATCCATTTAAACCAAGTCGCGATCATCACAAATTGTGATAAAATAACTCAAAGTGTGTGTATCACAAAGTTTGTTTTACTGCGACATAAATTTAAAGTAGGTGTCATTAGTGACATTTTATTAATAAAAATACGATTTCGTTTTAAATTTGTGATGCATGAACTACAAAAGTTTAAAATTTATCCTACATTTATATTAATTGTACTTTTATAGACAGAAATAAAAGGATACGATAAATTTGAATTCGGGAGAATTATTGTAATGTTCGTAAGTATATAAATAATTGAATCAAATAAACCTGCTTTACCGAGTTAGTGTGCACTTTAAAAGAGTTAGTGTTCCATAAATCTATAATGATTGTAATGCCTGTATAGTGGTAGATAAAAAAAATTGACGTGATTTATAGATCACTTTCTGTATAGAGAGGTTATAAATACATATTAATAAATATCTAGGGCGTATGCAACATTTTTGAACTTTTGTTGTCTTTATTTCCAGGAACTCACTGAGTTAATGTAAATAATTATTTTTACTTGTTGATATGTTTGGCGACTGAATAGAGTCGTAAAACAGTCTGAGCGACTCCCCGGAATCCGGACAAAGCACGGAAACAGTTGAGGGAAACTTTCGAGCATTTAACTCTGCAAATGTTACACCCATCGGGGTGGTTCGGTGCTATGTGACGTCCCGCTAGAAAGCACGTTTTTCATATTCCCTCAATATATTGCCTCCGAAAGCCTCACTAAAATTTTAAATTAAAACACTTTAAATGAATGGCTCTATTATCCGCTGGTTAACGTACCGCGGGAAAAATTAACAGTGATTGTTTCTAGGAGTGTTAAGAATGCCTACCTAATTTATATTATTCATGAAATTATTTTGATTTTTTTTATATGAATTTGATGATATATCCTACCAATACAACTAGGTTTGTACCTTTGTGAGAACTCACTGACACTGGCAATGCTAATCCGGGCTCAATTCCCGGTGAAATCATAATATAATATCTACGCAATTTTTCTAGGTGTTTTAGTTCTAAAAATTAGACATCATTTTAATATATTTCTATAATGTTCGTACGTAATGAATTATCTTGTATAATAAATTCGTAATAACATCTTAATTAATGTGGAAAAAAATACCATTATTTACTGGCATTCGTGAAAAAGTAAGTTATTCTTGAAAAAAAAACATACAATTGTAACAACGATTGCATCGATTTGTTTTGTAAAATGTGTAACATATATAATTGTATACCATTCATAAAGGAACATTCGATAAAGGGACAAAGTTGAAATAAATTCTTCTATTCGTTTTAATTACCTATTTTTAATTAAACGAGGTACAAAAAACAAATATTACATTTTTTGCAAGAATAACTAATATGCGAAGACGCGACAATTACAAAAAAATTATGGTTAATCTATTTCCTGAATTCAAAATTCGTTTACCTAAGGCATAAAGGCCATTAAATGTATATTATATATTTTTTATTTATTAGTTACAAAAAACGATTATTATATAATTATTCTATAAATTAAATAAAAATAAAATTTCATCAACACAAAAGTAATGTTTACAAAAATGGTTACAGAATTTAAAGTTCACACAACGGTCTCTCGAAATATTTAAGTACCTATTGAAACAAAACAGATATTTTATACGAATTGTATGGATGTATTAAGATACGATTTTCGTCGTTTCGCTGGAGTCATATCACAGCATATAAATATCGAAAATCGTACCCAAGACATCTACTCGATTTGTACAAAATATCCGTTATATTTCGTGTTTATAATGTTAAGGTATAAATTTTTGAACTATTTTGCTCACTTACGAAAAAATACTTTTGTTTGTTGGTTTTATAACAATATAACATTTAGTATAAACATTTAATTTTATAATATAATAAGTAAAATTTAAGTATAAACCTTACAGGTAAAACTTTCTCTTTTTAGGCATGTTTGAAAGAAAACTACTTTATTGCACTTAATAAAAGTGTCATTTTCCTTTAGATCGCAAAACACGTACCCTGATGGTTATGAAAATACATTTTTTGGAGAAATTTCAAAATTATCTTCACAAAATTAGATATAATGCTTATGTATATAATGTGAACTAAAATATCTATACATTTATTTTTAAGAAAGTAACTTAAAAATAAACTTACTAAGTCTTTTAGAAATTATGTTCACAAAACATTTTTCAATTTTGTTATTTCATAAATTTATTTTTTCTTCTCATCATTATCAGAGAAAATGAAGAGTTGATTGTTAAAAGCGTTTCGCCAGTCACATTGTTAATTTGGCTAATACTGTCAACCTTGCAGCAAGTGTTGCTGTCATTCTTTCAAACAGTTTCGAAGATTCACCAAGAAATATGTGTGAACGATATTATATTGTCATAGCATTTTTTCAAAATATAGTATATATTACGTCCATCACATCCACCGAAATCCAAATTGGCAATAAACCAATACGGATGCGAAATATGTTTTCAACTGCCGCATCACTTATATATATAAATTTTACTCTCCGTGAGTATATAACAATAGCTTTGATTCTAAAAGATAAACACAACGTCTTAGTATGGACCAACCAGTAGTCCGTAACATGACTCGATTTGTGTTTAAAATAATCATTTGGGCGGATAAGAGCATATTATAAAGAATTTGTTTATCACAATCATATGTTAAGAAGCGTAATAGTAATAATAAGAAAAATATTGGCTTGAAGTATTTTATGAATTATATTTCATATTGAATTAATTATTGCAAAATGTTTGGCATTATTTAATTCTACACCTACACACTGGAACACAGCATTCGAGCTAGTTTAGTATGATTTCCTGTTAGGCTTAAAGTTTGCTAATTAATCCCACATGCGAAGAAGTAGCAACTGGTTCTCCTCAACTTTCTCTGAAACTGTTAACATTTGGGATTGTAGACGTTTCACTGTTAGGGGGAGACAATGACGCTGCGCGATATAAAGTAACAATTTATCGTTAGTACTAAATTCTATTACTAAACTCCTCGGAAATGTGAAAAATATGAAATGACGATAATTCAACCGAGTTATTTTACGCATAATTAATATCATTCCTCCACTGTATACGAAACCGGCTCGCTTTAATTGGTCGTCAGTCGGCACGTGACCTTCACACGCTATCCACGCCATTTCGACAACCGTTTATGCTTTATAAAAAAAGACTAAAAAACAGTGTTTTTGTTAAAAATAATACGTGAAATTAAACAGCAATTATTTCTCAAACTCAGTTATATTAGGTCCTTACATATGAAATTGATGTTTTGCCGTACTGACAAATTTGATCTCAAATATCTTCTCTTTGGTTAGGAATTCCAAATCCAAATTTATACAACTATTTACTCATGTATTTGTGTTTTGAAAATTATAATTCTTTTTTTTTTTCCTCAATTGTTTTTTTCTTTGCGTCACTCAGTTTACAAAATGAAAAACTTGAAATATCGCGTTATTTACGAGTACGAGTTCCACCGTGGCACCAGTACTGCAGAAAAGGCTCGAAGGATTAATGATGTGTATGGCGACGGTGCCGCAAAAGAAAACACAGTGCGTTTTTAGTTCCAACGTTTTCGTTCTGGAAATTTCGACCTGCAGAACAAGCCCCGTGGACGGCCGGAGACCAAAGTTGATACTGAAGAATTGAAGGCGATTGTGGAAGCGGATCCATCGCAAACCACATCCGAGTTAGCTGCAGGCTGCGATGTTAGTGATAAAACTGTTTTAATCCACTTGAAGCAAATTGGTAAGGTGAACAAGCTTGAATGGTGGGTACCTCACGAATTGAGTGAAGCAAATCAACAAACGCGCGTTGACTGCTGCGTTGCATTACTCAACCGGCACAATAATGAAGGGATTTTAAATCGAATCATTACCTGTGATGAAAAGTGGATCCTGTACGATAATCAGAAGCGCTCATCGCAATGGCTGAACCCTGCCGAACCAGCCAAACCATGCCCCACGCGAAAATTGACTCCAAAAAAGTTACTTGTGAGCGTTTGGTGGACTAGTGCTGGTGTCGTTCACTACAGCTTTCTTAAATCTGGTCAGACGATTACGGCAGATGTCTATTGTCAGCAACTGCAAACCATGATGGAAAAGCTAGCTGCTAAACAACAGAGGCTGGTTAATCGCTCTAGGCCACTGCTGCTTCATGATAACGCTAGACCACACACTGCACAACAGACGGCTACCAAATTAGAGGAGGTTGAAATTGGAATGTCCAAGACATCCACCGTACTCTCCGGACCTTGCCCCAACAGATTACTATTTTTTTCGAAATTTGGATAACTTCTTGCAAAGGAAAAAATTCAACTCCCATGGGGCAGTCCAAACCGCCTTCAAAGATTTTATTGATTCCCGTCCGAATGGTTTTTTTAGTAAAGGGATCGATGAACTACCTATGAGATGGCAAAAGTGCATAGATAGCAATGGTACATACTTTGATTAAATAAATATATTATAATTAAAAAAAATCGGCTTTATGTTCCTCCCATACTAAACGTCAATTTCATATGTAAGGACCTAATATATTGTGGTGGTTAATTTTTCGTTTTGAAGCAGTACCTTCTGGATTTCATAATTAAAAGTACAAGATCGTGTGTGAAAAAGCTAAGATTTTGTCAGTTTATGTCTTGATGTTAAAGTAACAATACATTTGCCCCACTGTGCCCCCACATAGGGGACATAGCGGGCCAAATGCCATTTTATATTTATGTATTCACATATCGTAGATTTTCTATCGTAATCGTGAAAAAAATATCCATAGTTGTTCCCAATGCATTAAACTATGATATTGAGTAAAAACTTGTTCAATAATATTTTATCTTGTAGGTATATTTGAGTCTTAAGTACCCCACTATGCCCCCCTCCCCTACTCTAAAACCGTCCGCATTTTTTGATTAAAGAAATTATTCATCTCGATTATACGTTTATCTCAAAAAAAGTGTCAGTTTTCATTTCTTCCTCAAACAATATGGCGAGTGCCTTATGAACGCCGTCACTCACGGAATGGTTATCCTTGTTTCCGATTCAACATTAATTATTGATTAAATAAAAAACAAATACTCGTGTGAATTATAAAACGCCAGACTTTACAATACGTCAAAATATTTTAGAAAATGTAAAATATTTTTAAGTGAAAGGAATTATTATTTTTTTGATACTTACGCATAATTGTACAAGATTTAAAAAAAGTGTTTAAAATTGTATTTATTTTCAACGAAATATAATTTTTAAAAATTTAAATGTGCGTATTGAATGAAATATTTAAAAATAAAAAATTAAGTGTGCGTAATGCGTATTAATATGATGTATAAAAATGATATTTATCTTTTTTTAATATATCGTATTTGCTTATATATGTAGATATGCTGCATGCTGTGTGTTCCTGATGGAAACGCGTAAAAATAGGGGGTCATTACATCGCCCTACGGTCAGGTCAACCTGATGGAACCGATATCGCAGATTCTCAGACGAAAGCGAGATCGTATAAAAATTCGCTGAGAATCTTAGAGCGGTCCAAAGGTTGAAGCAGGAGTCGAGAAGAGAAGAAGAGAAAGTCGCAAGTAGATCTAGAGGTGAACGCAGAAGCAGAACTGAATTCTGGGTTCCTGTGCCACGTAATTTATTCAATCAAAAAGTCAGGGCCCGCACACCCAGGCGAATTTTCAACGACCAGTCAGAGGTCGGCATTTCGGGAACCGACGACAACGACCTCTGTCTGACGGCGGGATCACTACTCATAATTCATAATTCGAGTCGCAGCTCTATGAGCAGAGGTCCCGTATTCAAAATATTAATAAACATATAACCAAACATTCTACTATAGCTATTTCAAACTATTTTTACACATTTATATTTTATCTTTATTTTATATTATTAACAAATGTCTCTCAGAGTCATCCTTCATGGAGATAATCGGTAAAAAGGGGACAGGCTCGCCAAGCTGTGTGCAATAATTTCGTATATATATTTGGTCTCTCTGGCGAGCCTGGCTACACAAATTCAATATTTTTTCTACATAAAATCATGTAAAGCCATATGCAAGTGATTACAAACAAAATCATATTGATTTTTATATTTTTATAATTTTTGTATGAAAATGGCGACTTCGGAACGGTATCGATGTCGCCAGAGGGTATTGAATTTATATTAAAATAAATATGGAGGTGGTAAAATTGTACCGCCACCACCTCCAAACCATCAACACTCTTTCATTTGACGATTCAGCAAAAATAAACTTTAAAAAACATACATTCAATAAAAATTACAATAAATAACTTCGGTTATTTTCAATAAAAAATGCGTCGAGCGCGCTAGGCATACCCAAAAGGTTTTATTTATTCTTGCCCATCTGCGCGCTCGCGCTCACAATTCATGTGATTAAAAATGCAATTATCAATTCTACATACATATCAAACAAAAATCAAAATACAAAAAAAAAACTTTTTTCTTCAATAAAATGTTCATCATGACCAACATATGGAGATTGGCAAAAAAGGCCCGATTAAGGACCCCCGGTTTTTCTTATCCGACACACTGTGCTAAATACATTGGTACAGAGCGGCGTGGTATTGACTTGGTGAGTGGCATTTCTCACATATTCACGCACACAGATATATCCCACCAGCTAGTTCAACGGTAAAACATAAGTCTCAGGTAGAGTTCTGACTTGATAGTATATGAAGCATATCCAGATCTTTAAATTTGTAAACCAATGCATGAGGTGAATACATGGATAGGATTTTAAATAAATAAAAGAAGTAATTTTTAAAATAGTAATATAATCATGCAGTTGGTATACTAGATTTAGCATTAGAAAATAAAATAGGAATATGAAAAAATGCGCAGATTCGCGCTAGTACATTAATTTTAATCTGCCATAGGGCAGAATAATGGAGTAAATAATATTACAAACAATTAATGATATTAGCATAGGCTGAAAATGTGATTAAGTGCAAGTAATTAGATAAAATAATTAAAAGGCACAGGCTGACTGCGCTGACGAAAATAAAAGTTCTACCGCCATTCGGGTCAAAATAAAATATAATTATAAAAATGATTCTAAGTTAGAAAGAAGATGAAATTAAAACATAAAATTCTAGCATGGCGGTATCATTAGAATGATTCTAAGTTAGAAAGATTTTAAAATTAAAGCCTAAAATTTTGCATGGTGGTGTCAGTAAAATGAGTCTAAATTAAAAAGAATATAAAATTAAAACATAAATTCATGGTGCCGCACGATTGCAGATGCCACATTTGCGCGATCACGCGATGATTCTATCTTCCGGGTGGAGCTCCCACATGTAATTGGCGCGCATCCATGTTCACCGCAGCATCCACGTGGCGTCAGGACTCGAAGATGTGCGATCAGGCATCCCTCATCCGACAGCCAAGACCACAGGAAATCCTTGCGGCAACAATGCTAACATCTACAAAGCGCCTCTCTCATCCATGCCATGAGAAAGTTACCAAAATGGTCCGCAGGTAAAATGGAGGCACAGCTGGCAGCGGGCAGCATTGGCTCGTTATTTTACATCAATGTTTTGAGACAGTGGGCCATCCATACATGGCCTCGCATGGCAAACACTACATTTATTATAAGACAAAAACATATAAATTAGTACAATGAAAATAACTCACACATACTGGATCGTGAAGTGGGGTATCGGAGTCGTCCTCACCAAGACGGGAACAGTTGCCGAGGTCCGTCCGCCTTGGGCCCTGGTAGATTTTAAAGTGGGGCCCGATGGAAGAGAGCACAAGCCCGTAGGTACGTATCTCCCACCATTTCGCTGCGCACGGCGTGGGGGAATTTGCAAAGCGCGCACAAGTTTTAGAATAAGTGGCCAGCAAGCTAGAGACCGGTACTTTGCTAGGGCCCGTGCGTTAACCCTAGTTTTGTTGGCGAATTAAGTTCTAGTTCGTTTGATACCCACAAATCAATTTGTGCCGCAGCGCGTTATTAATGGCGCGATTACTTGCAACATAACAACATGTAGATACATAACTAAGACAGTTTAAATGAAAAAACGTTTTTTATTGAGACAGTTGTAAAGTTTAAGTCAGAGTTTAAGACAGAGTGTACGGAGTTGTAAAGTTTAAGTCTGTGGGCATCGGAAATGTTGAAGAGAGACTATGCTTCTCGCAACTGTATACAAATAATATTTAGTCATTTTTATAACATAAAGTTTATTTCATTAAAAATTGATAATTATGCCACATAATTATGCTAAATAACTACCACGCAAATTAATGTGATTTCAAAAAATGTACTATTAGTACAAAACATGTATTAACATTAGTAATTTAAGTTAAATAATATGCATTTTAATAAAATATTTGAAAAATGCTCTCACAGCTGCTCTTTCTAAAAGTTATTTAATTTTATTCCGCTACAAATGCGTATTTATCGAAAACATCGTTTACTTTTATTATCTATATCTGTTATCGAATTCCCCCACTCACGTGATGTAGTTGGATGGCGAACACTGAACACCGTCAACATAGCATCTTACCCAAGAAACCTCGATTACCTACTATCGTACTTTGGTGAAGAATATAACATCTTATTTCCTTCATAAAAAAAATTGTTTGTTAAATATATTTTACACATGAAAAATCAGTAAATAACACGTTTTCTCAATTTATTTTATTTTTAATTTATAGACCTACCCCAAAATTTTTAAGGTATGTCCTAAAATAATTTTTAAGGTCCTGTTGAAAATAATGGCGCCTCGCGGTCTGCATAATAACTCTTTGAAACATTGATGGCTTTAAGTTTTGAAGATTATTTTAAAAATAACATAAAATCAGTTCTGTTGTGAATGGAGCCAAATTAAAAAAAATAATAACAATTTGAATTTAAGTTACTAGTTTTCGGGCAAAATTTAGATTTTGAATTAATTGTTTGCAAAAAATTTTCGAAACAATTTTAAATGGCTCTAAAAGACAGCTATTTAAAAAGGTATTTTGAGAAAAACATGTTTAAAAGCATTACGAAGGAAAATCTGTTTAATTAATTTAATCTGCAGCATACAATAACCAGCCTTATTTTTATCCGTTCCTTTAATTGTTTTATATATATATATATATATATATATTTGTTGTTTACTAGCCGTTCATGCTCATTTGTTTGCTTGAAGTTTATTTATCCTATCTTTATTTATTTTTTTCAGTGGTTTATTAGTTTTGATCTATATTTTAATTCCATTAAGTAAAATATAGTATCATCAACATCATGAAACTTCTCAATTATCGATTAAACAAACAAACAGAGGAGAGTGGTGGGGTAAACGATGAGGGAGGAAATGACCAAAATTTGCGGTGTAGATTTGTACAGAAAATAGATCTAGGGATGAGGATGGGTTAAAAAGGGAAGAGGAAATGTCGTCTATATTATCCGAGAATAAGTATACAAAATTTGCGTCAGATCCGTCAAAAGATACAGATTTGCATGGAAAATATAACAGAGGAGAGTGGTGGGGTAAACGATGAGGGAGGAAATGACATCTATGTTACTCACCGATTCCCTAAGAATACACGTCAAAATTTGAGACAGATCCGTCAAACGGTGTAAATTTGTACAGAATATATATCTGGGGAAGGTGATGGGGTAGAGAAGGAAGGGGAAATGTCGCCTTTATTACCCATCTAATCCTAAAGAATAAGTTTCCAAACCTTCAGGCCGATCGGTCGAACGGTACAGATTTGCATTGAAAATATATCATGGAGAGGGGAAGGGGTAAAAGGGGGGGTGGAAATGTCGCCTATGTTACCCGCCGGGACCTAAAGCATAATTATGCGTAATTTGAGTCGAATCGGACAACCGGTGTAGATTTGTATAGAGAACAGACAGGCAGACAGACATTGAGTTTTATAGTTATAGATTTGTAGAAGTACGTTGTTATTGTGTTTAATATTGTAGTGCAATATTAATGGTTGTTATGAACCTCGGAACAATGTCGTTTAAAACGATAAGCTCGGAAGTATCAGAATTGAAAATTAATCATAGACAGTATGCACTTTCTCATCGGTTCGAACGTTTTGTTTGAGCAAAGACATCCGAATCTAATAAAAATATTGAATTTAAAAAATGTTATACCTACCTATCTACATATTTGTCAATATTGAACAGGTAGGTATCGACGCTTTTTTTCTAATAATTTGTGCAAATTCGAATGCAACGTTGTGTCAAAAAGAATTTTAGGAGATTTAAAATATTGGACAATCGAACATTTACATTTAATTAGGTATATAAAAAAAATCTATACCTATAAAACTCAAAGTCTGTCTGTCTGGCTGTTCTCTATACAAATCCACAACGTTTGTCCGATTCGATTCAAATTTTGCATACTTATTAGGGAGTGTCACTTTGTATGCCAAAAAAAAAAAGTTTTTTATTTTTTAACTTAATAGTTATGAAAAGTTGCATTGCATTTATAACTACACAAAAATGCAAAAAAAATTGCAATTCAAGTATACTTTTGGCTGGTTCTAGAGAGCCAAATATTCTGAAAATGTTGGTTTTTAGTAATTTTTCAGAGGTAATAAAAGTGCTATTTTCTTCTACATAATTTTTATCAGATTACTTAATTTCGCTAATATATATATAGATAATATACTAATAAAATAAAAATTTACTGCAAATTTTAAGCTGATTTTTTTTTTTAAATTATAAAACATACAAATTTTCCAAAAAGAGTATTTTTAAAGACAGCAAAAGTTATTTTTTAGAATTAAACATTAGCATAATTTTCCTGGAATTCTGCTTGGCTGCAATAAAACCTTCCTAACTGTTTACCCTATGACAGAACCTGGAACTACAGTCGTCAATTTAAGGAATCCACACAATTCCCTGCCACACACAGTCAGTAGATTTCTTTCTACTGACTGTGTGTGGCAGGGACTTGGGAAAATCGAATATTCGGACATTTCGTTCGACGAAAACTGTCCTCAGCTCTTCACTTTATAAGTACATAGCTCAAAAGCGGTAGTTCAGTCAGTATAAGTTTCTCATCCTGCCAGGAAATCATGTTGTAATAATGATCGCTCTCAAAATTGATTTATGGTATCACAAAAGATCTCGACAATGATTTTTGCGAGGCACGAGCTTTCAAAACTCTCGTATACCCTATTCTATTACAATTTTGTTGTCATTTGTCAACATTTGATGCCTCCCTGATATCATTCAGTGTAGCCGAAGCAATAGCAGCGCCTGCTCTGTGCGATACGCCATAACGATCACATACTTTTCAATTTTCGAATTTTTTTGTACTTTCTCAATTTTCTCTTCCTTTAACTATGTGTCCAATGCCTATGCATCTGAAGGTTCTTTGGTCTTCAAAAAATGGGTGGTTTTTAATCGGAGCAGTTTTATTTTTTCCACTTCCACTTCCACTTCCACTCCAAGAATAATAATTTTTGCATTTGCACGCAGCAATGTCAAAAAGAATTGTTGATTTAGTTACAAAGTTTTCTATTTTATCTAAATACGATTGACTTTTTGGTTCTTTGTTGAATTTTTTCTATAGTAGCCTATACTGTTTGCAATATGACAATAGAAGCTGGCTCACAATGCTTGCATTTTTCCAAACTTCAAGAACGATTCGAGCCACTTGAGAAGTGATGACTTTTGCTTGTGGTTCTAAACTACTTGACTGTTTCATTTCATGACGCGCCCACTCATTATGTCGTTAAACATATCCATAAGTTGGTAACATAGTACTTTTGAATTTTTCGGGATATTTCTCAAAAATACGTAATTTCGTACGACCTCTGGTTTCTTTTGAACTTGACGGATTCGATGCCATTGTGATTCGTTTCACGAATGAATTAAACACTTAATTTTATTGCGTATAATATGTAGAAACTTTACGACGGTTCAAAACAAGTAAGCTAACAAATACAACCGTTCGGTATGGAGTCTGACCTAACGAGGCACGCATAACGGGAGTGCGACCCGAAACAAGCCGAAATTGCCCGAACGGGGGTAGGTATTTAAGCTAACAGATTATCACAATGAACTTAAATATGGCGTTTTCCTTATGCTGGCTATAATATTATTAGAAAAAAAGCATTTAATTACTAAGACAATTGGTAAATACAAAAAATATATCGTTCTGATTGGAACGTTATTTTGCAACTTTTTCTATATTTTAAGGCCTTTTAGCTAGCCAAAAGTACCAATATTAAGGAAAACTGTAAATACAGCATTTAATAACATATAAAAATGCAACTTTTGAGAACTATTAAACTTGAAAAATTGAAAGTTGAAAAAAGTGAGACACCCTAATACTTATGCTTTGGGACCCGGCCGGTAACATAGACAACATTTCCCCCCTATTCTCATACCCCTCCCCCTCCCCCTGACATATTTTCGATGCAAATCTCTACCGTTTGACCGATCGAATTCACAATTTGGAAACTTATTCTTTAGGACTCAGCGGGTAGCGTAGGCGATATTTCCTCCTATTCTCATACCCCTTCCCCTTCCCCTGACATATTTTCGATGCAATTCCGTACTGTTTGACCGATTGGACTCAAAATTTAGAAACTTATTCTTTAGGACTCAGCGGGTAACATAGGCGATATTTCCCCCCTATTCTCATACCCCTTCCCCTCACCCTGACATATTTTCGATGCAAATCTGTACCGTTTGACCGATCGGACTCAAAATTTGGAAACTTATTCTTTAGGACTCGGCGAGTAACATAGGCGATTTTTCCCCCCTATTATTTTACCCCTTCCGCACCCTTCACATATTTTCGATGCAAACCTGTACCATTTGACCGATCGGACTCAAAATTTGGAAACTTATTTTTTAGGACTCGGCAGGTAACATAGGCTTTATTTCCTCCCTACCTTTTTACCTTTTCTCCTCCCCCTGATATATTTTCGATGCAAATCTATACCGTTCGAATCAAATCTTTATTTCCCCCCACAAATTTATTTTCAACTTAATCCTTAACCCGTGCAACGCCGGGTACGAACAGCTAGTAGATATATAAAACATCTTCGTATTTGAATGCAAAATTGTACCAAAATTTAGAAACAATCGGTGAATAACTTTCAGAGATTATCGATTTTGTACAAATGAATATTTCCATTTTTATTTATATAGATAACGAATAATAATAATAAAAATGTTTAATCCGCCAGAGTTCTTGGCGCCACCTAGCAGATGATAAATATTTTAAAATTAAAAAATGGCCGCTTCCGACAGAAATACTACATGTTTCACAAATAAAGTAACTCATGTAATTTATTTGGTTCAAGCGATCTGCCGGCAACAGAAAGTCCCAGGATCAAATGACTACGTTTTTGATTAATACATTGTTTATTTGTATGTTTATGGTAAGTGATCTAAGTGGCTCATCATATTTGTTTTAATATGTTAAAAATAATAAATTGCTTGACCGAGTTGACTTAGGTGCCTACATATAATATGTTTATGAATATGAATCAATAAATTTACTTTACTGAATACAAAATAAGATTAGTTAATGATGGTAATTCTCACGAAAGAATTAGCTTATGAAAGTCGTATTAATTCTAATAATATTTTTATTAATCTATTGGCCTTACATTCTTTTGAAAAATAGTTTTATATAAACGTCATTTTTCATAGTTATATTATTATAAATCTTTTGATACTGCGCTATTCTGCGATATACAATAAGTACTAAAATTTAATAACGTTTTAAATCTTCCGTTAATACCTGACCAGCAGCCATATCCAGAATAAAATGTACAAAATATTGACGTTCGCAACTGGGTAGCCTACTTCAGTGACGCCCACAAACAATGGGTACAAACAGTCACATAAATTCAAACCAAATGAAAGAAGTTTTTCCGGAGACCGTCACTACAACCATAGAACAGTATTTGAAGGATTTTACTCGGCTCGGAAATGAGAAGGTTATCTAATGTCCCCTCTGTCGGCAAAAGTTCAGGGGGCAGAGGAGATCCGGCTACATTGCGATAGTCCAGTTCCCAGCTCTTGGGCACTAAATCCATAAGTAATCGTTGTTCACGAAAATAATTCAGCATAATAAAAAAATATATTCATTTACATTGCGTAGCCTTGTGTTTTTTGGATTGACGCACTTTATTAAAATGAACTTTCAAACCTATTATGTAATCCTAATTCAAATGTTTTATGAAATTCAAAACCCATTTAAGCAAAATAAGTAAAATATTTGTGTGACACGCCTGAAATATGTAATTTTTTTAGTGAATATTGTTACAATTTGAAATGCATATGTAGAGTAAATATAAATGGTGCAATTAAAGCACTTTTCAATTAGACATTTCATATCTCCAGAATAAGGATCTGAAGGAATGGAATCGATGGAATCTTTAAGATAAGGGGGAAGATATTAAGTTTAAAAGATTATCTTATTTTGAAAATAGTATCTGGAGGACGGCGGGGATGAATTTTTGTTCAAGGAATAATATTGTTCTGAAAATAGAATCTTGAGGATAAGGAGAAAGAGTTTAAGTTCCAGAGATTATAAGATTATCGCAGGAGCTTAAGATTCCATCTTTAAAACAAGGTTCTGAAGATGGAATTTTGAGGACAAGGAAGAGGAATTTATGTACAAGGAATAATCTTGTTCTGAAGATAAAGTATCGAGTATAAAGAGAAGATATAAGAGTTTTAGAGATAATAATAATAATAATCCCTCACCACACACAAGAATCTTAATTCTTTTTGGTGAGGTATAACATATAATAATAATTTGATGTTAATATTTGCCAGTTATCATTGTTTTAAAAGAAATCATGTGTACTATCTATTAAATGAACAAATAAATAAAATAATAATAATAAAAAAGTAATACATAAAAACCAAGTTTTTATTACACTCCCTTTCTCATTTACCTACTAGTGGAAACTGGTTTGGCGCTTAACCTAAGCGTTGGGCTTCGGTCGAGCGACGCTACGAAAGGGAGTAATAAAAAAATTCCAAAAATCCAAAATTATACTATAATCAGGTTCCGTGTCTACCAGACGCGTTGAAATATGAAAAAAACATTAAAATTTTGAAAAATCCAAAAATGTATTAATTTGTTTTAATAAATTATACTATAATTATTATTTTTTAACGAAAATTTGATAGATCTTCTTGATCGTCGCCACGAGTCTGCTTGCAAAGTTTCAGCTCGATTGGATCACGGGAAAAGGGTTAAAAACCGATCCAAAAATTTTTCGTCAAGCAAGCAGACGCCACGAGTTAATATAAAGGGATTAAAAAAGTAACCCATAAAAACCAAGTTTTTACAATACCCCCTTTTTCATTTTCGGGTTTCGTGTCTACCATATGCGTCGGAATTTCCATACAACTTGTATGATGAAAACCATTAAAAATTTGAAAAATCCAAAATTATACTATAATTAATATTTTTCTTAACAAAAATTTGATAGATCTTCTTGATCGTCGCCACGCTTGCTTAGTTTCAGCTCGATTGGATCACTGGAAAAGGGTTAAAATTCGATCCAAAGTTTTTTCGTCAAGCAAGCAAGCAGACGCCAAGAGTTAAAAGAAAGGAAGTAAAAATAATGTTTATTCCAGCGGAACCAGGTTATAAGTTCAAGACCTGGTCCACCATTTAATAAACACGAGATAAAAATCTTCTTCTCGCTGGCTTCATCCCAACTCACTGTCATCGTCGACTGTTGGGATCAGCTCTCCTCGCCCATAGGTTGTGAGTTACTCCGTCTTGGATGACGTCACCCAACCCGTGTTTCTGCATTTGGCTATCCCTTTGCACCACTCATCATTTTTTGGTCTTTCTCTGGATGTAATTCAGGGAAGATCCATGGAGGTCGCCTGGTTATCAATGTTATCGGGTGTTCTGCATCCAACATCTCAATTGCCAATCCTTCATCTGGCTTTTGATGTCTGTGATGCCCAGATTTCCAGGAATGTATGAACTTTTTATTTTGTCTCTTAGGGACACTCCACATGACCATCACAGCATGCGCATTTCCGTCGTTTCTATTATTATTCTATTATTTTTAATATATATGTATATATATACATATATATATATATATATTTTTTTTTTTTAAATTAGAGATGCGAACACGGAATTCGTGTCACATCAATAGTCTCACTATTTTCAAATTAAGCAAAACGCTTGTGCTATGAAAATAGGACTAACTTGCTTGTCTGGAGTGAGACTCGAACCTGCGACCTTTGGATCACGAGGCGAGAGTCCTAACCGCAAGACCAACAAGCTACTCATATATATTTCTTCAATATCCTATTTTTGTCTTCTGATAAAAATGGAATGTTAAAGAAAATAGGAAGGAAATTAAATTCAAGAGATTATCGTATTCCGAATACAGAATCGTGAAAAAAAAGGGAAGTATTGATGTTCAAGAGATTTTCTTGTTCTCGTGATTCCATCTTGATGACTAGAAGAGAAAAAATAGCTCGAATAGGAAAAAACTGCGTTGCCTCGGAAAAAGTAATTTTATTATATTATATAATAAAATTACATTATATTTAAAAATAATATAATTTTTCATAAACCCGTTAAAAAATAATTAAACAGTATTTTAGTATGTTTTAGCATGTCAGTAGTGCCTAGTCCTCGGATTTTTATTAATTTACAATGTTTTCTCAGTTTATTCAAATGTAACAAAAAATGTTATATTTAAGAAATCAAGCGTACAATCCGACATCACTTACGTTAGTTCCTACCGTTGATGTGTTTTCGATCGTTTATTTTATTTTAATTATTTTTGTCGATAACTAATAATGTTATGTATTAATTTTCCTTTTTGCGTTCTTGTAAGAAACAGGGCTTGATTGTGCGCGTGCGCCTATTTACGTTCATCTGAGGGTATTTGGTGTTCGTGACGTTTCCGCAGATCCGTCCGCCGGCCCATTTTTCACCCCCATCCCTCGGCCGCCCGTTGCCCGCCACCCCTCACCGACCAAACATAGGCATTCATACGGCGGCTGTAATAAAATAAGACCGTAAACTGGTCGCCATCAGAACATTTACTGTTATTGCAAAACATTGTCGCTAAAGAGAAACTCCGCTCGTTTTGTTTATCAAATGTAATCAAAACTTTGTTTAGACTAAAACGACATACTTTTAATCTTATGTGTGTACATGCCTGTAATTATGGTTGTTCAACCGTCCATGTATAAACCCGACATTTATTTTTTCTTAACGACTAAATTTCCTCAATAAAAACGTGGAATTTTTTTAACTATGTATAAAACTTGTTTAACAGTCTCAAAAGTTTTAGAATCTCTGAATCAACTAAAATTATCCATAGTCAGCTCGAAATTTAAGTTTTTTTATAGTTTTCTGCAGGTTGGCTGTTTGGAAGAAATAGAAGGAAATTGTTTTTATCAAAAATACAGGAAAGTAAACTTTAAGAAATTCGTGTGAAAATTGTATTCGTGTTCGACAAATGTATTTTTGTCTTTATCCTTTAGAATGAGAGCGTCAGATATCCGATCATTTTATTATAATTACGCGAGTATAATTTTTGAACTAATACAATGTAATATGATCAGTGATCAGATAAATAAACAATTTTAAATATTTCCCCAGGAGCACGGTGAATGTGTGGGAGGCTTGCCGCTGATTATCACCTGAAATAATTACACTCGTATATATGCGAATAATTTTAAGCATAATTATATTTTACATAGATATTCTTGAAAAGACTACATATTTTTAGGAAGTTCCTATATTATGCTTTAAACAATACATAGGATGAGAAGTTAATTATTGACACCAAAATACAGAAAGCTTTTATATATTCGTTATTTAGTATTGTATTAAATATTCCCAGTAAGATCTCTGAATATTTTAATATCGACTCAGAGGGGTATTATGAGTCTTTTGCAATCACTTTCTCTAAAATCACACTCTATGGGAGTATCATCGAGGATTTTCCAATCTCTTGATTTCCGATGGGACAGAAAACTATTATCAACTCGCACAAAATAATTTTCTTGTCAAAAGAAATGTGAGAAATTAAAAATACAATTCCATACAAATTTTAATATCATTTTATTTTATTAAAGTCACAAAAACAAGTAATATTAAATTAGTCAAAATGCAAATATAACTGAAATTGAAAACCTTTACTTAAACAAAAATTCTACTGCACGTGATGGCAAAACACAATCATTTATATAATTTAATTTCATTATAATTAATGTTTCTCTCTTCTTCTTCCTCACCCTGTCTCCCAATCACTGTTCACCCAGGGTCGGGCCTCTTTGTACGAAGGCGCCAGAATCTTCTGTCCTGGGTTGACATAATGGAAACATCTTTAAAGTAAGTTAAGAACAAGCCGCCAACTCCCTCTCAACCCTTCAACAGTTGAACCCTTGAGTTTTCTTTTTAATGTTTTTATTATAAGAATAATTATATGTCATTATTTTTAGTGTGTGTGTCGAGTAAACAGTACGTAATATTATAAGTACGCTTGCACCTACTTTTTTCACTTTGGGACAATATTAAGACACTACCCGCCAATTGCTTGCTACGTTTAAGTTTACGTAAATGTCACGCTTCAATATACTCAATGCGTGCGCTTGCCGGGTAGTATTCCTACCCAGACGTTGTTTTTGAGGTTATATTAGACACTTTTTGCCGTGCTTTCCTACGTCTACTGTTCTTCCATAATATAAAGTCTTCAACTTGAATTCATACTAGAATACTACTTTTTAAATAATAAAAAACAAGCGAGCCTTACAGTAGTCGCGTATGGTGTGTAACATTTGACATCTTACAATTAAAAATATCAATTGAGCTGCAACAGAAATTAACATCAAAATTTAAAAACACTTATACCTATATATTTATTAATTAGTAAATACAAGTAAAGAAAATGTATGTGCATTTATTTATTATCGAATTTTGCCGGACTAGGTAGGTACCGTATATTTACAAACGCATTTTTATTTACTGTTACGATACTGTTCAACCTTTATATGAACGAACTCACTCAAAGGCTTAACAACGCGGGGGTAGGCTGTCGCATCGGAGGACAGTGTTTAAACAACATCAGTTATGCTGACGATATGTCACCGTCTATTAGAGGACTACGCGTTCTTCTAAAGGTCTGTAAAAAGTTTTCTGAAAAAACAAACATGCTCTATTACCCTGACAAAACAGAACTGTCGGTTTTAAAGTATGGGTCCAAGTCAAGTTTTAAAGTCAGGGCCCAAGAAGTATTCCTCCAGTTACCCTCAACGGTGTGGTCCTGAAGGTGGCCGAAAGGACAAAATACCTAGGACACATAATCACCAATAACCTAATGGATGACTACGATATTGACAAGCAAAGACGAGCTCTCAGGGTAAAAGCTAATATGCTATGTAGAAGGTTTCGTCTTTGTAGTACCGCTGTAAAAAGGACGCTCTGCCTTGCCTTCTGTGCAACGTTATATACATGTGAAGACTTCACATACAATAAAATAACGCCTTCCGATGATGTTTGGCCTTCCCAGATATCCAGATATTGCAGCGCTTCCGGTATGTTCACTCTTCACGGAGGGGCGTGTTCCCAACTTTGCAGCCCTCATAAGATCCAGGGTGGCAGGAATGAGGGAAAGGATATACACGTATACAGCTCTAGTATACAGGAAATATCTTTATCCTGGAAGCCCTTACTCCTTATCCAGCATTGATGTACACTGGAGAAAGATACTAGCCCCTCATAATCGACATGCCATCGTTCGCTAAAACCGCTGTTATACGATATATTTATATATTTTTTCATTTTGTCTATACTGATACCTATATTTTTTTTTTCTTCTCTTTTCTATGATTTTCTTTTTTCTTTTTTCATTTATATAATAATTTAAAATATGTACCTATTCATATATTAACGTGTGGAATTGCACGAACCTTCCCACATTCTGGAATAAAGTTATATTTATTATTTATTTATTTATTTATTGGTCAATTATATGTTTTTTATTATTTTCATAGATGGCGGTAGTATGCCGCTATACATATTGTATGAAAACTTTGAATAAATATTTAAAAATAATCACATAAATTACTTAAAATTTGAGAATGTAAATCATTAAGGTAGTTATTGTTTACATTCACGTAAAAAAATTAAGTTTTTATTGGATAGTTTCGAAGATATAAGTCAAAATATATCAAAGTTATAACATCCACACGCTTGACACTAGAAGCGCAACAAATATACAAAATCAGAAGCGTTGAATGTTGGAAGCGTGCGTCTTCGCTGTGATGGCACTTGCTGGACATTGATTTGTTTATAAACGATATTTTTTTCCATCTCGCGCGCTCATTGGTCAAATGAAAGCGAGAGGAGAGATGTAATACATCAAAAATTAAAAGTTGCATTTTATACTACAACACTACTTTCTTAATAAAAAAATTAACAGTTACATTAAAAAAATAAGACGAAAACCTTAACATTTGACGTACAGGTAGAAATAATTGCTGGAAATGCCCACTATTAAAAATGGTGACCTGGCGAGATACACAGATTTTAAAATACACAAATTGATTATGAGATTAACGTGAAGAAATATTTAACACTAGTTTCTTACTATCGCTGCTGGGACCTGCGGGGGGCTGTATTGGCTGCTGCGCGGCCTACTAAATTATTACATTAGTAGCATTAGAATTATAATATAATCGTTTTTATATGAATTTTTCATTTTTTTCAAACTATTTGATTAATTTTTGAAACTGACAATCGCTAAACAACGTACTGCATATCTACTGCGTTTTTGATGCAATCATATTACAGATGCTTGACGATACCAAATGTAGACATCGTTCGATGTGTAATTCATCGTTAAATATTTATTTATATTTATTAAAATAGCGCTTTCTGTAAAGGATCGTGAATATCCGGCTAGAAATCCATTAAAAACACATAATTATTAAGAAAGCCATGGCGCATTTGAATATTTTAACATGATAGCATGTCAAAAATAGGGACCTTTACCTTTGTTGGTAAAATGATGGTATCATATGGATAACTGCTTGTTTTTCTTGAGATAAAATCTGATAAAAGATTAATAATGTTTGATTGTTCGATTTAATCCAGCTGGAAAATAATAACAATTAATTTGCTTTCGTGAATTGATAAAACGTTGCTGACGTAGAATGCAACATTTAAAGCTTTTCGAATTAAGAGAATATTATCGTTCGCAGCTTCAACACTCTCGATTTATAAATAATTACTCAATCCGAGCCATATTCTTCGAAACACCCAAGCTCACATTAGTCCTCACCTATCCCACATTTAAATCATTTATATTTTGTTTGATGGTTTTTTTATTTAATAATGTGTTGTAATAGTGAAAATTGTATTTAAAAATGTATTAAGAATATTCTTAGGTTTTCATGGCCACTCTAAATCTTCTGGTTTGTGTCTTCTGGGGTATTATGCCATGTTTTTACGACCTTTCTGTCCGAAGTTTCGGATCCCATTCCAGGGTCCATCATCAGGGCTGATGTGTTATTGTATACGGTATAGCTATCCAATACTTAACACAACGCTGACAACGTTCTCACCCTGCTTTCGACACGGTATTGCAAGCCGATACTTAACCATAACACTAACACTCAAACGTCAGCCAGAAAGGTCGTAAAAACACGGCATAATACCTCAGATACAAACCAGAAGATTAAAATGTATTGTTTTATGTAAAATTTTAAAGTAAATAACTATTTAAAAAGTACAAGATAATTTAAAAAAATTAATAACGATTTTCAGTAAAAAAAATTCTTATTTTGGTATGAATTTCGGTCAGCTGCGCTTGCGCAGTATTTTAGCACAAGATTATGTCGACCTGTAGATACTCATATCTGTTTTTGTACCTTTATATAATATGTAATGTAATTAAAACATCTGTAATAAATGTATGTAATTTCATTTGAACAAATATTGGGCATAAAACCGTGGGCATAACTCGTTGACTGCGAATAGACATCCCGCCACTCGTGTTCCCGCTAATTGCATAACCGCATTAAGCATTCGGCGAGCTTTTCACAGCCGGCGGTACACAAATCACAGCGCTCACCAGCTTTCGGTTTGACAGTAGTGCCAATCTGAAATCATCGCGGCATTTAGGTTAGGGGGACGCGCGCCGCGATCCGGCTGCGGGCCCCCGAAACAAAAAACTACACTCCCGGACGCAGGAGTCGGCGGAGGACATTGATAAATGGATTTCACGATGGCCGCCGTTTCTACCAGCGTGCGTAGAGAGGCTTATTATTTAAACATTTGTTCGTTCCATAATTATTGCTCTCGACATTTGGGACAGTTCTGATGGAATAAAATGTGAATTCGTTTTCGTCAAATTCTGAACGAGATTGCAAAAAATGTGTCGTGACGCCCCCGCGCCGCGAAATTTCATTTCAAATGAAGGTGGGTTCAAATGAGGCGAAATGAGAAACACTCGACATTAACATTTTTTCATTACTTATCACTTTCGCCTGTGAAGTATATAATATTAATTCAAAACATACCGGGCAGAGTTTTTCATTTTCAATACATTTTATTTGCTATACATGATATATTTTACGGTACAAAAATGAACTTAAAGGATTTCATATATTAATATTATTACCAAAGAAAGCATTAAAATATTGCCTCCAATGGATTATAATTATAAAATAAGAATTTAATTTTAACGTAATTGAATGTAACAAGTTAAAAATAAATAAATTTTTAGTTAATACATTCGTATCAAAAAAATTATTATATGCTAAAAAAAGCTTCACTTATTCAAATCCAATTGCTACTTATCGTGATTGATATTGACTATTTTTATTGACGTATAATGGCATCAAAAATTTCCTTTTGGAGCAAATACTTTGATTCAGTATTTATTAAAAGAAATTATTCCAATAACGATAACATATTGACTTCTGATAAAAGAAATAACATAAGTTTTACAATTAGTGAGAAGAATTTATAAATTTTATGTACTTAAATAAAAAGTGATTCTAATTTATTTTTGTGTATTCTTTTAGAAACATTTATACGCCCTTTTTATATAATAATGCTATGTGTGCAGAAAGTTTACAAAATTAAATACTTAAATGTTTACAATAAATGTAGCAAACAGTGCCTCAAGCGCAGACGATTCGAAAATAGACCGGTATTCGGGTTAAAACTCGTTAAACCCAATCAAGCTGTCGATTACGCCCCGATGCACTGTTTACTCTTTCTAGCATTCTGTTTAAACTCACGTCCGTGGCGCCTTCCATACACTTGTTGGTCGCTTTGTTATTTATCCCTCAAAGCGCAACCTGAATCAACATTCAATGTAATTATTAAGTCCCACGAAGGCATTAAAAAATATTTACTTCCCTGAAAAATCCGAAAATCAATCGAGTTACAAAAATAATGTTGGTTCACGCTCTTCTTTTTCAATCTTAATGAATGCAGCACAGAACTGAAAAGTGCACAACATTGACAATCTTAGAATACATAGACCTTTCAGATCTCAATACCGCAACAAATTCAACCGTGGCAATCTCTACAAATATCCACGGCGGCACACACTTTTCCGGCCACGTTGTCCATATATTAATGCGCATATATCTAATATATATATATATATATATATATGAAATAAAATTACACACACACATACATATAAGTTGTCTATTAATCTGTGTGTGCGTGTGTACATATCCCACTTCAAAAACAAAGAAATTCAAGCTATATATATATAATATATAATATATATATATATTATAGATAATATTAATATAATATAATTTCCGTCACGAGGGGCAGTGCGAGCACGTCCGTTCGTATCGGAAGCTTACTATCAAGTGAGGTCTGGCAAGTCAAAATCTAAATTTGGGTACTTAGGTCATTATTAGCCTTAATTATTTTTGGGAATTTGGTATTGAATATTGGGTATTCCCGGCCGTTGTTGGTCTTAATGGCGTTTGTCTGGCTACTTGACAGACTACGCAAAAGTAACGAAAAAGAAAAATGAACTCAATACAAAAACGTTACAACAAGGCTGCACAAGACGACTTATGAATACCTATAGGGAAACAAGGAAGAGAGAAAAGAAGATGCACAGGAAAAAGAAACGTGAATTTCTACAAAAAAAAATTAGAGAGGCTGAAGTCTTAGGCTTAAGAATGAGAGTAGGCTATTCTACAAGAACGTAAATAGCATGAGAGCCGAGTTTAAACCAAAAATAAACAAATGCAAGGACGAGGATGGAGTGTTACTGAGTGAAAAACCTGAGTGTACTTGTGTCTTAATCGACCGGGAATTACCTAACCTGGATGACCGGCAGATCAAGTATACTACTGCGTCCAAAAATAAGTTAGAAATAGATATTACGTGGTGTTGCGCAATCCTAGCGCCAAGTTCCTATTATGTACCGTCGGCCATATTACGTGGATACCAACTTGTATTCCACATGTCTACGCTGTAGTCCACGCGTGGTGTTCGTCTATCCAAAAATTCCTTTGCGCTCGGCCGCAGGATCCATCCACAGGTTCTAGAATGTGACATAGGTAACCAGGCGGCATCGTTCTAAGCTACGTAATCTACGTGTCTACGTAATAAAATCTTCGTAAACATGGCTATTCACGCGTTGCCTCTACCGCTGTGCTAGGAGATGTCACGTGTGTTCTCTCAATAGAAAGCAATAGTTCCTAACATTTAATATTAGGTACGCCTAATACATAAATTGTGTAGTAGGTAATCTAGTCAGAACATCCAATAGATCATAATAGAAGAGCTCGGCTCAAGTTGCGCGTTAATAATATTATGTTCACAACGTATGAATACTACAGCTTTTCCACTTGCTACGTACCTAACGAACTGGGGATATCACGTCACGTCGGGGAGTCCTACAATATCACTAGACAGCACTGACCAAATTATATGTTCGATTACACATAAATATACTTCCGCGATTTTAGAGTTCAAATAAAGTAGTTTAAAGTCTCCAGCTTTGGTGAGCGCTTTTATAAGTTCGATCAGTTAGTAAAGTCACGCGTAACTAAACTTTAAGCATAACTTTGAGCTTGGCAAAAGCAGATCTCACATACACTTAATAAATAAACTTAAAGTAAAATCATTCAAGCTCTTTAACCTTTCAAAAAAAACGCATCACCAACACTCGCTCTATACCCCAGAAACCTTACACCATGGAATAAAGAATAGACAGCTCAAACTTGATATCAAACTTCTAAAGTTTTGCAGAGAAACTGGGAAGCATATGGAACAAATATAAATAGAATATATTGAACCAATAAAATATCTTTTTTCAGTTGTGTGCTTTTACATTAATATTTTGAAATAGCTCTTGATATCAAGATACCATTATTACTTTTTGTTAGGTACCAGAATTTTATAGCGTGAGCAATAAAATTTCAGTCAAAATCTAAAACACTGTTTATTTACTCTCTTAAATAGCCACGTAGCTTATCTAGAGGTTATCATCCTCGCAGTCGTGAATCCATTTATTAAAATTTATAAGATAAATTGTTTTTTTCCTTTTATCATATTTCGAACCTCAGACATATCCAAATAAAACCCTTGTCTTCGTCAAAGTAAAAATCTATACATTCCGGCAATAATGTAGAGAAATTTTAGAACGTTTGAGTTTGTCAAACCCTTCCTTCGAATGTTTTATTTCAGAAACTCAATAAGAACGCTTAAAACGAATATAAATGATGAACTCGGGTAGGTACTTTAGGCAGAATAAGAAGTGATTCAATTTAAACAGTTTTTCTGCGATAGTTTGTTTTTATTTCAGGTTGAGTGAGTTATGAGCTTTGCGCGGCCGAAAATTCTCCTCCATGTGACAATGATTGCGCCCGCTTCGGCTCCTTGAAAACAGTTCAATTTCCATCAGTTTAAAATGGGACATGATCAATTTTTATACACTTGAGGTAATAAATACATACATCATAGAATAACACCTATCTTTTTTCGTTTAGTGACACAAGATGTTCATTTATTTGATTCGATAAAAGTTGCATAATTTCTACATCGATATTGTTCCACGCGGAAGTAGAATATTCATCTCAGAATTTACACAAAAGCACATAAAAACGTCACACGTCGCATAGAAAGTGCATAAAAAGTCATCTCATAATTTACACAAAACGCATAAAAAATTCATCTCATAAGCGCATAAAAAATTCATCTCATATCTTACACAAAAGTAAAAACGTCACACGTCACATAGAAAGCATAAAATGAAAATCTTCAAAATCGATTGGATTAGTAATTATCATTCATCAAAAATAATTTTAAGCTTTGTCAAAGGTCGTGAAAAAATTTTGTTTGTTTGACTTTCTTACTGAGAGATAACCGAGTATACCTATATATGTGTATTTCATAAAATAAATTATCTCCTAAATTTCATTAAATCGGCTATATTTGACAGATAATTTTATTTCATTAATATTTGATTATGATTTTGGGCATGTGGCCGCCGTGGCTGGCGCGTACATGGCGTAATCTGGAATTTTTCCAATCCAAATGTGTTCAATGTTAAAGCACTCTTTTGGTTAAATGGCTATCTCAATTAACAGAATTACCGCATTTGCAGCGATAATTATCCACAAGCCATTGTCGAAACACCATTACCTCCAGAAAAAGTCACCGTCTAGTGCAAATTATGGGCCGGTGGAATCATTGGTTACACCCAATCAATGGTGAGCAGTATAGAGACATGATTAGTAACTTTTTCGTAACTCAATTGGAAAGCATGAATGTTGCAGATATGCGGTTTCAGTAGGACGGCGCCACACGCCACACTGCGCGCGATACATTTAATTTACTGAAAAAAATATTTGATGAACGATTAATTTCACGAAATGGACCTGTTAACTGGCGTTCGTGCGATATGACGCCATTGGATTGTTTTCTCTAAGGATAGTAAAGTCGCATGTCTACGCCGATAAACTAGGAACAATTGAGTACTTGAAAACCAACATTCGACGTTATTACCGAAATACAGCCTGATTTACTACGAAGAGTGTGTTAAAATTGGACCTCCAGATTACGCCAGCCACGATGGCCACATGCCCAAAATCATATTAATGCCGTAAACTTATCTGTCAAATAAAGTCAATTTTATGAATACAAAAAATTTTCTTCGTTTTATTACAGTTCTCCGCCTTTAAAAATACACCCTTTATATATATGTGCTCCAAATCTGAAAACCTTTCAAATATTTGAAGGGACTATCTAGTGACATCTACAGTCCTTTTCATGAAATAGTATATGTAGATTTCGCAGCTGGTAAAGATACCTCAATATTTTAAGCATATAGAACATACGTATAAAAATATTATTATAAATATATTTTTTGAATGAAGTAAATTTAAGACTAGAAAATTTGTCCTTTACTTTATCAAAAATCATTTTTATTTTTCGAAGTCTAAGCCAAGCGTATTATTATAAATATATTATTATATTACAAAAATATTATTATAAATATATTTTTTGAATGAAGTAAATTTAAGACTAGAAAATTTGTCCTTTACTTTATCAAAAATCATTTTTGTTTTTCGAAGTCTAAGCCAAGCGTATAAATTGAATGAATTATGAATGAAGAAATTTTGTATTAAAAAAAGCGCGGTGGTTTTTTAATTTACATTTAAAAAGTAAATTGAAAATTCTGAAAGTCCAATTCAGAAAAGCATACCTATATATTGAAATATTCTGTATCTTCAGAAAAACTATTAAAAAAAACTAAATCTTTGATCCACACATACATATTTAGTAATAGAAATTATACTTACTGAAATCTTCTTTAAAGTGGTCCTCTTAGTAATGCTTACATTTTTCCCGGCAGTTCCGCATTGTTTAAACACTTCTGAATCGCATCTTTTGAAATAGTATTCTGGTGTGCTGTCGCATTCCGCATAATGTCTTCTTTTGTTTCAAATCGGGTTCCTTTTAGCGGCATTTCAACTTGAGGAATGGCTAGAAATCACGTGGAGCCATATGGGAAGAGTAGGGAGCGTGACAAATCAGGGTAATGTTTGACCGTGAAAGCCTGAATCAGATGCAGAGAATGAAATTTTCAAATGGAGTTGCTTCTGCTCTATCTTATTCGCCGATACTCCTACTCAAAGGAATAACATTTTACTAAAACGAACGATTTTAATTAACTCGTGTAGTAAGATACAATTTTTTTATTAACACACCTTCCTCCAAATTAATGTTTTTGGAATAAATATTCCAAATTGGCATTTAAAAATTTTCATGGTCGATTTATTTTTAAGTAGGTACATAGTTCTTAATTAGTTTTTCAATACACACATTGACAATGTATGAGAATATTGTCATCATAGTAAATTCTTTCCCAACATATATCCTCAAAGTACTTCAAACATTAATGTCTGATTCTGATAACAATGATGATAGAGCCAGACATAAATTAATAAAAGGGCCCAAAATTACTAAAGCAAAGTACTGTAAAAGTCCCTTATATACAGCTACTAAATACTTCAATCTATTACCCACCGAACTAAAAATTGTAACCAAAGTAAACAAGTCAACTAAAAACAAAATAAAAAAATGCATAATCGAAACACAAGAACATCTGATATCCTTATAAATTATATTGTAATCATCATACAACTATCATTCGAGTCACTATTTTGCAAGATAGCTATTAATATTATTCAGAATATTTTGAGTTTGTTCAAATCTTTCAGAACGGTGCTGGATTTATGTCACAGAGACATTATTAATCAATTAATGTATATTATAGATATCTCACTGAGACGAAACTGTATTAACATTAATAAAGCATATTGCTTCTGAAATTCCGTAAAATCAATTGTAGATTTTCTCATTAGCGACATCTGTGGGGATTTAGGGGAATGAAAAGGGCTTTGTACAGGCCGCATGGAAAAGGCGCTTACAACTCATATATGAAAGCTTCACGCAATTTGAACATATATACAACTTCCAAAAAATGAATAAGCATGGTATATTCTATCATGGGTGGAAATGGCGAATGTTACAATTGTGTAAAGTGATCACTTAAGCCAACCAATAAAAAGACAGGTCATAAGTCCTGTTACACCCAAATGACTTCTATACCTACTTTCCCATAATTAATACAGTTTCGTCTCAGTGAGATATCTATAATATACATTAATTGATTAATAATGTCTCTGTGACATAAATCCAGCACCGTTCTGAAAGATTTGAACAAACTCAAAATATTCTGAATTGTAAAATACTGGTAAAAAAGGAATTTAACAAAAATTGGAAATAATATTTCCTGGCGTATCCTAGTGTAATGCAAGTATTCGGATGAATTTCATTACACATTAATAAAGCATATTGCTTCTGAAATTCCGTAAAATCAATTGTAGATTTTCTCATTAGCGACATCTGTGGGGATTTAGGGGAATGAAAAGGGCTTTGTACAGGCCGCATGGAAAAGGCGCTTACAACTCATATATGAAAGCTTCACGCAATTTGAACATATATACAACTTCCAAAAAATGAATAAGCATGGTATATTCTATCATGGGTGGAAATGGCGAATGTTACAATTGTGTAAAGTGATCACTTAAGCCAACTGATTAATATTATTCACTAGTTATTAATTTATATAGTTTTTATTGAGTTTTAGTCGTGTGTAAATCATTACACATGTCTTCTCATCTCCCGAACCTATGTACAGTTGTATGTATATACCTGTATAGGATTTAATGTACTCATAATGTATGTAATATTATATTTTGTAAATTTTCTTTTGGAATTTAATAAATAAAAAATATATATCGTTTAGAGAGACTACATTTAAATGAACTTTTCAAGAGATGTTATTAAAGTGTGTGTATTTATGTGGAAGCTATTATTTTTATCAACCCATATTCAACTATTATAAAATTAATTTTCCTCTACTTACAGGTGACGGGAATCGTAGGTCGAGCTGATGTACTGGCGTGTATATTCTTTCTCATCTCGCTTCTGGTCTACCATGGGTGAGTACAATACTTCGCATCTTTTTTACAATCCTTCATAAAAAGATATGTTCATAAAAAATGGATATGAATATAATTTCAACGTTTCTTTCTTGATTAATCGAATGGAAAGATGCTTGCCACGGGGGCGAAAGTTCGATTATCTTCTCAAAAGATCATTATTTTTGAAAATATGAACACCTTTTGTACTTTTATGTCGCATATAAATAAATGTGTTTCGGTCAACATGTCACATCCTATAAATAGAAGTAACACTCGATGATAAATAACAAATTTCACCGAGTTCCATGCAAAAAGGCGACGTTTTTCGAATGTCTCGAGCCAAGTAACGAATGCAACGCATTCATAACGTTGTCATATTGATTGTTCTTAAACAACAAACAACGAATAAATATAGTTACTATATATATATAAAACGAATTATTTTCTGGGGGAACCCCCGTCAAATAGTCCATTCTCAAGGGCCTTCTATCTTGAATTCTGCCTAAAACCGGACGAGTACACCCGACTGTTCGGGGCAAGAGCCATGATGAAAGTGAGTTAAAATCTTAATCGCTAAAGTGCTAAAAATTATTGCTTTATTTATTTAACAACCGACTTTGTGAGCGAGTAATGACTTAGCTAATTATATTTTCTTTTATTGTTGGATTTTGTGGGTTAATAGTCAAAGTAGGTTAATTTGTCTCTAAGATATTAGACCAGGTGTTTGGGATTCTTAGTGAATCGTTTCTACTGTTCATGTAGAGAGGTCATTTGAGCTGAGCATTTTACTTCCAAGGTATCTGAACTAGGTTACTTATTCAATGGGCTCATCATATACTGAGATTCTGCACACCAATCGGTCTTTGGAGAATGTCATACATTTTGTTTTCGCTACGTAGATGATCATATTATACTTTGAGCAGGATTCTGTCAAACTTTGTGAGCATTCTCTGTAAGTCATTTTTGTTTTCCGCTATGATTGTAGTGTCGTCAGTATAGCAGAAAATTCCCACTGCTTCCGTACCAAGAGTGTACCCCAATTTGCAGTGGCGTGTAGTGCAGGCAAAATTCAATATAATTCGAAAACGATTTATATATAATTAAATCGGGAACACATCATGATATGACAGATGAAGGATGGTATTTGTATTTATATTCACCATAAAAAAGACAAATAGAATTTACACCGAAAGTTTCGGGTGGAATTTGTAAAAAATAACATTTCTGCAATGACGTTCGCGTAGTTCTAACCTGGCATAGGACCTTTCGAAGAAGCACGCTTAATTTACTTGTCTATTACACAAAACTCGCAGTCTTAAAAATACACGGTTTTTTTCTCGACTTGACTATATCTATGGAACATAATTTGTTGAACGAGACAAATGAAGAATTGATATGAAGTCAGGCACAGAAAAGTCGAAAATAAAACTTCTAGCCTTAGGACGAATTACGGCTTGAATTTTAAATCGGAAAAAAACAGATACATACAGATACGTAAAACAAAAACGTCAGAAATAAAACTTCTAGCCGTAGGACGAATTACGGCTAGAATTTTAAATCGACTTTACCTTAAGATAAGGATTAATTAAATAAATTTTTGTTTCCCAGAATCTTTACTAATGCACAGCTTTTTTGCTTGTATGCGCTACACGTCACTGCCAATTTGAGAGATACAACCTCTGCAATAGTGATGTCCATTATGCAGTTATAGAGAAATGGACTTAGGCTATCGCCTTGCCTGATGCCAAATGATGTTTTTAAGGAATGGCTTACGACTTGGGAATGTGGCGCTGGACATGTTTGCTTCTTATTCATGGACCACAAGGAGAATAAATATATTCATTGTTCAACTCAAAGAACGTCAAGATGATCTTTTTTTTTTTACGGTTTACACCTTTTACAATAAAATAAGAATCTTATACATATCTAGATAACAGTTTACATTATATATATGTTAATAATATCTGCATGCATGATCGTTTACAAATGTATACGTATACATACAATACATACTTATGAAATTTATTAAACAATGTCTTTTGTAATAATTGTTGTTTTTTGTTTGCTAGGAGATTTGATTATGCTATAATAATCCGTATGTAAAATGTAAAGATATAGAAGAGATAACAATCTTATTAAAAAATCCAGATTTAAAATTTTAGTTATCACGTAATTACACAATCTTGCTCTATTTATTTTAATAAAACAACTATCTATGTTCCCATCCCCAGTATCCCTGAGAAGGTTAAGAATTAAAAATTCTATTTAAATCGACAGCCGACAGTAAATCGGTTTGAATTCGTAATTTATTAATTCTGTATTTCGCCGGTTATTGCTTAACATTTTTAAGATTAGATTGTAATAATAACAATGTAATAGTATAATAGTAATTTATTCAACTATAGCAGAGTAACTGTTTTTCATATGAATTAGTATGTTATTCCATTTATGGTGTTTGAATTTGAACGGATATTTTTATTTGGTTTTGATTAAAATTATATTATTGTTGTGATCAAAAATTTATTTAATTTAATAGAGATTATAGATAACCCATTCTCTGTGTGCCCGGATTATCCCAGCTACTTAATTAATAACTTGTGAATATTTCTCATTACTTTATTTAATACTGTAACAATGAGCTTTAACGCAAACGAGAAAAACGCATTAAGTCATTGCCGGATAAAAGCGCCTTTCTAAAACACACTGAAATAAGTGGCCTAGTATTTCTACCAATTCTATTTTCATTTATTTCCAGACAGGGAATTTCAAATTAAATCAACATTTTCACAATAATCCTTTACAACATTTAGCACTTAAAATCTTCGAGTATTTTACCACTTCCCTTCAATTACTAAGTTTTATTTTAATTGATAAATATATTTCACTATTAAGAATTTAAATTTTATTATCTCGAAAATTTTAACTTTGTAAACCTACAGTATTTAAATACGTAATTACAACAAGATATCGTCGCTTTATATATAATTAAGCCTATGTACCGTTTAAATACATTCTGAAATAAACGAACGAAACTGTTTTAAAAAATAATTGCACAAACTAGATTTATTAAAAATATTTTAAATAATTACTAGGCAGACTTGCCAGATGAACGGCAATGTTTTTTTTAGTATATCTCTATTATTTATATGAAAAATTGACAAATTTATTTATTCATCTGAGAATGTATTAAACGGCACATAGGCTTAATTATATATACAGCGACGATACATTATGGATATCTCATAGAGATGAGGCTACTTTTTAGAGGGGAAATCGGTATGGAAGTCTTTTTCTGCGTTCATAGGTCTTACGACCAATCGTAAGGCTGGCTTGTATAATCACTTTATACGTTTATACGTTCAACAATTCCACCATGATAGACTACAAATCTTTAAATTTTTTGAATATTGTTTGCATATTATATATTTTATTTGCGCTTCTTGTTTCATATGCGGGTTGTATCTTACTACCGCCACCTATGATTGAAATTTGTCATTCCCCTAAACCAGTACAGATGTCGATGTTGATAATGATATATTTATATTTTGATTGGAGTTTTGAAAGCAATATTCTTTTTATATTAGGTCCTTACATATGAAATTGACGTTTTGCCGTACTGGCAAATTTGATCTCAAATATCTTCTCTTTGGTTAGGAATTCCAAATCCAAATTTATACAGCTATTTACTCATGTATTTGTGTTTTGAAAATTATAATTCATTTGTTTTTTTCTCAATTGTTTTTTTCTTTGCGTCACTCAGTTTACAAAATGAAAAACTTGAAATATCGCGTTATTTACGAGTACGAGTTCCACCGTAGCACCAGGCTGCAGAAACGGCTCGAAGGATTAATGATGTGTATGGCGACGGTGCCGCAAAAGAAAACACAGTGCGTTTTTGGTTCCAACGTTTTCGTTCTGGAAATTTCGACCTGCAGAACAAGCCCCGTGGACGGCCGGAGACCAAAGTTGATAATGAAGAATTGAAGGCTATTGTGGAAGCGGATCCATCGCAAACCACATCCGAGTTAGCTGCAGGCTGCGGTGTTAGTGATAAAACTGTTTTAATCCACTTGAAGCAAATTGGTAAGGTGAAAAAGCTTGAAAGGTGGGTACCTCACGAATTGAGTGAAGCAAATCAACAAACGCGCGTTGACTGCTGCGTTGCATTACTCAACCGGCACAATAATGAAGGGATTTTAAATCGAATCATTACCTGTGATGAAAAGTGGATCCTGTACGATAATCGGAAGCGCTCATCGCAATGGCTGAACCCTGCCGAACCAGCCAAACCATGCCCCAAGCGAAAATTGACTCCAAAAAAGTTACTTGTGAGCGTTTGGTGGACTAGTGCTGGTGTCGTTCACTACAGCTTTCTTAAATCTGGCCAGACGATTACGGCAGATGTCTATTGTCAGCAACTGTAAACCATGATGGAAAAGCTAGCTGCTAAACAACCGAGGCTGGTTAATCGCTCTAGGCCACTGCTGCTTCATGATAACGCTAGACCACACACTGCACAACAGACGGCTACCAAATTAGAGGAGCTTCAATTGGAATGTCTAAGACATCCACCGTACTCTCCGGACCTTGCCCCAACAGATTACCATTTTTTTCGAAATTTGGATAACTTCTTGCAAAGGAAAAAATTCAACTCCGATGGGGCAGTCAAAACCGCCTTCAAAGATTTTATTGATTCCCGTCCGAATGGTTTTTATAGTAAAGGGATCGATGAACTACCTATGAGATGGCAAAAGTGCATAGATAGCAATGGTACATACTTTGATTAAATAAATATATTATAATAAAAAAAATCGGCTTTATGTTCCTCCCATACTAAACGTCAATTTCATATGTAAGGACCTAATATTAAGGTATATGACATTCTTCCGAATTATTAACATTTATACTATTGTAACGATATTGGCCTATTCAAATAGACATTGCTGAAAAATTATACGAAAATATCTATCTGCTAAAGTTTATAATAAAGAGAAGCTTCACAAACCGTTAAATACTCTATAATTAAATATTTGCCGGATAGGTAGATGCGGACGAGCTTTATTATCTCTGCACGCGGGCGTGTAAAGCAGGCTTTATGTTATTTTGTTTAACGAGATGTCCAATCACAGACGCGGGCGTTAGCACCGAATCTGACCAATGAAACGCGTCTTTAGAGTTAGACTTGGACCTTTACACGCGAGTTGGAATCAAAGATGGCGCGAGATAGGGACGATTGTTAGGCGTTACAAATTAGAAAGCGGCACTTGAGTTTTCAGCTTGAAGGTCGGCGGAGGCTTTGTCGAGGAGAGTCAGGAAGGAAGATAATTTGGCTGGATCAAGGGAAAAGCCAGAGGTTGATAATAATTCAAAGAGAATTGGAACAGTGAACAGCTAAGCATTTTCAATATTATTTATTTCTATTGCCTTTTTCGTGTATTCAATTTAGAACTTTCTGGATCGTAACAATTATTGAAACATGTTGTGGATTGTTTCGTTACGTATTTTGGGCCTAGTGATAATTATTACTATACGCGCTTCGGATTTAATGTACAAGAAATCGTAATGTGGCGACTGTGAATTATTGCATAACGCTTATGAAATATGTAATTCTGTCGCTGTTCATATGAAAAATCATTTAAATTTGGTATTCATATATTACCAAAGATATAAAGGCTTTAAAATGGAATACCTTACTGACGAAAAGTGTTTCGTGTTTGTTTGTGGGTTTTAAAATTCAGTATAATTATGCATATTCAATGTCGCGAGGTTCGGAATGTACGAGAGGTTCTTCAGGGCGGATGTATTATTATGCTAAAGAATGCTTTGTTATCTATACTGGCGATTGAATACACGGATTTCTATATGATTTGTATTGTTTGGAAATAATTGGGATCGGAGTATTTATGGGGTTTTGATATCACGATTGTCAGTGTGATATAAATTCAAATCGTGCGAGGAATTTCCTACAAACAATATATTTTAAAAATGCATCTGGATTTTATATTTATTTTATTAAAACATGAATGTGTGGTTTATTTGAACTCGTTACATGTTTGTATTGCGTATCATTAGGCAATCGTTGAAAACACGATTTGTTCCTATCAAGTTCTTATAAAGACGTGTTTCGAATTGTATATATTCCTTAATTGCGATGGTTATTCATAGTCACATTGTTTTATTCATTCAACATTAGATATTTGAAATGTTTCTACAACATTTTCCATTATTGTGGGCAGTTCGCGGTTTGATCAGGGGTAGTTAACCTTCGGTCTTCCGTAACCGTGATAGTTTTTCATATGACATTGTTTTATTCATTCAATATTAGATATTTGAAATGTTTTCTAGAACATTATTCACTATTGTGGGCAGTTCGCGGTGTGTTCAGGGGTAGTTAACCTTCGGTCTTCCGTGATCACGTTATTTACTAATATGACAGATTGTTTTGTTTTGTTCGTTTAATATAAGTAATATCATATATTTTTATGAGTTACCGTAATTATTTATCTATATGATTTTATTATTATTAGTGATGCAACGAATACTAATTTCACAAATTCAAGTATCAAGCCTACTATTCGGTGAATACGAATGCGAATATTCCCACCAAGGTGGGGGGACTTGAACATACTTGTAAATATAATAACCTTGATGCAACGAATACTACCTTCGCGAATACGAATGTTACGCCTACTATTCGGTGAATACGAATGCGAATATTTCCACCAAGGTGGGGGAGAACGCAAGCATACTTGTAATTGTATTGTTTATGTCTGCTTGTGATATCACTATACGGCGTAGATGAACTAGTTTTAAGGGGTTTATGTCCTGTATGTGCTTGGCGTAGAGGGATTAGTTTTCTTGTTTCTAGGATCTAATACAGTTTTACAGGTGCTGATATTGAAATATATATATATATATACAAGGAAAACACTATTTTGGGAATCACTAACTGGATGACAGATATTGCAGCACACATACACACAAGGAGGACGTTATGTTAAATACATGACTGGAAAGTTGTTATTGGAATACACAGGCGCCACTAGAAGATATGGGCAGTTTGCAGAGAACTTCAACTTCTGTCAGTTAAGGACCTTTTACTATTACTATTCTTTCGCTTTTTGCATAACCGTGGATGAACTAGATTGAAGGGGTTTATGTTCTGTATGTGCTCGGCGTAGAGGGAATAGTTTTCTTGTTTCTAGGATCTAATACAGTTTTACAGGCGCTGATGTTAAAATATATATACAAGGGAAATGAAGGGCTACACAGGCGCTGGTAATTGCTCAATTGTGGAGAGTTATATTACTTCGGATCAGGATGCCATCTCAGAAGCAGACCAACTACAGAATTAAGATAAGAACCTTTGATATTGTTTATTCCTGATGTTTTCTTATGTGTATCAAATGGAATGTTCGTGCTATATAATTTGTCATTGTCTCATGGTCACTATTCATTTCATTACGTGGGTTCAGAGTTCGACGGTAACGGACGCGGAAACAAATTAGTACTGATGTCGGGACGTAACGTCGGGATTATATCTTAATTATCTTTAGGATAGAAGCGAGGTCATCATACGTGCATTCTGCATTTCAAACGTTTTACTAACATATATAAATACATATTATTGCGTTTTACAAATTGAATATGATCGCGGGAAATAGGCATTCCGTCCGGTTATGCAATGTTAACTTCCAACGTAGCATAATGAGATCTTATTACCGGTGCTAGACTCTCGAGGTTAGTCACGTGATTGTTGTATAAATGGAATAGTGAAGGGGATTGAAGAATGAGATACACTCGCGATACAGGTAGTTGTATGTAACTGGGATCAAATGACGGGGTGCGTGTTCTCGGTCCAGGGGATGAACGGGACTGCGGAGACACTCTGGGTGGGTCTAAGTAGAATTGCGCAAAGCCTCCACACAGTTAAAATGTGTTCAGTCAAGCAAAGGTGAAGCATTTCGAATCGGACCAGAGCGTCGTGCCTCAAACACAGCCGGAGGGAAGAAGCCCCTACGTTCTTTCACTCCCTTGGCCCGACGAGCTCGAATTCCGGATATGAATGTTCATGAATGTCAGCTAAAAGACTCAGGTAGCCGTACCTCAATCGAAACCTTCGTTCGGGACCTCATCAACGTACGAGACAGGGCGTTCCGCATGGACGAGCAACTATGAGAAGCAAATGAAGGGGATTGAAGAAAGAGATACACTCGCGATACAGATAGTTGTATGTAACTGGGATCAAATGACGGGGCGCGTGTTCTCGATCCAGGGGATGAACGGGACTGCGGAGACACTCTGGGTGGGTCTAAGTAGAATTGCGCAAAGCCTCCACACAGTTAAAATGTGTTCAGTCAAGCAAAGGTGAAGCATTTCGAATCGGACCAGAGCGTCGTGCCTCAAACACAGCCGGAGGGAAGAAGCCCCTACGTTCTTTCACTCCCTTGGCCCGACGAGCTCGAATTCCGGATATGAATGTTCATGAATGTCAGCTAAAAGACTCAGGTAGCCGTACCTCAATCGAAACCTTCGTTCGGGACCTCATCAACGTACGAGACAGGGCGTTCCGCATGGACGAGCAACTATGAGAAGCAAATGAAGGGGATTGAAGAAAGAGATACACTCGCGATACAGATAGTTGTATGTAACTGGGATCAAATGACGGGGTGCGTGTTCTTGATCCAGGGGATGAACGGGACTGCGGGGACACTCTGGGTGGGTCTAAGTAGAATTGCGCAAAGCCTCCACACAGTTAAAATGTGTTCAGTCAAGCAAAGGTGAAGCATTTCGAATCGGACCAGAGCGTCGTGCCTCAAACACAGCCGGAGGGAAGAAGCCCCTACGTTCTTTCACTCCCCTTGGCTCGACGAGCTCGGGCTCTGGTTATGAATGTATGTGAATGTAATAACTCCGTACTCAAGGACGAGATAGGACGTTCCTCATGAACGAGAAATTATAAGATGCAGGTAGCAGTTCGACAGTCAATACTTATGCTCGGGGCCGCTTTAATGAACGAGATCTGTTAGCAGTTTAACAATCAATTTTTATGATCGGGACCGCATTCAGGCGCGCGATGGCATTACTAACACCATCATTCTCATCATTCACCACCTTTTCTAACTTGCTGTATACAGAGACCTTCGGGGTTCTCCTCTTCCCGGCCAGCGAGAAACATATCAGGAATTACACAATCAACTGTAATAATCATGCTGTTTTACCATCATTTAATATCTCTAGTCAATAAGACTACACCGTGGGATCAATCACATCAACTATATTTGGCGATGCTAACATGGCTCTGACTGACGCGCTCAAGGGAGAGTCTTTTCCAGTCACCCAGTTAGTTCATTCAGCCCTTTAATCAGCAGTAAACATCATAATAATCCGGCTCATGTAGCCGCAACGTGGGATCCTCATCATTATACACCAGTCAATTTGACTGCCCCGCGGGATAATATACAAACCTTAATATCAGACGCGGGATTTCTTCCTGATATGTTTGTCGCCGGGAAGCGAGGACTTCGGGGGATTCCAGCAGGAGCAATAGAGTCTCGGCTTGATCTTGGTCTGCAGCTTAGTGTGGGAGGTTATGTCTAAACAGGAGTTAACCACCGGATGCGGCGATGCTCTGGGGCCGCATCCCCCTCCCCCCTACAGGGGGGGGGGCATCTAGAATCCACGTTTGAACAGAAGTGGTTAGACACTTCTTAAATTTCACTTACAAATCTGTATCTTCCATTCCCTTAGAATCTCGGGCTGCGATAATGTCAGACAAAGCTTGCCCTGAGCCTCTGTTGCGCCTAGTTGTTGTGAATATATATATGTTTGTCCCCCTACTATGTACTATGAACAGATTGAGCAGATTGGACAACGTGAGACGCGCTATCGGTAGGTTTCTTACTTGTGTTTTGAATATAACGTATGCTATTATATCTTGTAAATCTGTCATAAATGGGTGCCGCATGTGGTTGTGCTGACACTGTTCTAAGCTGCTATTATGAGATGTTGATAATCAATGCGGGCGGAATCTTTAGCGTATGCCGTTAACTTGGCAACGATTGTATTGTTTTATATTACAGTATTTTAACCCCGATGGTATTATAGTTATGGCGGTTCAATGTAAGGGAGTTTTGCTACTAGCGTTTATTCCTAGGCTACGCCGCATATAATTGGCTTTTAGGCCAACTCCGGACGTGGACGATATCGGCTATCTCTCATATAGGCGAAACTGTAGAGTTCTAGAGCGGTTTCTAGAAGGACGAGTACGGATTAGTTACGTGCGTTTGTTATTTCCATAGTTAGGTAAGAATTCGATCTATATTAGTCTAGTCGCGTTAATAAGAATACGAATCTCACCACATATCAAAAGAATTTTGGATAGCTACGGACACAACGGAGGAGGAATTTTCCTAACCACTAGATAGATCACGACTGGCCAATTTTGAAAATATAAATTCTTAACAAAAAAAAAATAATATTAGCTTTCATGTAAATATACTTCCGAAGTTCTAAGTTCGACTTAAGTTTTATCTAGTAGCTTAAAGCATAAAGTGTGTGCTTAAAGTCACAGAAGTTGTAATAAAGCTCGATGCGGTAGCTTAAAGTCACAAGCTTTGGGCTTTTCGTAAAACTTACATTATTAAACTTTATAGTTAGGTATTTAGCTTAGGTGTACAGGTAGGAAACGTTTACAGTGGTCCCGTTAGACCAGGAGATATGTTTCAAGAGTGAGATTCGTATTCATTTTATTAGATTAGTTAATATTGTAAAAAGAAAAAAAAAAATAGTTTTAATTATAATGGCATTTTTCTTTCCACGCATAAGTATGTCTTTACGCGCGCTCTATCAAAAATCATTTAGTGTTCGCACGGTCTATATAAGTCGCGTATTAATTCAAAAACAGGAGAGTAACGTCCCAAAGCCAGTCGAAAAGCCGTATTCATATTGTTATAATAGATGTGAAAAAAATTTTCGGTGACATAACCTTTATTTTAGATTCGCTTGAACATTTTACGTATAGGCGTACCTTCACACGAGCCTTAGGAAGCAATTAAAATGTCTGCGCGAAAACAAAAAAAAAAAAAAAAAAATTATATGTTAACCATTAATGTTAACCGTTATCTCGAATAACGATATGCTTGAACACTTTACGACCAAGCCGATAATCTAAAATGAAATACGCGCGCGAAAGACACGTAATAAATATCTTAAACTAATTCTTTGATTCGCTAAAATAGTACTTTCATCGTCCTTGTAAAAACATCTGCTTGGTTGAACTTGAAATAATGACCTAATTATAAATCATGCGGTCATTGCTCTTGGGAGTTACATAAGAAAGGGCAACGAACTTTTATGTGTTATATAATAAACAGGTTTTAACACTGGGTCACTGGAACAGTGCCACCTGTTGGAAGATTCGCAAACCTTCTGGGCTGGGTTAGAGTTTAGTTTGAAGAAAAAAACAACAGATGGTGCGATGTTTTGCCTTAGCGTTTTGCGCCCAACGATATCACATGATCCGATATTGTACGCATTCGATCGGACTGCGCATTTGTTCTGCGTCGACGGTAACCATCGGCACACGTGTGTTAGTGGGTCGGCCGGAGTATATGTACAGAGACTCACACAGGTCCGCGCGTTTTCAAGGGCGTTGTTGTCTTAGTTCGGCAGTGACTTTGTATCGTCAAGGTGTTATATTACAATTGTCGCTAAAAGATAAAATGTCAATCTACAATGTTGCTGAATTAATTGAAAAATAATAATTTCCTTCATTAATTTATTATGGTTCTTAATTATTTTAATTATCTAAATATGTTCTTAATTGTTATACACATTTATATACGGTTCTAGTTATGTAAATTGATTTATTTGTTTATACTTATTGATCTATGGATGCTAAGTATGCAAGATTAATAAACTTGTTCGTAATATGAACACAGACTCTCATTTTTTGCACGAAATAATTATTTGAGTTTCTTTTGGAAATAAATTTTTCCAGGAGGACTTTGAAAAAAAAAAACCTTTTTATATAGTAATAGCATCATCATTGGCTTCATTCACCTACATGCGTCGTCGTGACCATTACTTTTAGATTAGGGTAGGAAGATTAGTCGTTTGGATTTTGAATAGATTCCAGTCGTATAGCAAGTCGAATTATATGTCGGGAACTCTTGATTCAGTTACACACATACATCTTATGTGGATATCAGTGTTGGTGATAACTACACTATACGGAGGATTCGCGCTTGATTATTTGGCAAACGCTTAACAACCTGGGGGGAAGACAGGTTAGTAAGGAATAGTTGTGGGAAACTTATCTTGACATCTGGATCCACTTCTTCTACAAACACGTGTCATCTTTAGATACCATACTTGAGGGTTAGCGGGAAAGTTGATTGAGGCGGATAATAGTTATATATACTTTTACGTTCTACAATTATCGAAGAGGTTGTTCCTACCCTTTTCTTCCTCTTCTTCTTCTTCGTCTTCTTCTTGTTCGTATATGCTAACGGTTATATACATATTTTCTTTCCCCCTTTATTTATATTGACTTCAACAGCGTCTTCTTCTTCTTCGATACAAAGGGTTTTAATTGGTTATGTTCACTCTAGTCTTCTTCTTCCTTGAATACATACCGTTTATGCTTTACTTTTCAAACGCCTTCTCTTCTGTAAATAGCAATTATTACAATGCGTTGCAACTGCTTCTTCGTCTTATGGTATATCTTTCGATTGCTTCTCCACTTTCTTCTTCTTCTTCTTCTTTTCCTATTACATTATTTTGTTCCTCTTCTTCTTTTCTTCTTTTTCTCTCTTCTTTCTTCTTCTTCTTTTCATATTCTCTTCTTTCTTCTTTCCTATTTGCTTCTCTTCTTCTTCTTCTTCTTCTTCTTCTTTCCTATAACTACATTCATGTCGTCTTCTTCCGTTTATCGTATAATTTTCGATTGTTTTCTACGTCTTTTTTTCGTCTTCTTTTGTTCTTTACCTACTGCTGCATTCACGTCTTCTTTTAATTTTATATCTTTCGGCTTCTTCTTCTTCGTTCTTATCTACTGCTACACTCGGTTGTGACTTTTTTCCTTATCTTATGCCTTTCAATGAATTCATTTTCTTCTTCTTCTGTTGTCATCCACTACTTTGCAGCTACTTCTTCCTCTTCTTCATCATATGACACCAACAATAAAGTGTGGCAGTCATTACAGTATACGTAGAATATTGGAGACAATAGGTTGATTCTATAGAATAGGAGATGTACTGCGCGTATGCATAAGGTTCATAACACAGGTGGGGTACTAGAGTTCATTTTGTCACGGGTTGCAATCATAGTAGGAATATGCGGTTGTAGTTCAGGACAGATAAAATCTTTTGGACATGTTACATTTCGAAAGTTGGATTCCTTTCCGGTTTAGAACTAGTTCCAAATAATGTTTGACACGGTATAGAGAGATCGGTTCCGGCTCCTTCGTCACCTCTAGTTTTACAGGCGGTTATGATTTGAATCACTTCATTCTCCTTCGTTATACCTATCTTTGGCATGTTTGATCATTTTCAATTTCAACTTCAACTTCGGCTGAACTTCAATTTAAAATTACGATTTACGATTTACGATTTACGATTTACGATTTACGATTTACGATTTACGATTTACGATTTACGATCTACAATTTACAATCTTGGTTATTTCATGATGTATATTACGGACTTATATTCGATGCATGCATGAGGTGAAGTTGTAACCGCATGTATGCATGTACACATGTACATGCGTGTGTGTTTGTATGTATGTATTTGTCACCCTTCTTCGTTTTCTTTTGCCTCGCGAAAAATCTTTGTTTCTTTAGGGAGTAGTAACATTAGCCCATGCTTTCGAAACGGTATCATTAAGCGTCTTTTACAATTCCTAGATTAGTGACTACATAAGAATTATAAGCAGGACGTTTAGAGAGGGCTGTAAAAGGTTTAGACCTGGAGTAAGGTTATGATATATATGTCTATTGAGGTTGATAATGTCGCGATGTACTTGATATAAGAACCGCTTCTTCAACGCTTATGTATCGGGTCAAGTACATTGAATTATTTTGCAAATAATCGGAATTCGGATAATCCTGTCAACGTGGTGAAAGGCGAAGCGTTATAATCTGCAGGACGGTTATGTGAGCTAGCTTTGGACTTACATATTTTCTGGCGGATGGCGGATGTTCGGTTGGTTGGACAAGGGAATAGAGTCTTATAGACAGGGGGGAAGGATGTTAGGTTCGTGCAAGTGTGGTGCCAGCAGTTTTAGTATTTTATCAACAGAGAGGGGAGATGCGGGTGCGTGTTCACTATGGGAACAATAGTGTAATGTAGATTCAAATTGTCGATTACTTTTTCAACAATAGGGTACGTGGCGCGCTTCTTTAATGGATGTGCATCGTCTTTAGATATCTCCTTTGAGAGTTAGTCGTGTAGTTAGTTGAGAACAATCATAATAGGAATATACCTTTTGTTGATACGCGATCTGCAGTTATTATAGGGGGATACGATTTTACAAACTAATCTTTGGAAGATTTTGGATGCGTGTCACATATAGCTTTGGGGAAGGGGGTAATAGCGAAGCATCATCATCATTTTAAGTACCCGTGTACAAGGGGATATTGAGATCAATGTGTGGTTCTATATACTAGGAATCCGGTTGTTTGGCTCACCCGAATAAGATGAACATCAAAATCATAGTTTAACACAATTCTGGAATTTTAAAAACTTATCGCGGTTCGCGTTCGAATTTGTTTGAATAGTGTCCTTGTCGTCGCGTATATTCGGGTATTGGTGCTAGTCAGAAGGTGTTAGGGGGAGTATACGCCGGGGGAAGTGCTACAATGTAACGGGCTGGTGAGCACTAGGGAGGTACCATCTATAAAGGGAAACGAGGAGTGACGGAGCGGGGGAAGTGGTGTCTCTTTTGATCTGTTGAAAGCGGAATGGGGTCGAGTAATTGACAGGCACAACGATGGGACGTTCGATTGATAATGGGAATTCGGATCTTCCCAATCAGTTGAATAAGATAGATGCGGTCACCTTTTCTTTCGATTTCTCAAATTTATATTAACCGAGCACTTTAGAGAAAAAAAAAAAAAAAACAACAGTTGTAGTTGGGAACAAGGCGTCCTCATCACTGCGTGAACACGTGCGTTTGGGATCGTCGGGATTGCTAAACTACTTCTTTATTACGGGGAGTAGATTATTGTAGTAAGGCGTGCTATTTTAATAACTTGCGGCGAACGCGTTTTGAGAGAGGAAGTGTGGATAAAACGGACCGATTTTAGATGGGGGAAGGGTGTACAATGGTATACCTTGTTGATGAACGCTTGCGTGGGAGTGAAATTCTAACATGAAATCAAATTCTTTCAGAACGGGGGAAGCATAGCTATAAGCAGGATTGCTTATACAATGTTGAAGATTTCAAGATCTAGTTGAATAACGGGCGCGATCGTATGAGACGTTCTAGCTACTTTCGATTAATTGTGGGTATTTGAGCCTTACTTGCTGTTTAAATGATGTAGATACGGATCTTTGGTTTCTTATTAACTTTCTAACATGCCTGCGCGTAGGACTCAGTCAATTTAGCTAATACGTCTTACAATAGCTACCTATGTTTGTGGCGACGCGTTCCTGCTCATGCGATCGTACCGCGCCGCCCCAGGGGGAAGCTGTAACGATATTGGCCTATTCAAATAGACATTGCTGAAAAATTATACGAAAATATCTATCTGCTAAAGTTTATAATAAAGAGAAGCTTCACAAACCGTTAAATACTCTATAATTAAATATTTGCCGGATAAGTAGATGCGGACGAGCTTTATTATTTCTGCACGCGGGCGTGTAAAGCAGGCTTTATGTTATTTTGTTTAACGAGATGTCCAATCACAGACGCGGGCGTTAGCACCGAATCTGACCAATGAAACGCGTCTTTAGAGTTAGACTTTGACTTTTACACGCGAGTTGGAATCAAAGATGGCGCGAGATAGGGACTATTTTTAGGCGTTACAAATTAGAAAGCGGCACTTGAGTTTTCAGCTTGAAGGTCGGCGGAGGCTTTGTCGAGGAGAGTCCGCAGTAAGGAAGATAATTTGGCTGGATCGAGGAAAAAGCCAGAGGTTGATAATAATTCAAAGAGAATTGGAACAGTGAACAGCTAAGCATTTTCAATATTATTTATTTCTATTGCCTTTTCGTGTATTCAATTTAGAACTTTCTGGATCGTAACAATTATTGATATATGTTGTGGATTGTTTTGTTACGTATTTTGGGCCTAGTGATAATTATTACTATACGCGCTTCGGATTTAATGTACAAGAAATCGTAATGTGGCGACTGTGAATTATTGCATAACGCTTATGAAATATATAATTCTGTCGCTGTTCATATGAAAAATCATTTAAATTCGATATTCATATATTACCAAAGATATAAAGGCTTTAAAATGGAATACTTTACTGACGAAGGGTGTTTCGTGTTTGTTCATGGGTTTTAAAATTCAGTATAATTATGTATATTCAATGTCGCGAATGCTGTCTGAACTTGTTTCAACTAGTACGAGAATTTAATTATGTGTTTTGATATCACGATTGTAAGCGTGATATAAAGTCAAATCGTGCGAGGAGTTTCTTACTAATAATATATTTTAAAAATGCATCTGGATTTTTTTATTTATTTTATTAAAACATAAACATCAGCTTATTTGACTACAGAGAGGAAGAGTTTGTTCACAAAGGGCATTAGATATTATCAATTTCGTATGCGATCCCAAGATGTTAGAAATATTTTAGTTAATATAATTTCTTTGAATATTTGCTGCGGAATAATATTTTATAAGAAGTTCATAACTACTTGTCAACGGACGATCTTATAAACATAGTGTATGTTGCACAATATATTGAAATCAAAAATCTACGTATTTCCTAGGTGGCGGAACTCAAACATACCTGTAATTATAATTACCTTTCGATATATTGCTACGCCTTTTAATCGGTTAACCCAGCTTGGGCGAAGTGGGAAGATTAGGTCCCACACGTCAGGGCTAATAATGGGCTTCTTTTGCTTTTATTGTTTTCTGTATTCGTTATTATTTATTAGGTGGAAACGTGAGAAGATGTTTTATTTTATTCATTCAATAAACATAATAGTCACATTGTTTTATTCATTCAATATTAGATATTTGAAATGTTTCTACAACATTTTCCATTATTGTGGGCAGTTCGCGGTTTGATCAGGGGTAGTTAACCTTCGGTCTTCCGTAACCGTGATGGTTTTCATATGACATTGTTTTATTCATTCAATATTAGATATTTGAAATGTTTTCTAGAACATTTTCACTATTGTGGGCAGTTCGCGGTGTGTTCAGGGGTAGTTAACCTTCGGTCTTCCGTGATCACGTTATTTACTTATATGACAGATTGTTTTGTTTTGTTCGTTTAATATAAGTAATATCGTATTTTTATGAGTTACCGTAATTATTTATCTATATGATTTTATTATTGAGAGTGATGCAACGAATACTACTTTCATGAATACGAATATCAGGCCTACTAATCGGCGAATACGAATGCGAATATTTCCACCAAGGTGGGGGAACTTGAACATACTTGTAAATATAATAACCTTGATGCAACGAATACTACCTTCACGAATACGAATATCAGGCTTACTATTCGGTGAATACGAATGCGAATATTTCCACCAAGGTGGGGGAACTTGAACATACTTGTAAATATAATAACCTTGATGCAACGAATACTACCTTCATGAATACGAATATCAGGCCTACTATTCGGTGAATACGAATGCGAATATTTCCACCAAGGTGGGGGAGAACGCAAGCATACTTGTAATTGTATTGTTTATGTCTGCTTGTGATATCACTATACGGCGTAGATGAACTAGTTTGAAAGGGCTTATGTTCTGTATGTGCTTGGCGTAGAGGGAATAGTCTTTTGTTTCTAGGATCTATACAGGTTTACAGGTGCTGATATTGAAATATATATACAAGGAAAACACTATTTTGGGAACCATTAACTGGATGGCAGATATTGAAGCACACATACACACAAGGAGGACGTTATGTTAAATACATGACTGGAAAGTTGTTATTGGAAAACACAGGCGTCCAGTCGGCGGGACGCAAGCATATTTGTAATTATATTGGTCATGTCTGCATGTGATATCATTGTACGGCGTAGATGAACTAGTTTTAAGGGGTTTATGTCCTGTATGTGCTCGGCGTAGAGGGAATAGTTTTCTTGTTTCTAGGATCTAATACAGTTTTACAGGTGCTGATATTGAAATATATATATATATATACAAGGAAAACACTATTTTGGGAATCACTAACTGGATGACAGATATTGCAGCACACATACACACAAGGAGGACGTTATGTTAAATACATGACTGGAAAGTTGTTATTGGAATACACAGGCGCCACTAGAAGATATGGGCAGTTTGCAGAGAACTTCAACTTCTGTCAGTTAAGGACCTTTTACCATTACTATTCTTTCGCCTTTTTGCATAACCGTGGATGAACTAGATTGAAGGGGTTTATGTTCTGTATGTGCTCGGCGTAGAGGGAATAGTTTTCTTGTTTCTAGGATCTAATACAGTTTTACAGGCGCTGATATTAAAATATATATACAAGGGAAATGAAGGGCTACACAGGCGCTGGTAATTGCTCAATTTTGGAGAGTTATATTACTTCGGATCAGGATGCCATCTCAGAAGCAGACCAACTACAGAACTAAGATAAGAACCTTTGATATTATTTATTCCTGATGTTTTCTTATGTGTATCAAATGGAATGTTCGTGCTATATAATTTGTCATTGTCTCATGGTCACTATTCATTTCATTACGTGGGTTCAGAGTTCGACGGTAACGGACGCGGAAACAAATTAGTACTGATGTCGGGACGTAACGTCGGGATTATACCTTAATTATCTTTAGGATAGAAGCGAGGTCATCATACGTGCATTCTGCATTTCAAACGTATTACTAACATATATAAATACATATTATTGCGTTTTACAAATTGAATAGGTTCGCGGAAAATAGGTATTTCGCCCGGTTGTGCAATATTAACTTCCAACGTAGCATAATGAGATCTTATTACCGGCGCTAGACTCTTAAGGTTAGGCACGCGGGGATTATAAATGGGATAATGAACGAGAACCGAATGGGGAAGTTCGTCTCTTCATGGTCGGGAGGCGAGGAGTCGTACGTCTTTCACGCCCCGTGATCTTGGGAGGCAGGATTTCGATTGTGGAAAAAGATGAAGTTGGATCTACTCGCGTGGCAAGACAGGGTCGAATGTCGGAGCGCGCGTTCTCGGCTATGGAGTCTGATTAGATTGGGGGAGACACCTTAGGTCAGGGACTAGGTAGGGCCATCTTAACTGTATCTACCCGGTTGTGACTGGGTTTTAAAGCCAAGAATTACAGGATGGTCTGAAGGTCTTGATGCGGTTACCCCTTTAACATCTAAGGGGAAGAACCTCTCACGTCTTTTCAGTCCCCTTGGTGCGACGAGCTCGGGCTCTGGTTATGAATGTATGTGAATGTAATAACTCCGTACTCAAGGACGAGATAGGACGTTCCTCATGAACGAGAAATTATAAGATGCAGGTAGCAGTTCGACAATCAATACTTATGCTCGGGACCGCTTTAATGAACGAGATCTGTTAGCAGTTTAACAATCAACTTTTATGATCGGGACCGCATTCAGGAGCGCGATGGCATTACTAACACCATCATTCTCATCAGTCACCACCTTTTCTAACTTGCTGTATACAGAGACCTTCGGGGTTCTCCCTTCCCGGCCAGCGAGAAACATATCAGGAACTTCACAATCAACTGTAATAATCATGCTGTTTTACCATCATTTAATATCTCTAGTCAATAAGACTACACCGTGGGATCAATCACATCAACTATATTTGGCGATGCTAACATGGCTCTGACTGACGCGCTCAAGGGAGAGTCTTTTCCAGTCACCCAGTTAGTTCATTCAGCCCTTTAATCAGCAGTAAACATCATAATAATCCGGCTCATGTAGCCGCAACGTGGGATCCTCATCATTATACACCAGTCAATTTGACTGCCCCGCGGGATAATATACAAACCTTAATATCAGACGCGGGATTTCTTCCTGATATGTTTGTCGCCGGGAAGCGAGGACTTCGGGGGATTCCAGCAGGAGCAATAGAGTCTCGGCTTGATCTTGGTCTGCAGCTTAGTGTGGGAGGTTATGTCTAAACAGGAGTTAACCACCGGATGCGGCGATGCTCTGGGGCCGCATCCCCCTCCCCCCTACAGGGGGGGGGGGCATCTAGAATCCACGTTTGAACAGAAGTGGTTAGACACTTCTTAAATTTCACTTACAAAATCTGTATCTTCCATTCCCTTAGAATCTCGGGCTGTGATAATGTCAGACAAAGCTTGCCCTGAGCCTCTGTTGCGCCTAGTTGTTGTGAATATAAATATGTTTGTCTTCCTCTACTATGTACTATGAACAGATTGAGCAGATCGGACAACGTGGGATGCGCTATTGGTAGGTTTCTTACTTGTGTTTTGAATATAACGTATGCTATTATATCTTGTAAATCTGTCATAAATGGGTGCCGCATGTGGTTGTGCTGACACTGTTCTAAGCTGCTATTATGAGATGTTGATAATCAATGCGGGCGGAATCTTTAGCGTATGCCGTTAACTTGGCAACGATTGTATTGTTTTATATTACAGTATTTTAACCCCGATGGTATTATAGTTATGGCGGTTCAATGTAAGGGAGTTTTGCTACTAGCGTTTATTCCTAGGCTACGCCGCATATAATTGGCTTTTAGGCCAACTCCGGACGTGGACGATATCGGCTATCTCTCATATAGGCGAAACTGTAGAATTCTAGAGCGGTTTCTAGAAGGACGAGTACGGATTAGTTACGTGCGTTTGTTATTTCCATAGTTAGGTAAGAATTCGATCTATATTAGTCTAGTCGCGTTAATAAGAATACGAATCTCACCACATATCAAAAGAATTTTGGATAGCTACGGACACAACGGAGGAGGAATTTTCCTAACCACTAGATAGATCACGACTGGCCAATTTTGAAAATATAAATTCTTAACAAAAAAAAAAAAATAATATTAGCTTTCATGTAAATATACTTCCGAAGTTCTAAGTTCGACTTAAGTTTTATCTAGAAGCTTAAAGCATAAAGTGTGTGCTTAAAAGTCACAAAAGTCGTAATAAAGCTTAATTCGGTAGCTTAAAGTCTCAAGCTTTGGGCTTTTCGTAAAACTTATATTATTAAACTTTATAGTTAGGTATTTAGCTTAGGTGTACAGGTAGATACGTTACAAGCCCACTTGGTCCCATAATCAATAAAACATGTCAGAAGTCATCCTCGCAACGAAGGACCGCCAAAGAAGATATCTTCGCTTGCTTTTTCACTTCGCCACCATATTTTACTTTAAGTTATACATACATAAACTTTTCTTCACATTTAATATACCATAATTTTCAGTCGTTTTCTATCTTCTGAGGGATGAAGACCTCTCCAAACGGCTCTCATTTTTCTTTATGCATTATTATTCATTACCACTAGAGTTTGGGAAGACCCGGGTTTTTAGGACCCGACGGGTCCGCGTCAAAAAAACTCAGACTCATCGGGTCCAAGGCCGAGACCGAATCTAATTCCGTTTGTATATATTTTTTCTTTCACCGGGTATGGGTCCGGATATTTTTACTTGAACCTCCGGGACAATGTGGCCTACTCATCATCATACGTTTTTTTTTGAGAGTCCATGTTTTCAGTCCACTTATTTTTTCACTTGCAGATTATCCACAGGTAATTGTACAAACGTTGAAGGATGTCGTAAAAATAAAATTTATGACAGTTATTAAAGATAAACGTCACAAAATAATACATTTGCCTTAAATAATTAAGTTAATTATTCAATAATCTCTATCGTCCATTTTTATTGGAACAAAAAATAAAACATTAAACTAAAATTTGCGTCAAAAGGGAGAAAATTAAATGAATATATTCTCCATACCGTTCGATTATGATCGAATGAACATTTGACTGACGTATCATGATTGCCTTTCACATGTCTCTACATTTCATACGATCCGCCAGCGAGATATTTCAATCATAAGGTACACGAAATAAAATACACAGGGGAGCCAAAATAATAGTATCTCTCTCGCGAAAATATAACGCGAGAGTGCTCCATTTTCCGAGTGGATGGGTAAATAAATTGATATACTGGCGCCGGGGAGCAGGCAGCCGCCGCGTGCGTGTGCACGATAAGTTGCCTGTCTTAGGCGCACAGCCCTGAAAAATAGTTCGTGTACTTACTCATAGATGGCTTTAACGTATTCGGATTCGCTGTCTCCCTGCGCGTTTATTTTCCTTCCCATCGCAGTTTCTGTAAACACAATATTACAAAATTAAATAAGAATTTAAGAGTTAAATAAATTATGTCTAATGAATAGAGATGTGTCAACTCAATCGCCATGTTTGTAAAATAATGTGAAAATATCAAAACATTTGTGTGGTGAGAATTTAAGATTTATTGAATGAAAATATAATAATTTAGATAATATCGAGGTATCAGACTCAGCACTTACCACAAATAATATCGAGTGTGCATAAAGTTACGTAGGGAAAAATATTGAAAGGACCGCTGTCAACTTCATTCATCATCTTGTTGACCAATATACGACTGTGCTCGTAAAATACATCAATAAAGTTGTCCAAAATTTTGAAGTGGAAGGCTGGCGTGAGAATCTGCAAAGATAGTATATTCAATGTAGAAAAGCTTAAATATTTAAAAAAAATTGAAAATTATATATGCTCGTACCTACACATTACCTACATACAAAACAGGTCCAATGTTCATATATTATATCGCGTGTGTTGAAATAATAATTGGATAACTTAAGCAAGAGTCGACCACGAGAATCAAGAACCTCTTAACCACCGAAATGAAAACCCTCCGATCCCTCGGCGGAGTAACCGACCATCAGAGATAGAGTAAGAAACTTCTAAATTTGGAAGATCTGCGATGCCTTTATCGAAGATGTCGTGCGATGGGGGAGAAATAGAAGGAGGTAGTGGAGAGACTACACGAACAGAGTGAATTCGACAAGAGTGGTAAGAATAGCGAAGAACGAGATACCTGCAAGCAGTAAAACCACCAAAACGATGAAGGGATAGCTGGTCATCCGCATCCTAGGAACAGGAGCCGAAAAACAACAGGACATAGTATAACACAAGCATAAAGAAGAAGAAAGTTAAGTTATGATAAAAGTAACACGTTGTCACGTGATGCTGGAATCCAAAGGAACAGCATTTGATCGCGAATTACCCTTACAAATACTTTTGATATTTTGGATACAATTGAAAATTGATAGAACGTGCGAGGATACGCCAGATAATTCTAGAAAATGACATTTTACATAAATATGTGGTGCGCCGTGCGTATATATTTATACAAGGCTAAACCAATGGGCAGACCTAGACAGTGCGTCATGGCAGATCTGGAAAAGCTATATGTGAAGGGGGAAAGGGAGCAGAAGGCAATGAATGGGAAAAAGCGGAAAGAAGTCATTCGGGAGGGTAGAGTTCTACAAGAGTTATGCGGCTATCAAAACTAATTGATAATTTACAACAAAGAAAAACCCACTAATCCACAAGACTGGCTTAGGTTTTTTACAAATAACACGAAGTGGGTAAATTTATTTATAAGTAACATGAGTTTCTTCAGGAAAAGGAGAATGAACACAGGAACTCCTAGTGAAAAGAACTAAGAACACAAACACCAACAACCACTTATTGTACATACTATTATACTACATATGCATAGTTGTATCTGAATAGAACCTAATATCTATTAACAAAACCTTTTCCCAGATAATACCTCACTTAAGGTCAGTTAATACCTTGGTACCTGTTTGCGAGGAGTATTCTGGCAGTGAATCAGTGCCATAGGAACGGCGTTCTACAGACAAGTAAAAGATTCTTGAATTACGATAAGTGAGAATTACAAAATAGCGTTAAAGTAATATTTGTATCTAATGACTTTTCGTGAACAAATGAAAGTTAAATTGTTTTTGAGAGTTTTATTTGTCTCCCACTGCCGCAAATCCGTTTCAATATATAAATGTAACAACATGATTTTTTTAAAAATAGTTTCTTTTAAAACGTTAATTCGAAGAAAACCAATTTAAAGATTAAAACATATGATATAGATTACAAAATTCTATAGCCGAGGAGGAGAAGCGTCCACACATTTATTTAGAGAGGCAGGCAAAAAAATTTTGGCTGAAAATTTATTTTTTCTAATCAATTTGCGGCCAAATTTTAGTAGATATTAATTAGTGAAACTGAATTGATTCATGTATTGTCATCGAGAATACATAATGTATGTTTAAAATTTAAGCTCGATTGGACATTGGGAAGCGGGTGAAATATCGGTTATAAGATTCCGTCCAAATAAACAGGTGAAGCTAATATAAGTCCATGTCGATGCCAATACAAGTCCACACGTTACGTCCGTACAGAATGAAGAAGTGTTTATTTGAATGAATATGAAATGTTTATTTTTTATAACTTCGTTGGTTGGTAATTTATTAATTGATAAATATAAAAATAATAAAATTTTTGAAAAACAATAATTAGATATCTTTCCATATAAAATGCAAGAGAAGCTATTAGAAAAAGTGGTGAATTTCGCTTGCATTGCCAAACGATCACTTTAACGAACATTGGCAATCATATTGGAAATGATTATTTTATTTTTAACTGTAGCATTTCCGTACCATTTCCAATTTCCATAGGCTTGGCCCTCTTCTGCTACCCATTGTGTGGTGATATGCAAAAGCTGGTAAATATTTTTCTGATAACTAGCTATTCTCGTTTTTTTAAGTAGTAAAAAAATTCACAGTTCATTAATTAGTAAAAAATATTTTTAAAATAAAATAAATAATTATACTTTATTATTCGTTCACCAAAAAAATGATACCTTTCTTCTAGATTTCCATTTTTGTCCTGTACTAGTGAGCAGGCCAGTTCCCAGCCATGGTCTCAGATAAATGTACTCCGAACTCTTGGTTATATGTTTAGAGCTGTTGAGAATTGGCTGCAAATTGAAAAAAAAATTACTTGCAAAGTACCTATCTATCAGGGGCGTGCAGTGAGAACATTGAAGCATGACATTTACGCAGGCATACATTTGGAAAAAATCTAATTAAGAGATTCTCATAATATTGCGATCACAATTATCATCGTATTATTCAGATTTTAATATAACATAATATTCTGTCACATAAATGTTTTATTTCGATGTTTTTTCCCGAAATATATGTCGGCTTAAAAGTCATGTCGAAACTAATATCAACAAAAGCGTCTAATAAATACGACACTCCTTAATTACTAACGGTCCTTGTCCACGAAAAGGTTATAAGGTGAGATAAATTTCAGAGATTTAGTTTATATAAATCTCAGCATCGTGTACATATCTTTTAATTATTGATTTGGATATAAGTTCAGAAATCACCACTTTAAATCGTTAGAACCAACTGGTATAAATAGCATTAGACTTGACAAATGCGCACAAAGATCGTCTAGAACCAAAGATATTTGCAAATGTTTATTCTAAAAAGTTATTCTAAGTTTATTCTAAAAAGGCAAATGGATGGCGTTTAACTATAAAACATTCATTCTGTATTAACTGCTACAGGGAAGATTCAAAATCACCTGACGGACGATGGAACGATATTTGACGTTCGACGTAGAGTCCATTCACTTTAGGTAAGCCTTTTGCATTAGTGTGAGTAATACCCTCTGTAACACGTAAATTGTGTAGTGGTATTCCTTTTTTAAAGCTATTCCATTGGCTACTAGCGAAGGGAAAAACTTCATTTCAAAATGAAGACTACAACACACACACGTTCACCAGTTTGAAGACTACAAAGTGTACACTACAATTGTAGTAAAAACTACTTGAAGTGAAGCAATTGTAGTACTACGAAATGAAGTGAACTAAATGAAGTGAAGTAATGAAGTAATTGTAGTATTAATGAAGTGAAGTAATGAAATGAAGTAATTGTAGTATTAATGAAGTGAAGTAATGAAATGAAGTAATTGTAGTATTAATGAAGTGAAGTAATGAAATGAAGTAATAGTGAAGTAAATTTTCAAATGAAGTGAAGTATTTTTTTCCCAAATAAAAATTTGGGGAGCTAGAAAAAAAAAAAAAAAAGGTCAACGACAAAAATATTTAAATAAATGACGATATTTTCTCCAAAGTAACATTTGGCGACCTAAAAAAATAAAAAAAAAGGTCTTCCAAAAAATTTTCAAACCATGGGGGGGGGGGGGTTGTTTCAGTTTCCAGAGATTTCTTCATATATCTACATCAACTTTCCAAAAATTTCACGTAAAAAATACACTATTTAAAATATGTTTCTCATACTTTCGATAACTTTGAAGTGTATGTACTTTGTAGTGTTCGCTTTGAAATGAAGTGTACTATTTAAAGTTTATACTTTCAATAACTTTGGTGTTTGTAGTTTGTAGTGTGCACTACACATCAAAATGTGCGAAGTGTGCGCTTCAATGTAGTGTAGTACTACATTGTAGTAGTGAGTACAGAGCGGACCCATCACTATTGGCTACTCCAGTAACACTCTGACCGGCGAGCGGAGCGGTCGTTTCTTTGTTTAATATTTTTCGCTTAAAGATAGATTCGCTTAAGTGACTACAAAATCACGAATATTTTTAAATTAGGAATGGAGAAATCGCATTCAGGTCAAACAAAGGAGATAGTTTTAAATGTATATAAATATCTCGAAGAATTATACAAAAATAAGTTATATAAAGATAAAATGGAAAAAGTTGATAAAATAACCATCAGCGAATGGAAAAATGTTTGCTGACATACAAAAGGAATTGAAACTGAGCACGCGACGAAGGATTCAAATGGATGAAATCACAGACTTTAATCAATTTTATATGAATTTAGACGAGGATTCGGAGTCCGATACAAACGATTATAGTTTATCTGATTAAAATTAACTATAAGAATTCGAAATTATTTAACCACAATTATACTCGTTTATATATTTATTTTAAAAGCCATAATCCGTCAAAAATAACGTAATTTTGAGATGAACAATGCTGTGAGAACAGCATTATCCAGATTAGCGTAGGGCCTTGATAACATTAGTGATGGAAATAAAAGAGAGAATATTACTTTTTTTGCTTCTTATACCTCATTATTATTTGAGCCATGTGGCAGCGTTAGTGATGGACATTGTTGCATAGAGAATGATATATTTTGATTAATACTAATGACATATGCCTTACAATAGTGGATACACTTACAAGTTTTAATTATACTTAAACTGAAATATTTAAAACAATCATGAAATTAAAAATAAATCTAATTCAGAGTATTTTATTAAAAAAACATAAAAGTCAATGTCTTTATTTTATATAACAATTTTGAAATCATACTAATTTTGAAAACGAAATTAGATCACTTATTGGATTCTAGTTACGGCTACGAATAGATTTCTAAATAATTATTATTTGGGGATTAAAAAAATGAAATATAGTTTTTTTTATAATATATGTATGCTAATTTCAGGTTAAAAAAATTAAATAATATTTATATATTTCTTTGCGTCTATCATTTACTCAAAAAAAGAATGTTACGAGATTTTGTAAACGGACTGTTACTCACACTAATGCAAAAGGCTTACCTAAAGTGAATGGACATACAGCAAGGCGAAGAGATGTGTGAGGCGAGTGGCGATATATGAGTCTCTGAGACTTGGTATATGGTGGACTACGAAAGCCAATAGTCGTCTCCAAGGAATCTCGTGCATTGTCCTGAGACAATGAACAGGAGCCATTACATTAGTGTATTTTTGAATTTTCTGTCTATAAATCTTTAGCGTCTGGCATTAAATGTGATTAAAAAATGAATTCACGGCGTACATTCTTATCGCCTCCACATAAATACCACGATTGATGTTGTGTAAAATATTTTATTTATCAAAATTTATTTAACAGTAGTTGTCAATATATAATGGAGGTGAGACTAACCTCTACAATGGAAGCCTCTGAGATTAGGACGTAGGGCTTGTTCCCCATCCATGCCTTGTTTAAACCTTGGCGTTTACCCCAAAGGGTGCGAATTCCAGTTAATCTTGAGTATATTTCTGTAAGAAAATAAGTGATATAAAGCTATTCACAATAATAAAGAATTACATAAAAACATCGATGACATTTGTGTATCAATATATTATATCGTTGTCGATATTGAAATGCAAAGGATATATTATCCAATATATGTATGAAGAAGAGATTTTATTTACGTTAGGACCGGGATCGGTATTAAGAGTAGTAAGAAAAAGGCGTAGATTTGTTCAGCTTTCGTAAAAATCTAAGCTTTTTGCTTAACTATTACTCTAAATTCTGATCAAATAACCGCCACTTAGTGAGTTAAATTGAATTCTTTAAATATCAAGTGTTGTTTGTTGGAAATACAAAAAGAATATCTGTAGATATGGTATATTGAAGTATACTCAACTATATTTTTGTAGATTTTACATCATCATCTTCGACCTCTATATATTTTTTCATTTAAAATTTTGTATGACCAGTGTTTCCTGTGTATTTAGAAAACTAGACACCCTGGTGCAGGTAAGTCAAATTCATCTGATGTCATATAGGAAAACCTGGAAACGTGCTTACACACATAAATATACACCTATGTTCAAACACGCAAACACACATATGCACACGCTTATACTTATCTACTCTCATACAACCTATCTATCTATCCTAATTTGTTTGTTTTAATGTAATTCTGTGAATTCTCTTATGGTTTTATTATATTACTAATTGTTCGTATCCGGTGTTGCACGGGTTAAGGATTCAGTTAAAAAAGAGTTTGTGGGGGGATACATAGATTCCATTGTTTTGAAAAGTCTCCAATAAAAACAATGTTTGCATTTAATCTAGGCTGGGATGGATAGGACGTCCAGTAGAAAATGTTGTTTACCTGACAGGTTCTAAAGAATAAGTATGCAAAATTTCAGATCGGCAAACGGTGTAGATTTGTACAAAAAATATATCAGGGGAGGGGGTGGGTAAAAGAGGAGGGGGGAAAAGTTGTCTTTGTTACCCACCGGATCCTATAGAATAAATTTGCAAAATTTGGGTCAGATCGGTTAAACGGTGTAGATTTGTACAGAAAAACATCAGGGGTAGGGGTGGGGTAAAGGGAGAGGAGGTAAATGTCACCTTTGTTACCCCGCCGGGTCTTGAGGGATAAGTAAGCAAAATTTTTGTCAGATTGATCAAACGTGTAGATTTGTATTACAGAAATTCAGAATATATTTGTGGGAGGGGGTTGGGTAAAGGGGGAGGGGGAAATGTTGCTTGTGTTACCCGCCAGATTCTAATGAATAAATTTGCAATTTTTGAGTCCATTCGGTCGACCGGTGCAAAGGGGAGAGGGGAAATGTCACCATTCTTACCTGCCGAGTCCTAAAGAATAAGTATGCAAAAATTGAGTCCGATCAGTCGAATGGTACAGAGAGGCATCGAAAATATATTAAAATATATCAGGAGGAGGGGACGGGGTAAATGGGTGGGGGAAATGTCGCCTATGTAACCGCCGGATCCTAAGGAATAAGTATGCAAAATTAGAGTTGAAACGGACGAACGGTGTCTATTTATATAGAGAACAGACAGACAGACATTGTATTTTATAGGTATAGATGAATAAAATAATGCAAGGTATCCAAAAATAAATTCATAAACATTATGAACGTAAAAAATTATTATTACAACTACAGAAGTAAAAATATTATACCCACTTATTAATTCTGGCGATCAACGTGACGTTCGACATTCAAAAGTATCGTGACGGATTGGAAACTTTAAAGCTTTTGTTTAATAAAATTCAATTATTTACGAAAATTAGCATAGGGGACGTGTACACAGCCTAGAGTGAAACTTACTTTGTCTCGACCTGCTCTCGGCTAGGGCATTAGTAGGGACGGAGTTTTAGATGGAAAAATTCTAGATGGGTTGAAATACTTGTTACGTAAGATGGAAAAGGGGACTATACGACCAAAAATTGGACTATCGAGGAAGACGGTTTTAAATAATTATGTATTTATGTTTTTTAATTATGACGGAACGCGTGAAAATGCTATGTATACATTATTAAACGTTTTAATGCGAGGTAGAGTCCGTTCACTTTATGAAAGCCACTTGCAACAGGGAAATTGTTTAGTGATATTCTTTTTTTACTTTCCAATACTTGTTTGTACCCGGCGTTGCACGGGTTGAGGATTAAGTTGAAAATAGATTGTGAGAGAAAACAAACGTTTTATTGTTTTGCAAAGCCTCATGGGATGTCCAGGGAGGGAAGGGAATGTTGCCTGTGTTTACCACCAGGTCTTTAAGAATATTTATGCATAATTCGATAGAACAGTACAGATTTGCCTTTGAAAATGAGGGTGGAAATGTCGCCTATGTTATGATACCTGACGGGTCTTAAAGAATAAACGGATAAATAGACGGTGTAGATTTGTACAGAAAAAATATCAGGTGATGGGGTGGGGTAAAGGGAGAGGGGGTCAATGTCGCTTATGTTATCCGTCGGGTCCTAAATAATAAGTATGCAAAATTTGGATTTGAATATATATCAGGGAAGCGGTAGAGGTAGCGGGGGCGTGCAGTGGGAACATCGCAGCATGACTTTTACGTAAGCAATTATTTGGAAAAAAATCGGAATATAACATATATTTTGTAATATATTATTTCTACCACAATTGTTATTTTAGTATTCACATTTTGAGATATCATAAAAATCTGTAGCATAAATATTTGATTTCTATTTTTTTTCCAAAATATACGTTTACAAAAAAGTCATGCTTCAATGTTCCCACTGCACGCGCCTGAGAGGTAGAGGGGGTGAGGGAAATGTCAGGGTCCTTAATCATAAGTATGCAAAAATTGAGCCAGATCGCTCAAACAGAAAATATATTAGGAGAAGGTGTAGGGTAAAGAGAGAGTGGGTAAATATCGCTAATGTTATCTGCCGGGTCCTAAATAATAAGTATGCAAAATTTGGATGAGATCGGTCAAACGGTACAGATTTGCATTGAAAATATATCAGGAGGAGGGGAAGGGGTAAAGGGGGAGAGAACGAGTGCCATCCATATTACCCGCCAGGTCCAAAAGAATAAGTTTGCAAATTTTGAGTCAGATCGGTCGAACGGTACAGATTTGCATTGAAAATATATCATGGGGAGAGGAAGGGGTAATAGAGGAGGGGGTAAATATCACCTGTGTTACCCGCATTAAAGAATAAGTAAACAAACTTTGAGTTGAATCGAACAAACGGTGTAGATTTTTATAGAAAAGAGACAGACAGACATTGGGTTTTATAGGTTTGGATTATGGATAGTGTGTTACTTTTACGTCCAACAGCTGGCGCTGTTTACAAAAAAAGCAATTTTTGGTATAGTTCTAAATATTTTGTCTCATACCAGTAAGAACGTAGGTACCGGCGCTTTTAAAAAATAATTCGTGCGAAATCGAATGGAACGTTGCATTGTGTCAAAATTTCAAAGCATTAGTTGAAGAACTTTAGGAGATTTAAGATTTCGGACAATCGAACATTTATATTTTTATTTATATAAATAAATAGTAGGTATATAAAAAAAAGTAGGTGTACTAAAACATCCTCGTATTTGAATGCAACGTTGTGCCAAAATTTCAAAGCAATCGGTGAAGCACTTTCAGAGATTAGCGATCTTGTACAAACGAACATTTACATTTTTATTTATATAGATAATCACACTTTTTTAAAAAAAGAGATGGCCACGCGGAAGATGCTATTGCACGGAAAAAGATATTATAACTACAGTTTTTTTTAATAGAGATGCGAACAGAGATGAGACACGTGTCGTAACAAAATAGGACTAAATTGCTGGTGTCCTGAAATGGGGCACGAACCTTCGACCACTGGATTACTAGGCGAGATACTTATATGTTAAATAAAACGGATATTTTATACGTAATTCAATGTAGTTCGGCCTACACCTCCTTCGTGATAGGACGCTCTCCTAATAACGCTGAATAAGACTTCAGTGAAACGTCAAGATTTGCTTTTCAGTAAAATATTCGGTTCGTATAAAATATCCGTTTTATTTAACACGTAGGTAAATATGTCCAACGACCGCAATAATAACCTTAACTCTGTAATACTAGGCGAGAATCATGACCACTACACCAACAAGCCACCAACCAAATGAATACATACGAGTAAATATGGAAAAGTTATTATCTTTCTACATAAAACAAAAAAAAAAGGGACGCCTGTCTTACAAATTAAACAAAATTGTGATCTAATTTCTTAACCATGTAAGGTATTTTCTGTAATATGTTTAATTATCGTAAAATAAGTATATATTAAAAGATTATGTATGTATCATGGTCATTAACGACCTGTTATTGTTTCTGTAGTGAAATCTCCGCACACGATTTTTACGATTTAGCGCTTGTTCAGACAGCGGGAACCGTACAGTTTCAGAATCGCGTTTCAAATCATGCGATTTGTGTCATCTGTTCATACAGCCGCAGTTAATAAGCGATTTGTGCGCGCGAAAATAAACGTCAGTTTGACAGTTCCGGTGCCGTTCTCCATCTTTGAATATCAGAGATATATTCGCTCATTACTTTGTTAACGACGGCCGTGTTCCATGGCAAGACACATAAATATCATTCTGTCAGTTCATTTTTGGTCAATAAATACCTACTTCTCTAAAATACTCTTTTTTCCACCATTTCCAAATATCTCCACCAACCCCTGCCAAGCTTGGTTCTTGGCAGATTTGAGTAATCCTCACACTGAAGATCCCATATTACAGATCTTTTCTCCACTTCATCAATAAAAAATTCAGTGTCAAAGCGATCCATAACCATAGAAAAGAGAATATAATCCATGCGTGCTCCTGTTGTGACATGGAACCGTGCGGTGCCCGCAACGCGACTAAACGCTCTCGTAAGGCTCCATAGTAATAAGATCGTGCGGGCGCCGTGCGGGTCTATTTTCTAGCGGTTGGGTTGCGGGCACCGCAGCGGTTGACTAACCGCACGGTTGTGTCTGAACGATCACATACAAACCTAGGTAAATGAGACCCGCACGGATCTCATGCGATTCTGAAACGGCACGGTTCCCGCTGTGTCTGAACAAGCGCTTAATAAATAAATATTAGAAGTAGGTACATATGTTGGACAGATTTAAGTCGTATATTTTTGATAAGCTCTTAAGGAGGAATCTAAGGTTAGAAATTAAGGACGTAATAGTATCACGCAGCATGTTGCATGTGTTAAAGATACTACAATTTAAAACTCGCCGACTACCTATCTGCTTTTTTCTCTTGTACGTACTTGTTTAACAATATTTTTTACTAAGCCAAGCTGAAAAGCCAAGAACTTGGTGTAGGTATATATGATAAAAGTAGCCTGCAGGCCTAATGAACTTGAGTAGAGTATAAAATATTGAAGTAATGAATCAAAACGTTAGGTATATGCATGTAACACTAAATGTAAAAATGTAACACTAAAATATTTACATCCGGAATAGAAACAATATCATTTATTTGTATGCTAAGATTGCGAAATGTAGAAATTGTCAGAAAAGCGTAGATACCTCTATCTCTCTCTCTCTTCTCTCACTTAGGAAACTTTCAATAGACTCGACTTTGCAGATTAGTTCACGGTTTAGCATCTACTAGCTGTAACCGTCAAAAATGACGGTACTTTTGCGTGCCGATTCCTAAAGTATAGGTATTTTCTTATTTATAGCCGACACCCATGAAATAGTAATAACGACTTTTATCAAGATGTTAGAACCTTTTTTTTATGTTTTCCCCGACGGCGATTGCACGGAACATGAAATGGTTCGCGTCTTTGCTAAGTCCTATATGTACTGTATTTTTGACGGGTAAGCAGACTCAGCGATGGCGACGTCGCTATCGACGCCCCATCTTCGGCCGTTTAATTTGTTTTTTAGCCGTGAATTCGAACGAAATTACGGACGTTAGACGAAGTTACGGGGACAGACAGATGAACGGACGGACGGACAGACAACAAAACTATTATGTTTGATGGTTTTTTGGTTTTTGCAACAAATTTTTGAATTTTAGTGAAATTGAGAAGAAAATATAACATTATTATATTTTTAATGCTTGAGGTTAAAGTATTGATTGACAAATACCCAGAGTTCGGTTGCAAAACTCTTATGACAAAGTTATTAAGACGACGAAGTATTTATGATAAATATACAGATAATTTTCAAGATACAAAGCAAGGAAATACGCCTTCATGACAAATGAAATATTAAAATGTTTACCGTCATGATCACACTGGAGTTCGATACAGTTGCCAAGTACCGGCATAGCCCAAGGTCCAGGAATCTTTCCAATCAGCTTCACCAATCGCCTTCTCTTCCAGTTGTAGTACACCAATGATAAAAAAATCACCAATATTGATAAGCACACAACGGGAGAAACATTTGGGAATATCCTCGACCGCAATCCATCGAAAAAGTAGTACGCATTTTTAAAAATGTGCGGCATTTTTTTGTATCTTAGGATCGAAAGAATGTTAAACCACACTGTCCGACATGAAAACCGTAATGATAATTTTGATGTTTCAACATGTGTTGTGTTGTAAAGGTTGAAGGAGAACTGATGGGTACTCGACTACCATTGACTGTATTTACCGGGGCAGCATGATGACTAAGAGATACCCCACCAGCGTGCGTTCCGTTATAAAAGTGAAATTTCGGCTTGTCGTGTCACGCGTGAATGTTGAAACATGTAACGTCATATAACTTTGTTATATATTTTTTGAAACTGCTAATAACTTCAATGAATTAATATAAAAGGTTATATAACTTTGGTTTATGTGTTTCGTCTTATAATCCAGAGCTTCTTCGTAAGCTTTTTTTTATTTCTTAAGTTAGTTAATATTACTATTTGTATATTAACTAGTATTTTACACTTTACATTCTAAAAATCTATTACTAATATAATATCCATCACAACCTACATATTTACATTTACATCTAATTTAATCTACGGTGCAATCTATAATTTAATAAATAATACATCTTATATTCTACTTTATCGCTCAGATAGTTTGGGCATGTTGAGCGAATGAATGAGGAAAGAATGGTAAGAAAGATATATAATGCAAGTGTTGATGGCGCCAGAAAGAGAGGGCGACCGCGAAAGACGTGGCATGACCAGATCAACCAGATACTGGAAGATGGTCCCGTTAGAAGCCTCAACAACCGGCGAGCCTGCATGCGAAGATGTATGAATGTGGATGAGGCGAGAGTTGTATGTCAGGACAGAAGAGTATGGCGCTCTATCCTCTCTGCTCATCCCCACGGAGAAACGTCGTGATGGTAAGTAAGTAAGTAAGTACTCTACAATTCTATACTATTTTTACAATAATTATAGCATTTGTTTTTTAAATTCATTCATCTTATTTATATTCTTCATGTTTTCTGGCATCTCATCATACATTTTTACACCTCTGTACATTAGACAATTCTAATTATTAATTTTTATTAATTTTCGTGGTTTTATTTGAAGTGATCGTGTTTTACTAATTTAACATAATATTTTCTATTCACTTTAATTCTCTAATAACAAAATCACTGCTGTGTTAACGCTTTAAATAACAGATAGCTGTAAACACACTAATAATAAGATATTTTTATTTTTTTAAAAATAGAGATGCGAACACGGAATACGTGTCACATCAATATTCTTACTATTTTCAAACTAAGCTAAACGCTTGTGCTATGAAAATAGGACTAACTTGCTAGTCTGGGCTGAGATTCGAACCTGCGACCTTTGGATCACGAGGCGAGTGTCCTAACCACAAGACCAACAAGCTACTCAAAATTTTGCATGATTTTGCAGCATGAACACAAGTAATACATAAGTATTTTGCAATTAGTAAAGTGGATTGATATCTGTTCAATATGTGGAATAAAAGCTGTTCAACTTAAGCAGTCTCTAAAAAAATATATAATTTTAATCATTATAAATAATACATTAATTTCTATATGAAAGAAATATGTACGGAGAAAAAATATATTTCTAGAAGCATTACTGGCTTGAATTTATTATTCTATTGTGTCGTGAATTAACGGAGTATTTTAATTTAAACTAAGATATTATTCAAAATATAATTTTTGTCATGTGATTTATCCAAGCTTGGAAAGGAGAGTATAGGTATATGACAGTAAAATTAATATATTACGTCTTCGAGTTCTTGTAGGTATATACATTGTTTGGAGAGTCGGATGAATAATCATTTTAAAGGTACAGATACACATGCTTCTTTACTGGCATGCTAATGAGCATGCCACTAATAAGCATGCCCTAACAACTGTACACACTTGCTCATTACTGGCATGCTTATTAGTGGCATGCTCATAAATAAGCATGCCCAAAACTAACAATCAAACACACATGCTTATTAGTGGCATGCTCTTGTCATAGAATAGAGACGCTCTTGTTCAAAATGGAAACTTTGCAAACTGAAATAGAAAATTCAAGTGAACCAATAAATCAAAAAAGTTCCCGAGTTTCCATCCGCACATTTTTGATTTTAGTTTATATAATTTTTATTGAAAGATTTGAATCATTCATGCCTATTAATAAAGTTTCGTAAACATTATTTCTCACTATATTATTTTTACACAACGGTGACCGAGTATTCCGCAGACATTCGTGATTCCTATAATAAGTCACGAAAAGTAATGTTTGAGAAGATCGCATCGATAATACTAGCTGCGAAGCCCGCGAATGACATAAGCATGCTCATAAATAAGCAAGTCTGTTCACACATGCTCCAAAGATACCCCTTCTCTATGGTGAATGACAGTGGCATGCTTATAAATCAACCGGCGGTTGATTTTTGAGCATGCCACTAGGTGGCATGCTCATTTCTAGCCATGTGCGTACACACATGCCACTAATAAGCATGCCACTGTCAAAGTCGATACTGCGCATGCTCACGTGCCACTAAAGAAGCATGTGTATCAGACGCCTTACAAGCCATCGTTCGACAATCCGCTGCGCATTTACAGGGCTGAATCAAAGACTCTGGCAAAGGTTGCTTTGTCATTTATCTCTTCATATCCGAATAAATTTTATAATCAACCAGCTGTGCCCCCGGCTTCACACTCATAGATTTTTTACTTCATATTTTATCAATTTGTGTATTTACCTTAACATGTAGATATACATATGTCGTCGCAGACATTTTTATAAAAATTTTTGAGTTCTACAACTTCTCTATAGAAAATATCTAAAAATCTCTTACCGTTAAGGCAGCGTTCGTAAAAAACGCATCGCTCGACCATTTTTTCGCCGACTTTAGTTGTAAAATAGGTCACCACGAAAAGCTAACTTATTTTATCGGAATAATATAATATAACCTATAACCACCCTGAAAGTCCACTCTAAATATTGGTGAAAGAGTTTTTGAAATCGGATGAGTAGTTTCGGAGATTACCTCCTACATCCAAACTTACAAAACTCTTTATAGATAGAAGTATAGATTAGTATAGATTATCTGAAGCTGTTTGTTCGGCATTTATCCACAAATATGTTTGTGCAAAACAACAGATGTGCACATGATTTTCATTAAATATAAATGAAATCCAATTTTTTGCGAAATGAATTTGAATCGGAGTTCATCAGCAGTTAATTGTTTTTTTTTGAAAAGAGATAGGTGCAAACTTTTCTAACTCTTTCAATTGTTCAATACCTAACATATAAATTCCCAAAGATGAGGAGATTCTGCTTTTTAGCTTAGTGGGGCAATAAAGAATAAGTAGATTTGTAATGTGCCCGTTTATATATTCTACACTAGACTTTTAACATACAAAACAGATAGCAAATCATCGTACAAGATAAGGTTCTACCGCGTATATCAACATTTTAAAATACGTGTTCCTGAAGGCTTTAAAAGCAGGAAGGCTCGCCGTGAGGCTCGTCACCACTACCCAGCGGTAACAAAGGAGGCATTTGTCGTCCTTGGAGCGCGCTGCCCAAGAGCTGTTTATAGCTTTACAGCGGCAATAAGGCCAGGACCTTTCTGCGGCAGATCCTTTGACCAGGACTTCTGCAGTCGGCCGGGAAGTCAACTTATTGAATACATTATTACGTTTAGAGCTGCGCAAATTTCGAATGATATACAACGCGCATTCCAATGTGCCATCAGCGGTGACTACTGAAGGGTGAAGAACTGTCTGGGTAGGTAGTATAAACTATCTAACAATCTCAAACTTACTCGGCATAAGTTCTTCATTTCACTTCATCAAAATATCACTAATTCTTCTAAGCTTTCTCCAGATACACTGTATATCGTCGCTGTATAATATAATCAATCTTATGTGATGTTTTAGTACATTCTCAGATGTACGAATAAAACTGTTTTTAAAAAAATAATTGCACAGACTAGATTTATAAAAAATATTTTAAATAATTACTAGGCAGACTTTACAGATGAACGGCAATGTTTTTTTAGTAGGTATGTCTCCATTATTTATACGAAAAATTGACAAATTGATTCGTTCATCTCAGAATGTACTAAACGGCATATAGGATTTATTATATTATAGGTATATATTATATATGGCCAGAGAGGTCACATATACACGGCAGAATATCCCAGAAAACTATATACAGAAGATACTAATGTAGGTATCTTCGGCAAACAGTCTGACTTTACACTTTTTAAATATTTTAAGTTCTAATACTAATCCTTGAGGTACTCCTGTAATATTTTCAATGCATTTTGAGTATTAACATTTAGGTAATTTAGTTTCATGTTTACAGTCTTTTAGGTATTCTGTAGTTCTTTGTTTGGCAATATTATTTTTTATAATTTTTTACCAAACTCTGTCTATTTATTATCTAAAATGCACTTTTTAATCTTTTTTTTCATATAATTTATTTATAGAAAAAACAATATAGGTCCAAATAATGATCCTTGAGATACTCCTGTAGTATTTTCAATGCATTTTGAGTATTTATCATTTAATTAAGTTTGATGATTACATTGTTAACGGTCTTTTAGATATTCAGCTACGTAGTTCTTAGCTTTGTTTGGCAATCTTATTTTTTGTAATCTTTTACTCTGTCTATTTATTTCAAATGCACTTTTTTTCATACAATTTAATTAGATAATAAACAATATACGTCTCAATGCTGATCCTTGAGATACTCCTAGATTATTTTCCTTGGATTCTGAGTATTTATCATTTACTTCAGTTTGACGTTTACGATCAGTTAGGTATTCTGCTACGAAGTTTTTAGCTTTATCTTTATCTCAATACTAATAACAGACATGCAAAATAGCTCAGAAATCTCTAAACAGAAGAATTAGAACGAAAATTTGGGAACATCTGTAAAATATCACACACCTTTTTAAATTTGTTTAGTGACGCAATATCCCAGAATGATTTCCAAAAAATCTACTCCGTATTCGATGCACACAGTATAGAAATTAAATAAATTAAGTAATCTTGAGTAAGTTATGCCGTCGTAAATATTTGTTGAAAGGTTGTTAAAAAATGGTCGTAAATAGAGATGATGAACGATTTGTAAAAGCGACCGACTCCGCACAATGGAGGACTTCTAAGCGCTTGAGCCAGTGGGGGACCCTGAAGGTCTCGGAGAAGACAATGGACCCCTGACATGTGTGTTCAAAACACGTCGGCTACTCAGATGTTTGAGGAGATATGAGCATTCTTTTTGCTTACCTACAATTTCATTATTTATTTATTTTAGTATCTTTTTTTTATTGTTGCCATTTTATTTTTAACTAACTAACTAATTAACTTACCATCACGCCATTTTCCCGTGGTGGTAGGCAGAGAGGATAGAGCTCCACACTCTTCTGTCCTGACACACAACTCTCGCCTCATCCACATTCATACATCTTCGCATGCAAGCTCGCCGTTTGATGAGGCTTCTAACGGGACCACCTTCCAGTATCCGGTTAATCTGGTCATGCCACGTCTTCCGCGGTCGCCCTCTCTTTCTGGCGCCGTCAACACTTGCATTATACATCTTTCTTACCATTCCTTCCTCATTCATTCGCTCAATATGCCCAAACCATCTGAGCGACCCTTTTTTAATTATATTAATTGTGCTAAGATCAGCTTTGCATTCATTCCTAATATCTGCATTCTTTACTCAACATAAATTGATTTGGCACACATAAGTCTGAGGGATCTCATCTCCATTGCATTCAATCTACTTTCGTTCCTCTTCTGTCAGCTCCAAGCTTCGCTTCCATACATCAGTGTTGGTACCAGAATTCCATTATATACCGCTAGTTTTGCCTTTATTTTTGCTCATTTTATTTTTACCTCTTACAAAACTGTATTTACAGTTTAAACGCAAGGATTTCATTAGAGTACATGTACATTTCCTTAATTAATTGTCCTTAAATTAAAATACAATATAAAACTACAAATTTTAAAACTTTTATGCTTTTAAGTATTCACTTCACAATTCACTGTAGTAGGTTTTTACTTAAGGGTTTTTTCTATATTTTTTGTCCCGTTACATTTTTTATTCTCTCCGGTAGTTTTTTGAATAATTTTGGTATTACGCACTGTTTGGTCCTGTCTCCGTAACAATTGTCAGTTTATAAAAAAGTTGTTTTTGAATAGGTAAGATTTTACACATTTTGAATAGATTTTCCTGTCGGTTCTTACATTCTCCTTTTTGTTTTTTCCTTGCTATAGTTTTAATTCTTACTTGTAGTTGTTTTACTTTGTCTAAAGATGATTGGAACGTCAATCCGCAGCTGTTTAAGCCACAGTTTACAATTGAGTCTACCAAACTATAATACAAGCAATTGCGTGTGTACCTTGGAATACAATATTTGAGATGAAAGAATTTACCGAGTAGAGTGTCTTCTATGTGATGTATCCAGTTGAAGTTTTTGTCCATTGTTAGTCCCAAATATACATATTTGTCTACTTTTTCTAAGTGTTTGCAGCTGCAATCTTTGTAATTATTATGTAAACAATCAAACGTATCCCCTGTTGAAGTCAGATTTTTGTCCTTGTCTTTTGTATAAGCGGAATGTATTCATATATTTCGTTTTTTTTTGTATTAATGATTATTCCATTATCATGTGACTATTTCAAGACTTGTACTTCTTCTTCTTCTTCCCCAGCCATCTCTCCGTTGATAGATGTAGGCCTCTTCTGTTGCTCTCCAATCATCTCTTCTTTGGGCTTTTCTTATCCACGCATTACCCGTCCACTTATCATCTGCCCACCTTTTCTGAGGACGGCCTCTTCTGTTTTCACGTCAGGTGCCCATCTGTCTATTCCTTGTTCCTGAATGCTGGAATGCAATTCCGAGTCGGGATTGCCCTTTCGGGATCCCTCGAGATTAGAATTTCCAATCCCGCGGGATCCCTACGGATCGGGATCCCGAATATTTTATTTTGTATGTTTATAGAGCTGAATAGCCAATGCCTTGAATTTTTATATCAGCAATTTTAATAAAATGTTCATTATTAATCATTGCATTAAAGTTTTTGGAGGCGTTTTTCCAAGCATCAATCAGTCAATGTAGTAGAGTAAAAACTACTAACTAGTTAGTTAAAAACTACTACCAGTAGTGGTTTTTACTATGTTAGATTGATAAAATACAGCAAATATTATTCAAAGCTATTTTCACTATTTGCATGTGACATGAAGATAAGTTTTAAGTACTCACTAAAAGCTCTATAGACATATACACATGTAAACATACAAAACATAAAAAATTTTGATCAATCCCGATAATATCGTCCGATTTTTCGGTTAGGGATTGATCTCATAAAATGCCTCGAGATCTCGCGGGATCGGGATTGCATTCCCTGGTCGGCGCCCCTCTGGAATCCCGCGCATCACGGCTCTGGGAAGCCTCGTCTGCTCCATTCTCTCGACATGGCCCATCCAGAAACGCCTTCTCTGCCTGCTCCATTTTACAATATCTCGTATGTCGCAGGCTCCAATATTGCTATTTCCAGAATAGCGCAGATTGTCTGGTAGGGCTGGTCATAAACGGCGCAAATTATTAAATACTTAAGGGTTGTTTCTTTCAAAGGCGGACCTATCGTAAAAATGAACGATTTTCCCAGAGGCTTGTATTTGTAAAGAATCTACGATGGTCCCTTGTTCCCCCCAATAAAGTGGCGGGGACAGAGTGAGGGTATATTGGGGCAATAGTCCGAGAGCACTGAGCCATCCTGACCGCAACTCAGACCAGGGCCATATAGACCATTACGAGGAGCCAACTTACCATCATGTTTATATTCTTGCGGTGCCATCTATCGAAGATCGGCGATCGTGACTGTTCACCGCCGCACGGAACAACTCAGTCGAGTTACGCTAGTCTGTATATAGTCTAGTCTATAGTCCCTCAAGCTAAGGTTGAAACATACTACTAAAACGCAAAGCGACGCCACGCCACGCCACGCATGTCAGTTCTTATCAATCTCATATATTTAATATGGTCAGATACACATAGACAACACACCATGCGCGGTAACATCCAGTCCATCCAGGTCGGCGTGTTGTTTCCTGTTAACACCCGACACCACGCGTCAGTCTTTCGAGAACATTCTTGGTTTATAGACATTTTTTTGTTAGTTGTTGTTTAAAATGTCGGATGAGCAATTAATATAATTTGTGAAACGGTACCCAGTGTTGTATGATACGAGTTCAAGTCAATACCGCGATCATAGTATTTATTTGAAATAATGCTTGGGAAGAATTTTTTTGTTCAACTGTTTCTATATAAAATATATTCCTAAAATCTGCAATAAACTTCTGCAAAATCTTCATTCAGCTCGTCTTTTAGTAAATCCATGGCCACTTCCTGCCATCTTTATTCGAGATCTTGCTTTTGAGATGGTTCCCGTTTCTCGTTCACCCATGCATCTAAGCATGTAGTAGGTAATATTGCGTGACTCTATTGTTAATGATAATATTTGGTAGGAAACCATATTTTTGAAGCCATTAATAACTTATACGGTTCTTCATCTCATGTTTCTATTTTTACCTAGGGTTGTTCATCTTCAAACTTGTTAGGTAGGTAGGTACTTGACGTTCGTTTACCACGTTTATAAGCGCCAACAATCGGCGAGCTTGCGTTAAAAGGTGTACGAATGAGCATGGGACGAAATTATTGTTGTTATTATTATCCCTCCACCTCCACTGCAGACATTTACTCACTGGACCGAAAATAAAAAATTTATACTTTTGTGAACACTCGTAAATTAAATTTCATTCAGCAGTGACATCTGTGGTTCAATTGCAGAAACTTTTACCTTTAATAATATATATTGTTGGAAAGTAGGCCGAAAGATGTCTCAAACTTGCAAGAAAAATACAGATACCGGTAAAATGGAGCGAACAGAAGCATAATTCCACATTCATATCCGTGCCAAGATGTGAATTTAATAATATTTATATATTTTTTGGCTTTAATTATTTTTTCTTAATGTAAAAAAACTCATTTTCGGTCAGCAAAATAAATATGTGCTGCTATTGTTGGAAACATGTTATGGGTTGAAAGGAAACAGTTAACAGTTTAAAGAATGAAAAAATAAACACATAGAAAATGTTTATTTTTCTTTTCTTATTTATTCCTTACAAACCGACATGTAAAAGCACCTTCATTTTTGACGGGTTAACAGCTAGTATGAAAATAAAAACACCTGTTTTTGTGATAATGCCCTCATAAGGCGAAACACGTCGCAGAAAATTAAAAAAATTAGAACTTAAAATATGTGTGATTATGGAGTTCTTACCTCTTATTTATTAAACTTACCTCTGAAACAATTAATTTCTTATTTAAGTACTTAAACAGCTTCACGAATATCTAATGATTGTATGGGTTTCAATTTTTAATAAATTTATTTTAATATGTTAAATAAGTAAGTTTCAATGCTATACAAAAATGCAAACTCCAATAACTGATATTTAACTCGCAATATTTCTAACTCTAAGGAACTTTATTTATGGCAAAGTTTACCATTGTATAAAATTAATATTGGATAATACAAAATAAAAAACATATTTATATACATACTTACATTTTCTTAAGTAGTGTACGACTGCTTTTGAAGTTACTATTCACCTGCCAGATTCTATTCACCCCATTTTACGGTAGACATAATTCTTCTTCAATTCTTCATTCAATTTTTAATGCAAAATATTCTTTAAACCTTGAGTGAAATGCCGACAAATATAAATAAAACATATCTTAAATGATTCAGTAAGGTGATTTCGATTCATGCATTGTCCATGCATGTAGTCAGGTCCAATTGAACCTGTATTACTCTGAATACAAAGCCTTACGTAGCCTATACCTTTTAGACTTACAAGAGGTGATTCCTCAGCCCCACACTATTATCCCTCTATGGTTTGGTGGTGATGTTTGAGGAAACGGATTAATAAACAAAATAAATATTTATAAACCTTTATTTAACATGGCAACAGTACTTTTTACATTAATACCTACTGCGGTGTGTTGCTAACAATTCCGGCAACACCGGAGCGTGTAACAATTTGTTTGCTTCAAACAAAATAGTACAACCGTCATTATCCTACTTTGCGATTTCATAATTGCTATCATTTTTACAATATTACTTTATCATACACAAAATATAAATTCTGGCATCGCGTTTCATTTACGGCACAACTTGTTTTTGCGATAGAAACACGGTTATCACCTACCTTCTTGCTCGATAGTCTCATAGAAACACGGTTATCACCTACCTTCTTGCTCGATAGTCTCATAGAAAAACGGTTATCACCTACCTTCTTGCTCGATAGTCTCATGGGTAACATACTGGTCGTGAATGTGATGTGGCGCCAACTGCGAGAATGGAATGTAAACGTTCACTATGAAGACAGGCATTGATAAAATAAAAAACGTTGTAATGACATGATGGCCATAGGAGCGAGTGAGTAGATACAGCTTCAATACAGTAGAACTTCAAAAAGAGTTGAACTTTCTTCCCGGTTAAGTTACGTGACTATCTCTTTAAATATAATAAATAATCAGAAAGAGACCAGAGAGTTCCCGAATCCAGGCTCGCCGAGCAAGGAAGAGATAGAAGCCACAGGACTTATGATCTGCCGTTGCAGGATTTAGGATCTTTTACGCCATGGCTACGTTCACCATTTCTTCCGTCCCGTCCTTCTCCCTTTGGAGCGACATTTTTATAGAAGAAGGGTTCTTCAGATCTGTGCAACCAGATAGTGTCCCTTTAGAGGTACAACTCACTAACCACAATATTGCACAAAATGAGGTATGAATCCAAATATTCACATTGTTTCCATTTCTATTCCAGGTAAAAATCGGTTAGTGAATATTCTGTGTCTATTTATAGTTATTTAGTGGTAAATCTCATAATTTGAACATTTTCAATAATTTTAATATCACATTTTGAATGTTTAAACTTCATTATTTCAAAAATATTCCAACATCAACCTACAGGGGAAGTGGTGCGGGGAGCGTAGTGCGTGGCAAGAGGTGCCGGATTCGGCGGATTGCCGGGATCGGTCGTTTGTGATGAACAATGTTTTTTTCTCATTTTTCAAATGTTTAAATACGTTTTTGAAAATGGCTGCTTTAAGGGATCTTCTCGAAAATCCACGATTTTGGACCGGGGCAAGCGAGCGGTTAAGTAAAAATGTCTTCTTGTAATGAATATCTTCCTCGGACCCAGTGTCGCCTATAGGAGACAGATCAACAATTGAAAAAATCTCTCAGATCAATGTTTTATCATTGTATTTGGTGAGAAGATCATTCCCACACCCGACGGTACCATTATTCACAAATATTTATGAGACATATTGATGCCTCTCCTCGAATATGCCTGTCAGATCTGGAATCCATATCTTGCTAAAGATATAGTTTTACTGGAAAATATTCAGAGATGAGTCACAAAATTGCTCTTAAGTCTTAAAAACCTGGAATATATGGAAAGGCTGAGAGCCTTGAAACTGCCCACTCTTCGGGAGAGACGAGCAAGAGGTGACCTCATCGAGACATTTAAGATTCTATCGGGCTACTACAATATTCCTAATATGGCAGATGTGTTTGCATTGAACACTACTAATGTGGGCCTTCGAGGACATCACCCGAAGTTTCGGTTCTCGTGTAATCCAAGAAAGCATGCATTAAGCGGTAGAGTGGTCAATTTGTGGAACAGTTTGCCCGAGGGCGTTGTGTCTGCAGCCAGCGTCAACCAGTTTAAGAATAGGCTGGATATTCAAACGAGGACAGTGATGTAGGCCCATCAGCTTAAGTTGCCTGCCCATTACCAATAATAATATTAATAATTGTGTCCTTTTACAAATTAGTTAAGCTAACCACCAATAGATATTACTAGTGGCATATCGAATCCCAAATTTGAAATATTTTAAGAACTGTAATTTTTTTTCGTCAAAGATGAATTAATGAACCGATTTTGATAATTGACCTTAGTTCATCTAATTTTGGTGGTCTGTGATGTGATACCAATGATCTATCAAATAATAACCATGTTTCTATCAGTATATTACTTTTGTTCGAGTACACATTTTTCACAAATCATCACATAAGAAAAAAATTACAAATTCAATTGACATATTATTATTTGCAGCGTATAAAAAATTTCGGCAGCGTTATTATTTCGACCAATCAGATGTGAGCAAGGTTTGTAAATATGGCGATACGATTCGATAAGATCTAGATTGTGACAGATTAATTTTTTAAAATTACAAATGGTCAATTCCACAGAGACAAAAATAGTAGAGTTGCCATTACCGTGCACCGTTACGCAGATGGACGTCAATCACGCTGCGTGAAGGTTCGTAATGGCGTCTCCATTCAATTTATTGCCGTGGTAAAATAAACTTATCAAATATAATTAAACATTCAAAATAAAATGTTAATTGGTAAGTGCACAAATAGATGTGCTAAATAAAATACAAATAGTTATTAATCTTAACATAAAATAATAGTATACACTGACCCATTCTGAAAATAACAATAATTGGCGATTGTTACCCACGATTGTTAACACTAAAAAATATCAATATTTCTATCACTGTGATGAAAATATCGGCTTTAATTTAAAATTTGAACTCTTTGGATGAAGAAATTGATTTGAATATTAATGCTTATTTTTAAATAATGTTCATTAAAAAAAAATATATTTTAGACAAAACTCAAGAATGCAATAGCTGGTTTGCGTGATGATAGAAATATCACCTCGACATCAACTAAACAAGTCTTCTTAAAGAAGACGCAGAATTATAATGTTGCAGAGTTCCGACATTATAATTCATGTATGAGTAGCAAAATATTGATGTATCCATTTTGATTTGCAATTACGACCAATAATAACCTGTCAACGGAAGCAAGACTAGCGGTACATAATGGCGTTCTAGTGCCAACTCTGATGTATGGAAGTGGAGCCTGGAATTGGCAAAAAAGGAATGAAATTAGACTGAATGCGGTCACTGTGGAATATCTTTGGTCGATAGAGTGAGGAATGAACAAATTAGAAGTGAATGCAATACTGGCTGCAGTGTGGTAGATAGAATAGAGAAAGGAGTGCCGAGATGGTTTGGTCATGTAGAACGTATGAACGAGGAAAGGATGGTTAAGAAAATATACAGGGCAAGTGTTGAAGATAACAGGTATAGGGCGTCCGCAAAAGACCTGGCATGATCAGATTCTACAAGTATTGGAGGATGGCCCAGTGAAAAGCCTCAACAACCGTAGAGCATGCATGAGAAGATGTATGAATGTAGCCAAAGTAAAAGTAGTGTGCCAAGATAGAGGAATATGGCGTTCTATCCTCTCTGCCTACCCCTGCGTGAAACGGCGTGATGGTTAGTCAGTTATTTTGATTTAAAATGATTTATATGCCATCACTGCACAACTGTTGGGTACTGAAAAATGATATTGCAGCATAATCTATGTAGACTTAAAAACACAGAATACAAGTTCTGCTTCCTGTCTTACGAATTCCTTGTACTCCACATTCTCTTCACTCACATTAATTAGACCTTGCAGATTCACTATTCCCTTACAAAGGACGTAAATTTAAATGAATTAGGTAATTACATAGGCATAAATAAATATGCCTGTTTTCAGCTTTGGGGTAATAATCGCTGAATAAGGCAGACTGTAGTGAATATACGCCTTGTCTATTGTTGAGTTAACAATAACCAAAATAATATTGTAATTATCAGAACAGGTCGGACAATAGGGAAAAAATTATTAAAATATCTATTCTCTCCAGAACTGATGGAACGTGAAGTCTGGATGCAAGAGGCTAATATAGTAGAAATACTCAATGTTGTAAGATGTGTCGCGTTGCCTATATCTAGCACCAAATGAGCCCTCCCATGTTCTTCTTTACGAGTTTACCTTTTTTTTGATTTTCTTTTATAGCTAGTTGTTCTAAGAATAATTTGAGCCGTAATTCAATCAAAAATTCCAAAAATTGGCCGAATTATAGTAATTTGAAGCAAACGCCATAGGTAAATTTTTAAAGGAATTTTAATATTCTTTTACATTTTTCTTGAATCAGATATGGTGAAGAAAATATCTCAAAAATCATTCGGAAAATTTTGTTCTAATTTTATTCTTAATTTTTCATCTTACTAATAACATTGTCTACGATGCAGCATACATTTTTTTTTTTTTTGAAAAAAATGCTCCGTTTGCTTATCAAGAATTTTTGAAAAAATTGAAAATTATTTTTAATCTGATTTCATTTGCACAAAAAAATTCTATTTTTTTACGATAATTTACATCATACACATTACATCGTTTGGCAATCAAATAATTAACATTTTCATTTCACTCAAATACTTGCAACTCAACTCAAATACTTGCAAATTATCTCATATTTGAATGCACAATATTTATGTGAAAAAAAATTGAATTTTTTGATGTCTCACGGTGATCATTCAGTCAGTGAATTTGTGTTCACTATGTCGACGGATCAAAAAAATATACTCATTAGCCCATGTATCCAGATTTCATGCCCACCCTGTACTGTATTTTGGACAAGACAGTAAAATTCTAGAAATATATGCGAAAGTTGCCAGCAACAATATAATCATTTTAAAGACAAAAGACGTGCTAAAAAGATTGGATATTTAATACATCATGGTATACTAAATTTGGTACATTTTTAATGATGAAAAAAATTAGAAACTAAACTAAGGAAATAAATAAATAGCATTATTAAAATATTTAATGTAGGAATGGTGTTATGTTTGTGACATAAGCTAGTCAATAAGTAAGTACATACATACAAGTGGAAATTATTTAAAATAAATATTTATAAAGGTTTGCAAATTTTTTGAAAATATTTTTTAAATTTCAACGGCGACGGGTGTCAAGTTATATAAAAGTTTGGTAGGTCAAAGTATGGTAATTCTGTAATGGAGTCAAATTTTTGGGAAGAGTGATGCGTTATTTATGGGGAAGAACAGACATTCGCGTAGTAGGAGGCATATCCGACGTAATTGTCCAAGGAATAAACTGTGGTTGGGGTATATTCGGACGTCTGAACGTGACTTTCAAAAAGTTATCTTCCACCGTATCGGAAACGGAAGGTGTTCAACCAATGCTTCGAAGGCGGTTATCCAATGATAACCGAGATGAATCAAATGGATGATATGCCGTTCTAAAACCTGCTGGACTGTCAAAATCGTCAATTTTGTAAATATATGACAGTGAATAGCAATTGACAGAGGCGAGAGTGCAACGTGTTCTTGGTACTGTTTTATGGAATGGAAGTATGAAAGCTTACTGTAATGTTCTGTCCTTCTGTCTAGGAACGAACATTATCGGGAATCGGGAGTCCTGATTGAAAGTCCTTGTTCTTCTGAGTTTTTATTGTCTCGTAACAAATTATACAGAATCGAGACTATGCAATAGCGGTTTAAATGGTAACTCTAAAAGTATGTGCTCTCGTGCCCATTATTATCTATGTGGGCGCACCTGGATGGCGCGCCCCTTTTTAACCCCATTCCCTCTCTATTTCCCGTCCCTTTCATTCGCTTTGACTTGAAACATTCAAGTTGTGGATCTACAGAAGAATACTCCACATAAGCTGGAGGCACAGTAAAAAATGAAGATGTTATGGTTCGGACGAATAAAGAAAAAGAAATTTTATTTAATTTTTTAATAAGTTCTGTCTCGAACAAACGTGCACCGGGGAAAGTTGCAAGTCAGTCACGGAATTTGACATGATGCGGCCATTTTGTTTCAAAAATTTTACAATAAAACAATAGTTGAATGAAAAAAATTAACCATCTCTTACTAGATTTTATTCTACCGGGGTGGTGGTACCCCTTAATAATGACACAATTCAGCTTCATATAGCTTGACACACGTCGACAGCTAGATTTTTAACAACTTATTAACATACATGTTGATTACGTATTGTAATCAAACACGACTCAAATACTGCGGATTACCTAAGCATTGATAGAATAATATTAGGTAGATGACGATAAACGATGTTATAACTTCTCATGTATGCAAAAATTGCATATCATTGTCAACATTTACTAAAAAATAAATCAAACTGATATTTTTATACATAGTTTCCGCACCTCGACAAATTTAAAAATTAAACAATTGTTTCAGATTTTTTAATTTGAAGGTTTCCCGGATTTTAATTTGCAATTTCATCAATATTCTGTGTGCAATTTTCTGGGCTATTTTTTCGTCTGTTTCCGACGTCTTGGATCCCACTGCACGGTCCATCATGAGCGCCGACGCCGACAGGGTACTGGTCGCATCGGTTCACCACTCAGTTGAAACCATCGACTCGATGTTTTCGATTTTAGACTGCCTCTAGACCCGGCAATGCAATCTGAAACGTCGGTCAGAGATATCCGAGAAACGTGACAGAATAGCACAGAAAACTGCAGAAAAACACATTCTAAACGCCATGCACTTTTTTTGTTTTCAATGTTGTTTGCATATTAATTACAGAATGTAAACAAGGCGTTGCTTTCTCATTTAAATTTGATGCTGCGTCGTAAATTAAAACCCACAAATACCTTTGGTCTATAAGTAAGAATAAGTACCCTATTATGACAGCCTTTCTGACGTAATAATTTACAAGCGTTAATGAATACTCTAGGATATAGATGCCCCTTGTTAGTAGATATACCAGAAAGGGGACGACCTCGTAATAAATCATGGTAGACCTCTTTCCATTTAAGAGAGACAATCGAATTAGTATGTGAAAGCCGTGTGTACGATGCACTTTGTCATTACTTTACGAATTGCTTTGTTGTGTTGGTGTTTACAGGTATAAACACCAATACAACAAAGCAATTCGCCTCATACGCACGGCTTACGCATACTAATTCGATTGTCTTTCTTAAATGGAAAGTGGTGTACATAATTGCACTTCCCTGATATGATACCCATTATCAAAACAAGACTAATTCGTGAAGGTACACTTTAATTTATTCAAAATATGCTAATTAGACCCCAATAGGTAGCAAGACATTGAATATTCATAAATGAGTTGTGTATCAAAACCTACCTAACCACCATTTTGTTTTTTTTTTAGATTTGAATTTCAATACATTCTCTAAGCTCATTTCTGTCTTTTAGATATTAGGTAGCTATCATAACAAATGTCATTATGATTTTATTTCTTGTTAAGTTTCTACTACTCGAGTTTCAAAACGTACGTAATAGTATATCCAAATTCAGAGTAAAATATGAATATCTCCAATGTTTTATAAAAAATATTGAATAATATTCCATACACTTCTGATAATGTAATAAATACATTTATTTCCCTAACCTTCAAAATCAACCTAAATCCAAATGCTTAAATTTCAAAAGCAACCTAAATCCGTTGCCGTGGTTTAAAAATGTAAAGTCCATTATAAATGTTGAAATAACTAACGAAACATACAATTTTCATTTACGTTACATTATTTGAATGTTTTATTTTTAATTCCTTATTTCATAACTTTTTATTTCATCTTGTTCAAGTAATAAACAAGATGTAAAAGAGTTTTTTGAGTTGCCAAAAAATAGTTTACGGCATCAGGTAAGTTTTGATATTCAACTAGTCAAATACGTGATAATCACGCTTTGTGCTCAAAGTGTATCTTCAGTATTGCATGTGTTAAACATGTACTTTACAATTAAATGGGTACCACTGCAGTAAGTTTGCATGTTTTTAATCATTTTACGTAATGCAATCAAGTGCGTCTTCATACAAAAACTTCCAATGCATCTGTATGATTTCGCGAGTCGTCGTCCCTAGGCCGGTACGCGATTATTTTAAAAGGCAACTTTTTGTCCGATTCTGGAACGAGGTGTACTTTAGTACCTATAGTAGTTGGGTTTGAACGGGCCGACCTTGTTGAGGCCGAGGTACTTGGCCTGCTCGTCGGTCAGCTCCGTCAAATGCGCGTCGAACGTGGGCAGATGCAGGCTGGCCACGTACTCGTCCATCTTCTTGGGCAGCAGGTACACGTCGGCCTGGGGGAAAAATATATTAGTGCACAATTTAATCCACTGTCACACGAAGCTGGTCAACTATATTATGGTATTAAAGCACTAAACCGGCGAAAAGCCGGTCTGTCTTTGCGTTATCATTTTATGCATAAAAAATCATTGACAACAACTTCATTCATGTAAATATCGCTGATAAAATAATTATGAATTATATTTTGATGAAAAATTTAATTACTAAAGTTTATTCCGTATTATTTTAACTTGTATTTTGACAACCAACAGTGTTTCCAAAATGCCTGCCAGCAGTAGTAAACATCGCGCTCGTAATATTTTATCAAATGAAGTTGAAATTGAACAAAATTGCTTCTGAAAAGTTGTAGTGAAAGTGAAATTGAAGAATGTGCTAGTGATTCAAGTGATTTTACATCTTCGAAAAACGATTAGGAGTGTTCAAATACCTAGTGACTCTGAAGTGTCAAGTGACAGTTCAATAGAACAACATGAAGATCACGAGTTACTGTACCATTCCAAAACTGCCTAGAGATGAAGATTAAACAAATATCCAAATAACAAAAAAAAAAATTATAGTTCTATGTTGTACCGTTTTGATTTTACGTGAAGTTTAGTGTTAGGGTTTCTTTGAAATAAAAGTTGAAATAATTAAATAGTGTTTTTGATTAACAAATTATGTCATATTATTAGTTGTGGAATGGGTTAATTTATTAATGTCGATAATTTTGTTTGGCGAGACCGAAGCGTAGCCAGAAGAGAAAAAATGAGAAAAGACAGAATTTTATCCTTCACAATATTAGCGCAATAGGTGAAAAAGATGCATGCTTAAAAAAATCATAAAATGCAACAATAGACATGACAACAGTATTAAAGAATTAAGTGATTTTTGAGAAGGAAATATTTTGAAAGGATTCTAAAAAATGATCCAGTTTTAATATACGCATTGAGATTAATAAGATTTTCAATAAAACAAAAGTATAAAAGTATCAAGCCTTAGGCTTGACGTGACGTATGACATGACAGCTGCGAGCGTTTTTGCGCGAAATTAAAAATAGGTAGATGAAAATGCAATTATTTGCGTAAAAACTTAGTTTATTACTGAAATAATGTTATTTTCGGTAATAATACACCTACATTATAGAAGGTTATAAAAAAAATTCAAACTTTGATATTGCATATCTCCATAACTATTGATATTAGAATGTTCTTAGGTTTTCTCGGCCACTGAGAATCTTCTGGTTTGTGTCTTCTGGGGTATCATGGAGTGTTTTTACGACCTTTTGGCTGACATTTCGAATCCCATTGCAGGATCCATCATCAGGGCTGATGTGTTGACATAAAACATTAGCCCTGATGGTGGACCCTGTAATGGGATCTGACACATCGGCCAGAAATATAAAAACACGGCATAATACCCCAGAAGATATTGATATTCACGCCATATATATCACGCCAGGAATCCACCTATAATTTTTTTGCTACTAGCTATGACACCCTGTACATATAAACACCAAACCCATCAATAATACAAAGAAGAAGAAATTCGTATGAACTTTCATGTGTTTGTTTACTTTGTATCTGTTTGCCGGCGCGTTGAACAGTTCGATGAGCGCGAGGGCCTGCGTGGCCGCCGTGATGGAGACCACGAACGAGGGCAGGGAGGAGCAGGACAGGTTGGCGAGACGGCCCTCAGCCAGCAGGACGATCCTCTTTCCGTTCTCCCAGATCACGTGGTCCACCTGGAAAGCGACGACAGTTTAATCTCAACCAATGGTCGGCCAGACGGGCGCACTACTCCACGATCGCAACCCTTTTAAGAAAGTACATGGTTTGCGTGGCTCACTTGCGAGCGGACCCTCTCCCAGACGAGGTCCGGCGTCCTCAGGCTGTGGACGTCGATCTCCGTGTTGGAGTGGCCCATGTTGCACACCACGCAGCCGTTCTTCATGCGCTCCATGTGCTCGCGCGTCACCACGCCCTTGTTGCCAGTGGCCGTGATCACCAGGTCCACGTTGCGGATTACCTGAGGATGTAGACGGCAATATATTAGCATATAGGATATACTTTTGCAATGGTCACACCGATGGAACTCTATAAGGTCAGGAAAGAATTCACTTGTATCTTAGAAATTACCCTCAATTATTTTATTTTTAATTATATCATAATACAGTAAGTTTAAATGCTTTTCATCACTTAAGTGTTTACGTGTAGTCAGGATTTTTAAAAAATCTTTTTTTTTTTGTATTTTCTTAAAGTAAAATGTTTCAAAAATATTGTGTGAAAATATCAACTTGATTCGGTTATTAGAAAGACATCCAACGATAACTGTAGGGCCCTCTGCTACCGCCCGTACTGACATGCGGACGGTACTAGAGTCGGCCGGGCTGACAAACAGGGCGACTGCTACGGAACGCGGTTTTTACCTGATTAATTTTAAGAATAATGTACGAAATTTCTTTTATACTTCTGCTTTTAGACATAAGACCCATTAGGCTAACTGAGATTTGATTTGGTGTAAGTATTTCAGTGGCAGTGAAACCCAGCAGTCGATAGGTTGTTGGCAGTGAAACCCAGCAGTTGATAGTTGTGAGTGTTGATAGCATTAAAAACTTGTGCTTCATCGAAGGATGAAGCACAAGTTTTTTGATTTTTTTTGACCTAAACTTTTTTTTTATAAATAGTAAATGAGTGATTTTTCCCTCAAAATTCATAATTAAGCTTTCAAAGACCGCCATTTTGCTAAATTTGAAAAAATAAAAAAGCTTTGATTAAGCACAAGATAAACTATTGAACTACTAATTTCTTTTTGTTTCTTTAAATTTAGATAAACCACTAAGAGGCACTGATGGTCACCGCGAGGCATTATTTGCAAGACAGGGGTCAAGGATCGAGCTTCTATTGTGGTCCAGTATTAATAATTTTATTTGAAATTTTCGGTTTAGTTACTTAAAATATAGTATAAAATGTTGGTATTATGTAATGAATCAAAACATTACAAAACCGTTCAAAAAAAAAATTTGAAAATGTCTATTTTTTTGCGCCTCTGACTACACTTAACCCCTTAAATGTGAAAACAGCAAACATAGAGATAAAAAGTAAAGGCTAAAACATGCAAAAGAAAGAACAGAAAAAAGTGATTTTATAGAGTGAGCTTAAACAGAGTGAGACTGAAAAAAGAGACTAAACAGTTAATTTTTCTTGTATTCATGGAAACTGTCATGAAATTTGTCAATGAGAATGTTATGATTATTTTCTATTAATTAGTTACGGAATATTTATATATCCGTGGGTGAAAGAAACAATGAAATGAGTCAATAAAATAGAGTTGTGAATTAAGTATGCAGAGTTGTTCTTTAGATACACATCTAGCAAGGAAAAATTAGAGTCAGAAAATATTCGAATATTTTTTAATTTTTTGAAAAAATACAAACGACACGATTGATTATTTGAAAAATTTGGCAAGAAGCAACGGCATTAGTCAACTCGGTTCAACGCTCTTGAGCAAAAATTAGTGAAAAATTCATTTCTAAATTAAATCTGGCGATTCCGATACGCCAAATTTATAATGTATTTTAACAATAACAACACATTGTTTTTTTGTATAACCATTTTGTAGAACCATTTTTAATAACCCCGATAACGGCAGACGAGAAATGCCAAACCTTAGAGTAGCCAACTTAAATTAAAAATATTGTGGGATATTTAAAACATGGGGAACCCGATGGGATGGCCCATCGGGTTTGAACTTCTGTAACTGTCTTTTTAGGTGCCAACTACCGTACTGTGTGACAAGGCTCACTGAAAATAAATATTTAAGACAGGCATTTAAGGATTGTAAAAACAAACCTCATTTAATTTAACTACCCTAGCGCCGTCCATGGAAGCCTGCAGGGCGCAGATGGGGTCAATTTCCGTTACATACACCTGAAAAAAATTCACATTTATTAAAAACATAAATATTTTTTTGCCCCGCCTTAATATATAAAGAAGTAAAGCTTGTAAAATTATAAGTTTGGATGTAGGAGGTAATCTCCGAAACTACTCATCCGATTTCAAAAATTCTTTCACCAATATTTAGAATGGACCTTCAGGGTGGACATAGGCTATATATTATCCCGTTAAAATAAAAGGGTTTTTCGCGGTGACTGGATTTGGTTCCCAGAGGGATGATTGAATTAAGGACAAATTATACAAGTCTCCTAGAGACGAAGCCAGTTTATATACGAGAAAAGTGAATGGAATAAATGGATTTAAAAAATAAAATATAGAGGTATCATTACTAGTTACGAAAGCTGTGTATACTAACTTGTTAATGACAAAAACATTAATTAACAGGTGTCTCTAGCTGAGGCCATAGAAATATATTAAAGATTATTGATTCGAACATATATACATACAACTTTCAAAATTTGATAATGTCTGGATATTCTTACATTGGTGAACGTTGCATCGTGTAGAGTGATCACTTAAGCTAGCTCATACAGGTCGTAAGCCCTGGGCCTTCGTATAAGAGACTTCCATCCACTTTTCTCATATATAAATTGGCTTCGTCTCTATAAGACTTCTATAATTTATCCTTAATTAATTGAAGACGTTATGGTTTGGATGAATAAAGAAAGGGAAGTAATTAAAACAATAAAAATCTGAAAACTTTAACATCTCGGACATGTGATGAGACATCTAGAGAAGCGCAAGAGAAGGAAAGATTCCCGGAAGTCAGGGCCCTGGAAGAAGGAGGGCATCGTTGCTGCAGGGCTATTCCGGGCTGCAGTAAATACAGGGATGGTAGGCAACGAATAGAAGAAAATAGGAAGAAAAAATGATTGGCCTCTGGTTCAGTAAATCTTTCCTAATGTCAACTCAAATAACAATCTTCCTATGAACGACGATACATTATCCCTGTTCGGCAGTCCAAGTGTTGAGAAATTGTCATTTTGAGCTAGTAGCAATTACGGTGGTGGTACTCACGACACAGCCCAGCGCCCTCAGCGCCTGACAGCATCCCTTGCCGACCTCGCCGTAGCCGCACACCACGGCCTGCTTGCCGCCGAACATGAGGTCCGTGCTCCTCTTCAGCGCGTCTATTATGCTCTCCCTGAAAGCACACGGCACCGTTCACGTCTGCATCTAACGCGGCTCTTTTTCGAAATCCCGCGGAAAGAACCCCCAAGTAGCAATTTTCACAAATATCATCATAGACCAACAGTTTGCTGTCAATTTCTATGAAATAAATTCAAATACAAGGTGTCTCGTAGCTAGTAGCGTAAACGTCGGGAGAGTCTTCTTCATACAATTTTGAATAGAAGATATTATTTATACTTTGGGTGAAATGTCGACAGTTACGAAGATAAGCAACATCAAACCATGCCATCAAAATTTGAACTAAATTATTTTCGTAGTGAATTTTTAATATTTTATAGATAAAAAAGAGTTACTTTCGTGATGATCCAATGTTTTACAGAAGATGGTACAGAAATATTGAAAAAAAAAGCAAACTTTGATGTCGCTTATATCTTTAACTGTTGACATTCAAGTGTAAAGAAAATTTTCTATTCAAGATTAAAGTCGGCCAGGCGCTTGCGAAATGTGAAAATACTACGGCCCCTTAGAAAATTACAACAAATTTAGTAGAATATTGTTGAAGTGTAATTAAAAATATTATAGAACATTTTCAAACCATTATACTTACCACAGCTTACCACAGTTCAAAAAACAACTTGAGACGCATTTGTTTGGACAATCCTATAAAAACCTATAGAATCTGACCACAACAACGCTAGCTAATGTTTTCCACTCCTAGTGTGCACTCCGCGAAAACACCTAATTCTTTCAGGCACTCCCAACTATTATAGTACTCAATTTTAATTCCATTTCGTGTATGCCACCTAGTGAATAATTAATAGTAAATAAGTTTTTTCTTTTCTAGCAGTAAGTTGTTTTGTAAGATAATAATTTTTCTGTGTAAAGCGCCCTTGAGGTGAGTATTCGCGAAAACGGCGCTATATAAGTTATCCAATTATTATTATTATACTTCTGTGGAGTATCTAGGCCTACCTGAACTCTAGCCCCTCGATCATACCGATCGGATCAATCGCACTCGAGGAAGCCCAGCAGGCAGCGCGCCGGTACCTCGCCATTCGCAATAATCTTCGTATTCCGCAAAACCATATTATTGTAACCAATACTTACAAATAAATAAGCAAACTAACTATTGGATTAAATATTTTATAAAGTACACAAAAAAGTTTACTTTTATACGTTTTATTTGCATACATTCTTAATCGATTTTTTAACATCTCGCTTGCAGTATACAAATTTATACTGCTTATCCCAATTTAAATGCTAAACTGGCTGGATAATATTGGAAAATTATTAATATTAATAGAAGTAACGACCATATCATGTGGAAAATGATTTGATAATGTATAGTCATCCACTTTAGGTAAATGTTGAAAGTTTCAGAGTTCTAGCTACTCGGGAAGTTGGTGAAATATCAATTACAAGATTCCACCACAGCAAACAACAGACAAAGAGAGTTAAATAAATGCATGTAAAATGAATCGGGAAAAATAAAATTAACCCTTTGCACTCCAGGCCATTTATGGTACAGCATACCCGCAATTCTAGTGCAATTCAAGCAAAAATGTTACATTTTATTAGTAATATTCAAAATAAACATACATTCGTAATATAGACCCATTCATCCTTTTGAAGATCATCGGCATATAGATAGTGATGGTCAAACCTTTATTTTAACCAGTTATTTTTACAGTTATTTGGGATTTGTATCTGATTGTATCTATGATTTATAATGATTGTAATTATGATGGTTACCCATCGAATTGCGAAAAATCACTTGTCAATCATTGACGCATCCAGATAAAAATCTCAAATAACGTTTAGTGTGTCACCGGTTAAAATACCATCACTAAACACTCAGTAAATTTATTGTTTGGGGCGAAATGAAGTTACCAACGGAGTCACAAATGAGTTTACTACTGTCGCCTGAGTGCAAAAGGTTAAATGTAACAAAACAAAGAATGGAGGAAGCGACGGAAATGAAATGAAACGAAAGAAAGAAAGGCGGGAAGGAAGGGGTTACATCTCACCTACACGAGTAGAGGTTGTCGAATTTGGTCTTGGTGACGGAGTCGTTGACGTTCATGGCCGGCACGCACAGCTTCCCCGCCTTGCTGAGCTGGTACAGCCGGTGCACGCCCGTCACGCTCTCCTCCACGATGCCTGCAAGAGCAAGAGTCGGATGAATCAGCGGCAGGGATGCACGCTCTTCGAGTTCGGCCTCGTTGCCAGTGACGCGTGATACTTCCCTTACAGTAAGGGAACGTACTCATACTACGTGACCCGTTCAGGGGGGGAGGGGGATCTTCTAAATACCACACTTGGTCACAATGGGAGGTGGGGTGCTTAGGTTTTTTTCACGTAGTTAATATCCTCTAGGGAAATCTCGCTGTTGATAAAATAACAGGAATTTTCTTTCTATAAATTAAGTTCTGGTTATAATATATTTTGAAATAAGTTTTATCTTGATAATATTTTTTCCATTTGTAATTATAGGTATGCATGCACTCTTGCCGACACGCAGCAAGCCTCATATTAATAAGGACAAATATCAGCCAAATATTTTTTTAAACTTTTTGTTAGTAAGAAATGATTTAAAACCATATTTATGAATTACTACGTGAAAACTGTAGGGGGACGGGGGGTCTTGGAATATACTACACGTGGTCAAAAATTGCAAAAAGTGGGTCACGTAGTATGGGTACGTTCCCTAATGTGATACAGAGAGCGGTTAGGATAGAGTTTAATGTAATTTAACTGAATTACCATCACAGCATTTCAACCCCAGTAGGCACAGAGGATGGAACGCCGCATTCCTCACACAATGCACAGTTTTCGATTCATGTGTTGGAAACCAGATGGCGCCAGCAGACAGCCTGTCTTCCACAATTCTGTTCACTATGCTAGGATCTTACATTCAATCTTAATTTGTTCACTTTTTAATCCATCATAAAATGTGAGGTATAAAAGCAAAGGCAGCAATATCCAAAAAAATTGAATGCAGTCATCGAGGATTACTAATTTATAATGTACTGAATTCGGGATTTTATAGGAAACATAGTCTATAAATTTATAAGAAACGTGATTTTGAAAGGGATAGATACATACAATTCAGTATGTATCCTATCCCTTTGACTGCATTCAAAACATTTTTTTAATTTTTTGGATTTTGCTGCCTTAGCTTTTATATCCCACAAATGATGTCATTTCCCTTAGTCAACTTTCATTCCTCTTCTGCCAGTTCCAAGCTTCATTTCCATACACCAGCACCGGTAAAGGAACTCATTGGGTAGATCGAACGTTTTATAAGGATTTCCTCTGAATCACTGATCGACTGTGATGTGTCGCTATCAAATCCGACGTACTGGTTACTCCATATAGAGCATACACAGTGTCTAAGATGGCGGTCACTAATAAATTTACATTATGCGTATTATACACCAACTTATCACTGCATTCTACTGCTAGTCTTATTTCGGTTGACGCTTCCATTTACCATTTAAGGGCAATCTTAAGTAGCCAGGACACGTACCTTTGATGGCTTTGAACGCAGCCGGGTGCTTCTTCAGCATGAGGTGCGTGGCGTCCCCGCCGTCGTCCAGGATCATGTTGGGCTGCCAGCCCTCGGCGGCTATGCAGCGGTCAATGCACCACCAGAAGTCTTCCTCGGTCTCGCCGCGCCACGCAAATATACTGTAACCTGGAAGCACCGTGGCCATTGATTGTCAATTTTCAATTTATAAAGTATACATTAGGGGTCCATAAACCACGTGGTTCCATTTTGAACCCCTCCCTCCGCCCGTGTAGCCCTAACGTGGCTTTTGCTTTGACCCCCCTCCGAAAATTACAATGATCAAACACTTCTCACTCGTCGGTAGGTACTTTATCGTTTATTAAGGCCCCAGAGTACTGTGCGCGCGCGGAATGAGGATGTATTTTTCGTAATTATTCTCAAGCAAACGATACATGGAACTTTTTTTATTTATTACTCATAGTATATACAGGGTGTACCAGAGCTAGCAGTAGAAACTTGACCGGTAGATTCCTGACTATGTTATGAGTCTAAAATGTTCAAGCAACAATGACCTAATATCAATAGTGATGGAGATATGCAATATCAAAGTTTGCATTTTTTTTCAATATTTCTTATTTATTTTTTGCAAAAAGTTGAACTATCTTTACAGTAACTTATGTATATTATGAAAAATTCATTCGCAGGGGAATTTCGACATTTAAAAAAAAATGGAGAACTAGTGAATTTTATTTTCGATTTTTTATAGAAAATTTTCATCATTAAAAAAAATAGAAGGGGGCCCTTTATAAAAAAAACCCTATGTGGTGCCATAGAGACTAGATTTTCAAATAATTTACGACTTGGCGCATGCAAATCGGATGTATAGTTTTTCTGATATGCTGTCAACCAGGTTGAAAAATGTACTTTTGAGAAAAACGGATAATTCAACATACAAACAAAAAAAATTTAAAATCTCCGTCAATTTTACAAATTTCTTTAAAATATTTGGTGAGAGCATTCTTAACAAATACATCTTTCAGAAAATGAAAAAAAAATGACAAGAAATATTTTTTCACAGTGGTCTGGGGCCTTAATATCCGCACTGAAATCGCCTGTCGCTTGTTAGGTACTTTATTAATTATTGTCGCTGGTATTTCGCTAGCCACACTGAATCGCCGCTGGTCCATTCTACCGTTTCGCTTTATGTGTGATTTCGCCAAAACGTTGCAACAAAAACTGTTGCCTCGCGTCTTGCGCGTATATTAATGCTCTCGATGTTTCCTGAAGCTTCTGATTTACTCCATGTATTCCAGACACTGCCAGTAATTTCTAATTTACTGTAAAATGTGCAGAGTGCTGTGAAACCCTCGATTTCGTATAATTCTTTCCATTTCTACGATTTTATGACGCTATAAAACATAATTAAAATTACATAGATTTTGTTTTCATCCAATTTAATTTAATTTAATCCATAAATAATCTAAATATAATAATTTTGTTGTCTGTTCGTCCCGTGACTTCTTGGAATACATGGCTAAAAAAACGAAGTTACACGGCTGGAGAAAGACTGGCATCTCGGACACGCGGACGGCAATGCGGTAAATAAAGGACGCAGCCACCAACGATTCTCCCTGGCCCGTTAAAAATATACTATACTACACATTGTAAGAGCGGGACTTAGCTAAGACGCAAACCATTAATTTACGCCTCCTACGTTCGACGTTTGACAGGCTTTCACGGGTGTATAACAATAATCACTTTGATTTTGATTTTCATTTTACCTCAGGTTACATACATCTGTAATTAATAAATTCCATATTCACATTCTGCATTAACTCTTAAAAGACTGTGCTAAAAAATACCTTCGGGAACGGTGATGTAACACAGTGTAACACGATTAAAAATCGACATAGTTTTTAATATGTGGTAAAAAATATATATTTACAATACAGATAAGACTTTTTAAAGGTCCCTTTATATAATTATGTAAGATAAACATACATATTTGCATTATTAATCATGGCATATCGAATTTGCGTGCGCTCACGCCGACGTATCATTACCAACTAAATTCAACGACGCGGCGACTCCAGTCCGCCTTTGTCTGACACGTGTTACGCGACTCTACCGCGCTCTTTCGATATTGTTTTCTCTTTTACCGAAACCCAAGCAACCGCCATCTCTGTCCTACATGAAATGTGTGGTATTGTCGTGCTCTTTCTTGCTCGATTTAACTGCGACGTGCAATATTCTGCTCTCTTTTACACACTGGCCGAAAATATGAGAGTAATGAATAAATATTTTTTAGAATACATTGAGTATGTCCAAATTTTTCAGAACAGAACTGGATCGTTTGTCACAGGGACATCAATAATCAATTAATGTATATTAAAAATGTCTCACAGAGACGAAACTGTATTTTTTCGAGGGAGAGTAGGTATAGAAGTCTTTTTTTGGATGGCCATAGGACTTACGACCTAAAATGAATAGACATGGTATTCCATCATGGGTGGAAATGGCGAACGTTACATATGTGTAAAGTGATCACCTAAACCAACCGTACGACAGGTCGTAAGTCCTATGGCCACCCAAAAAAGACTTCTATACCTCCTCTCCTTTGAAAAAATACAGTTTCCTCTCTGTGAGACATCTATAATGTACATTATTTAAAAAATCCGTTCGTTCGTAACAGTATAATTTAGTCATTTTGGTGTGAAAATGTCTATTCGATGATTACAAAAAATTCGACGTTTTAGTTTTGGTAAATAAGGTAGATTTTTAATATTTTCTGTGACATGTAGACCTACGCTACACCACTGGCACACAGGAGTTAAAAAATGTATTGCAGCTGTGTCACCATTCATATGCAATCATTGATAAATTATCTGACTACGTAATCACAGTGAAATCATCTTCCTGTCATTTCAGTGGCTACAGGACCGTGAAGCATTGTGCTGGTCATCAAGCATTTCACGAATACTGTCCGCGCGATGGGCTGCCGGTGCAATGACACTAGTTGACTGAAGAGAGGAGTCCGTCACCTGGTGGGCTTCCGATAGCCGCTGGCGCAGATCGATCAGGCACGCAATTAGCGCGCGGCATACGCTGTGCGGTTGATATTATTATTTCCCGTGATTTTTCACGGGTGTACGGTCAGTATCACTTTAATCAACACACAGGGTGTACCAGAGTTGGCAGCGGAAACTTGGCCGGTAGATTTCTGCCCGTGTTACGAGTCTAAAATGTCCAAGCAACCGTGACCTAATGTCAATAGTTACGGAGATATGCGACATCAAAGTTTGCGTATTTTTTTCTGACTTATTTTTTGCAAAACGTTGGACTATCATTACGGTAACTTATATATGGTATGAAAAATTCATTCCTTTTAATACATGTCAAATAAAATGATAAAAAAACTAACCCATAAAAACCAAGTTTTTATTTTACTCCCTTTCTTTGTAAATTAAGTTTACCATTATGTAATTAACGGGTAATTCAAATTTTAAATATTCCGTGACATTATCGAGCCGCCGCGCCGTCGCTAATCAAACTTTTCTAATGATTCCAATTTGAAAAAAACCAATAAAATTTCTAAAAATCCAAAATTATACTATAATTATTAATTTTTTTAACGAAAATTTGATAGATCTTCTTGATCGTCGCCACGAGTCTGCTCGCAATGTTTCAGCTCGATTGGATCGCGGGAAAAAGGTCAAAATCGATCCAAAGCTTTTTCGACGGCAAGCAGGCAAGGCAGCAAGCGAGCAGACGCCACGAGTAAAAACCTTCCAATTCCAATTGGAAAACATTCCAATTCGAATTTTTTCAGGGTTTTTATTGTTTTATTTAACTTTCATTTAAACGAATTAATTTAAATAAGTTACTGCATGACACTTCAACGTTTTGTAAAAAATAAATCGGAAATATTGAAAAAAAAATGCAAACTTTGCCACTAGCTCTGATACACTATGTATATGATTCATATCAAATATGTAAGAGGATCCTGCTTCGGAAACTCTCTCAGAGACATGGAACATATCAATGTCCAAAGCGATATTGCTCAGCGCAGCGTTAGCTCTTCCAACAGGCATATCCATCGGCAGGTTGGTATATTGGAATGTGAAGCAATCTATGCTGACTGTCTAAAGTAGTAATTTTTTTATGTGACAATGTCCTTCAATAACTATATCAGGTGTTACAAATAATGATGACGTATAAATAGCAAAATTCTAATGTACGAGGCATACGTTAAGAGTAGAATAGGATATATATGATACCCTTCTGGGGAGCCGGAAACAGGACAAAACTAAACATACTCCAACGACAGCAAAGTAAAACACTGCAAATGGTCTACAATTTGAAATAACCTGACATCAACTGAAACTGTTTACCGAATAACACAGCAATTAAACATTACAATAGTCGAAACACTAAAACTCATTTACAAGCTGGCAAAAGGTGAAATACAAGACGAAGACATGAAATTACACAAAATACACGAAAATCATCAACACTACATTAGAACGGCTCAAACTACCACACGACTCAAGCCAAAACAAAAACAGGACAATCACGAGTAATTTGTAACGGATTAAAACTATACAACCACCTACAACAGCAGACCAAACAACTGACTAACAATTTCAAAATAAAAGTGACGAGAATGCTGAAACTCAGCGAAATATAAAATGATTTTACATCCTTATTATATTCTTATATTGATGTATGTAAAATGAATCCAAAGACCTTTAAGGTCTCTGTCATATTTGAAATAAATTTAAAAACACATAATTTCCTAAGCAACAAAGTCCGTCACAACCGCTACGCTAGGTGGCGCTGTTCTCATAGCTTCTTTGCTTGCGGCCTAAATAAATGGTAAAAAGTACGTCATTTTTGAAGTACTTGCAATGAACGGCGAGCCATTGCAAGTACTTTTTGTTTTCGTTACTCTTATGTTAATATACCTTGGAACCCGTGCACTCGCAGTAAACCTGTTAATCTAGAAATTATTCCTTAAATCTATTCGATTAGAGATACCTAGTCTTTATGTTATACTTAATATTAGTTACAATTTATTTATCTTAAAGAAATTTTTTATTATACATTTATTTATTTTTTATCATTATTTGTGTACTATGCAAAAACTTACATTTATTGATTTGCGATCTATATTTATGTGAAATAATTATACGTAAAAAAAAAAATATTGAACTATTTATGAATCTGCGATATTTTTTTATCTGAATATTATTTACTATTCATTTTATTGTTAAAACATTATTTATTTCTATTTATCATAAAAAGTGTATTGTCTAAAAACTTATTAACCTGGAACATATTCCCAAAATTGTATTAAGTGATTTGCGTTAGTCTGAATATTATTCTCGATATATTTTATCATTTATTATTTTTCATTATTAATTATTAATTAACGGTAAATAGTGTATTAAGTGTATTATATTATATCATATTCAAATGTTCTCAAAATATTCATACTTATACTTTTATGTCACTCTAGGACCATCTATTGGGGTCATTAATGAGATGTTGACGGTCTGTTTGTTAAAATTAATATAAAATACGTGCCCCACGTTGGGCGCCAAATGTTTCCTCCAGTACTGACCTGCTTCCGCCAAGGCCGCTGCCACCTCGTTCTGCGTAGAGTAGATGTTGCACGCCGCCCAGCGGACCTGCGCCCCCAGGGCCACGAGCGTCTCTATGAGCACGGCGGTCTGGGCGTTTATGTGGGTGCAGCCGACAATCTGGAAGTGGAAAAATGACTTATTACAGTCGACGAAAGCGGTCAAACCTGATGAAAACATGAATCAGTTTCTGTCGGTCGGAGCGAATGAAAGAAACGGGAGATGGAGAGAGTGAATGGGGTTAAAAGGGGGCGCGCCCGCTTGGAAATTAACCAGCACGAGAGCACATACTACGAGACAATAAAAACTTTGGCGAGAATAAGACTTTCAATAAGGACTCGCGATTCCCGATAAAGTTCCTTCCTTAATAAGGAGGGCGGAGCATCACAGAAAAAATAACCAATCATCAGTTATAAAATTTAAAAAAAAAGATAAATAATAGACCACATAGTGCGAGTGTGTTCGGTATTAAAGGAAGGAAGGATTTACCAATCATCAATTACAAAATTAGAAGAGACAGGTTACAGACCGCAGATTGTTGCGTTTTGGTACGGGTTTTTGTTTCTCACCGGCGAAGAGCTCCGGGAGCGAGTGAAGATGTACGAGTAGCACAGAAGAAAGTTGCAGACGCGGATGTCCGCCTGAGACGAGAGCGTAGGAAGAAGTGGCGGTCGGGCATCTGCGGATCGATGATGATTCTTCCTGTTCGAGCTCGTAATATGCACAAGGTCATTGATGATGCATTATTTATTTATTTTCTGTAAAAAGTACCAGTGAACGAAATATTTCGACAAAATATATCTAAGAATCACATTGAAACGCGCACCTGGGGGATGTAAACGAAAATCCTGACTGTATTTAAAAGTCACCATAGTCGACATTTATATACTGTTTCATCAAGTAATATAAATGAAGTACATAAATAACGTATATTATTATACAATCTTCGGTGAACGTTACTTTGAAAGCGGCCAGCCTCAAGACAAGTCGTAAGCCCGGTGAACGCTCGATATAGACTTCCATACATGCAGTCACGTAATGGCAAGCAAAAGGAATCGAAACGCCTGGAACAACCGAGAAGCGGCGAGGACCTTCTTCTAAACACAAGAATAATGTATAAAATACGAAAACATCAGGATTTGGGTACAAATACGCAATTACGCCGCGGCGTGAGCCGTTGTCGTATTTGACAATTCGTTCAGTGCGAAGTCAGCCGTGAGGCGACGGCCATTATGGCCAGTCGCGAGGTAATCGAAGCGATAAATAAACCGTAGAGCACCCAAGTGGCGAAATAAACCAAATTTTTGATACGTTCGAGAATTGGATGGATTGTTGTAGTGAAAGTGAAATACATATTACCCAGCGATAATAAAGTGTTCATATGAAAAAGTGAAGATTAAAGAATAGCGTTAAGTTTAGCTCGTGTTTATAATCAGAGTGAGAAAGAAGTACATGACGGTTATCCGTCAAACGTCAAAATATAAATACGAGTGCAACGCGACAATGACGATTTTGCCACAATTTTACATCAGGACGCTGTGGGAGAAGAAACTAATAAGTGCACATGAAATAATATTTTTTGTGTAAGCTTTAAATACAGTACTTAATTAGGCTTTCAACGCGTGAAGCGAAAAAAAAAATTTGATCTGAAAATGCAAATTTTCCATAAAAAATAAATTATTCTATAAAATTCCTTTTAATATTTTAAATCAATATCTTGACTCAATACACCAAAAAATAGCTGTCACGTTATATTACGGTCTGTATATCACAGACATGTTACAAATGCGGGGCGACTAAAGTCGACCACCGCGTCTAAATGTAACGTTTTTTACAATCCATGGACTATAGTCGAATTACGCGTCCAAAGGGCTGATGTAATTTTAGTCGAAACATGAGAATTGTGAGGTTACTTTACATATGAAATTGTCAAACCGGACCGCCTGGATAAGAAGGCAACGGAGAAATCAATCCCTTTTCTTAAGGCATTGCAGACATCGGACTCCGCAAATAAAGACATTGAGAGAGATTTGTGAAAATATACAATTCTCCTTATCACACTCTTATACCTACGTCTCATTTTTTTTATTATCATTCTCGTCTATTAAATGCTGGGATAATAATCTTAAGATCCCAATATTTCGATTTAGAGCGAAAAAATGTATGAATTTTCCCATTTAAAACAGAAAATCATTAAATTCTGACTTAATGCCTTTTGCTATTGCCTGCCCAACATAAATTGGCATGCGGCGAGTTTGGAACTAAAACCCGCCCCGCCCGCACCCGGCGGTAACCCCTCGCCCTGTCATTCAGTTCATTCTCGTCTTTGAGCGCGAGCTGTGGCATCTTGATTACCAATATACACTCAATTATTAGTCCAAAACATCCCAAACAGTCCGGGATGGTGCGAGAACGATTGCCAATGAAGTATTAAAGTTTTGCGAAGCTGAAAAAGCAAATAATGGACCGATATTACCGTTTGACAGATAGAGCGGCCGCCGCGGAGCGCGCTGTTACCCGACCAAATTTCTATTGAAAGCTCTGACCGGATATTCAGTGCATTATGTATTGTGTAATAAATTTACACCCTGGCAACTTCTGTTACGCGACAGTGACGCCCCCCTTCGCACGCCAAGTTATAGTGGTACGTCTATAGTGTACCAACGATATGTAGTGCGCCGCACCTATCGAGCGGAAATTTTCCACTGCGATTGTAACGATCTCTTAAATAAATTTGTTTTCTTTCCAGTTTCCCAGAAGCGTGTCGTGTAGCCTATTTTACTCTAGGCGTATGCCTTGTGGTTAGAACTTAATACAAACAAAACAAAATACTTGCTCACAAGCAAAAATAACACACTTGACTTGAATGAAAATCTTTATATAGCTGGAAAGAAACTAGAGAAGGTACAAAGTATTGTATACTTGGGCTGCAACCAGGGTTCGAAAAAATCGGATTTTTTGATATATATCAAAAATTGGATATATATCCAAACTTTTTTTCTCCTTTTTTGCACACGTCGATTGATACAAACTCGAAATAATTAGTAGGTACATGAATTATTATTTATTAAATAAATAAATTGCATACTGAAAAATGCTAATGTATGCATTTATTATATGTAAGTTATAAAAGTTGCTCTTTCTAATGTAGTGTTATGGGTGTTTGTTTCTTTGTGTGAAATAAAAAAAACGGATTATATCGTCCCTTTAGAGGTAAAACTCACTAAGCGACATTGGAGTAGTTTTGACATAATGAGGCTTAAACATCAACATGTGATACGAAAATCATTGAAAATGTTAAAATTGAGTTTAACCACTAAATAACTGTAAATAGACATGGAATATTCACTTACTGATTTTTACCTGTTTGAATTTGTGAATGTTTGTATTTATAACTTATTTTGACCAATATCGCAGTTAGTGAGTTTTACCTCTAAAGGGACGATGTGAAACAAATTAAACTAAAAAACAAGCGTAACATTTTTTTAAATACAAAAGCGCCATCTAGTAGCGACCGCAGATATTTAAAAAAATCTGTGGTATTTTTTAAATATAACTAGCGCCACCTATTAATGACCGCAGAAAGTTTTTTTGGATATATATCGAAAATAAATATCAAGCCATAAATATCGTGATATATATCATGATATATATCCGCGGATATATATCTTCGAACCTGGCTGCAATTTAAATGAAAGATGGGATCCTTCGGTTGAAATCATATCCCGCATAGAGCAAGCTCGTGCAACCTTTATCCGCATGAGAAATATGTTCTACAGTCATGATCTCAACCTTGGATTACGAATGCGAATGGTCAGATGCTACGTGTTTTCAGTATTGTTCTATGGAATGGAAGCATGGACGCTTACCGAAGAACTGATAAGGCGACTTGAGGCATTCGAGATGTGTGGATCTACAGAAGAATTCTCCAAATAAGCTGGATGGACAGAGCTACGGGTGAAGATGTTATGGCTCGGATGAATAAAGAAAAATAAGTTGTTGAAACAATAAAAATCCGAAAACTTCAATATCTAGGACATGTGATGAGACATCCAGAGAAATACGAGATCTTGCATCTCATAATGCAGGGAAAGATTGCCGGAAGTCGGGGCCCTGGAAGAAGGAAGACTTCATGGCTGAAAAACTTGAGACAGTGGTTTGGCCAGTCTACTGTGGAGCTGTTCCGGGCCGCAGTAAACAAAGTCCGCATAGCCAACATGATAGCCAACGTCCGGTAAACGGACAGGGCGCGAGAAGAAGAAGAAGTATGCCTTGTAGAGATGATTAGTTCGCGAGCGAACGGGTCTTAACAAACGGGTCGGATATACTGAACTGGAGACATGATTCCCACAACTCGATCAATTTAGTTCGAACGAACTAGGACCGAGGAACTGAGAGAGTGACGAGTTCGACTCACCCACGGAATCTTCCGTGGTTTATTTACAATAGGTATTACCCAACTATTAAGTATACCCAAAAATGACACGTTTGAAATGAAGAATTTTTTTAACAAATTTATTTAACAGACTAAAATATATTATAGATGTCTCACAGAGACGAAGCTATTTATATTGGAAAGTATGTATGGAAGTCTTTGAGTGTTGACGGGGCTTTAGTGGTCACTTTACACTATGTAACGTTCACCGATCCACCCATGATCGACTATCACATATATAAAATTATGGAAAGTTGTATATGCACTTTACACTAAACCATGACCTATAATATCAATAATTATGGAGATATGCGTAATCAAAATTTCAATTTTTTTTTCAATATTTTTGACTTATTTTTTTGTAAAACTTTAGACTATGATTACAATATCTTATAACGAATATGAAAAATTCATTTCCTTTAATGCAAATCAAGTAAAATATTGAAAATCTTCAAATTCCAAATTAAAAACATCCCTTCTATTTTTGACGAGTATCACCCGTTGTTTCAATAACTAAATTCTTTAGTCGTTAATACCACGAGTCCCCTAGGACTCCACCTTTACAATCCCAGACATCGTGGAAGATCGACAATACATTACATACAATCCGTGTAAGTGTAACAACAAGTGATGCAACGAATACCACTTTCACGAATACGAATATCAAGCCTACTATTCGGCGAATACGAATAATTCAACAAGGTAGTAAATAATATACCACTGTTCTTTTTTTACTAAGAGATTTAATCATTAAAATTTACACTGGCAATTTTTTGTTCAAAAAGCACATACCTTTTATCCGTTTGTACATTCCCGGCGGTCGAAAATAAATATCACTTTTTTCACGCTTACGAGAGGTCGCGTTATTAGATTTAATTTGAAATTATTGTGCAAGAGTTAACACTTTTACACAATACGGAAATAAAATGGAACAAACAATACGTATTACAAAACAAAAACTGCATGAAATGAGCACCTAACCTTATTAATAACCCAACGAAACTAGATGAAACAACTCAACAAATGCATTCATTCAATGTTAGGGGAATCCCCCATAATAGTGTACGTAGATGTGTTCGGATACACGGTGCACAGCCAAACCGTAATTTATATATTCAGTTATAAATAGTTTTTTATTAATACTCGTGATGATATTCGGCGAATACCAATATTCGGTAAATTTTTATATATATATATATAGATAAATTTCTTGAAAGTTCTGGAAGGAGAATGTTCTAGAAGGTTCGCGAAAGTTCTATGACGTCCCAAACAATCTAAGCGTGCGAAGCCGCGCGGGCACAGCTAGTATCTACTATTCGGCGAATACAGATATTCGTATTCTTTGCGTCACTAGTAACAACTATTAATATACCAATTTCAATTAAAATTGTTTTATGTGCCATTACTGCACAACTGTTGGGTGTTGAAAAATGGTACTGCTCCATCGAAAATGTAGACATAAATGATGCAATTTACAAGGGCACGGCACAGACCTTGGCGTTCTTCAGGGGCTTGTCCTCGCTGGCCCTGGTCCTGAGCGCCACTATCCCCGGCATCTCCTGCTCGGCTATCTCTATCTCCCTCCTCCCGAAGGCGTGCTGGGCTATGTTCCTCACGCAGAAGTCGTTGAAGCCCTTGGACGACTTCTGCTGCTTCTCCCGCGGCGGGACCTCGTCCTCGGACGAGCTGGACCCTGGGGGGACAGAGAGAAGAACAAACGTCAGCTTGGCGTTTCTTTGTAGTCAACCACACAATTTAGCATATAACAATTTAAACGTATTTATACTCGTAGACTAAAAGTCAGTGACCGCCAGACTTACGCTATAGTATCAAACGTGAAATATTTTCCGTACATGTACACTATAGCAGGTAAGAAGGTTTAGAAATTATGACATTTGAGTTCAGCAGATTTTGGCAGATAACAGGTAATACATGTACAAAAAAATGAGAAAGAAAAAAGTAAAAATAACAATCTTTTTTTTAATATGTTTAACATGACAATACTTTGGAATTTTTATTTTTAAATAATGATTAAGCTGTTTTTAATAAAAAGACTAACTCTTCATTAGTGAGTAAAGGCTGAAAATGCGGGAATAAATAGAATGCGCTGTTTAAAATCATCTCTTTATATTATACGAATAAAAAGCGTTTTAAAATCAACAAAAAACGTAAAAATTTCTTGCAAATTTAAAACATTATAACTTTATTAATACTGAACATTGTGGGCACCTGCAAGATCAACATTAGTGTGCGCCACATTACAATAACCACAAAAACGCGTTTCTCAGCAGTAACAACCTTAAAAACTTGGTTTGGAGATCACGACTAAACTAAACGTCATACACAAGTTGACTAATTTTGTCACTGCTGTAGTTTCGAGAGGAGCAGTCCATCTCATCATCAGGTAAAATCAATAACTAACCTAACTACAGAGTGCTGTCAACCGATTCGAGTGGACAGGGTTTTTTGGGTCGTTAACGGGAACAAGCCTGATATAGGAGACGTGTAGTGGATAACTCTTGGACTATTGGATTTTAATAGTTTCCAAATTGTTCATTTTATGACCGTCGAAAGAATGGTTGGTATTAATTACATGGTTGGCGAATTCCGCGAAGTTATTATTTTTAGGCAAGGCCGATTTTATGTAATTTTCGTCACTGTCAATCCTTTATGAGGCACCGAGTGGAAGAGTTACAATTTATGACTGTCAAAAGAATGCCTGTCGTCAATTACATGATTGGCGAATTCCGACAAGTTATAATATTTTAGGCAACGGCGATGCTCTTTTATTCTCATGTTTAGGTGTCTTGCGGTTTGGCCTGTGTATTTTCTATCACAATCTCAAGTTATTTCAAAGCTCAAAACATCTGACATTTTAGAAATATATTAAATTACTGCAAGTTTAGTGTTATGTTGTATGTTTTAATTCGTCTTTAATTGTTGTTATATTTTACAAAGAAAGGGAGTATAATAAAAACTTGGTTTTTATGGGTAACTTTTTTTTTCTAAACCAAAATTATCCTGTGGAATTAGAAATCTAATTTCTACATAACCCTAATTTATCGAATTTGACATTTTGTTCCGAAATTAACTCAAAATTAATAAATTTGAAATCGGAACATTTTTTCATACTGATATTGATGAATCTCGAATCCACGTAGGGATTTAATGTTTAATAAAAAAAAACGAGCGAGCCTTACAGTAGTCGCGTATGATGTGTAACATTTGACATCTCACAATTAAACATATTAACAGAGACAGAAATTAACATCAAAATTTAAAAAAGCAAATAACTATATATTATTTATTAATTAGTAAATACAGGTAAAGGTAATGTATGTGCATTTATTTATTATTGAATTTTACCGCACTAGGTAGGTACCGTATATATCTACATACGCATTTTGTTTAGAAATGTGTTTGGTCAATTATACGTTTTTATTTATTTTCATTCATGGCGATAGTGTGCCGCCATATGTATGAAAACTTTAAATAAATATTTAAAAATAATCACACAAATTACATAAAATTTGAGAATGATCATTAAGGGTAGTTATTGTTTACATTAATGTAAAAAAAGAAGTATTTATTGGATAGTTTCGAAGATATAAGCCAAAATATATCAAAGTTACAACATCCACACGCTTGCCACCAGCCACGTAACATATATACAAAATCAGAAGGGTTGGCTGTTGGAAGTGTGCGTCTTCGCTGTGATGGCTCTTGGTGGACATTGATTTGTTTATAAACGATGATTATTTTGCATCGCGCACATTGGTCAAATGAAATTGTGTGCGCTTCCCCGGCGTCTTATTTCCTGTTACACGTTTGCGGTCCTTTTTCACGAAATCTCTGCCACAGATTGCAGGAAAGCGAGAGGAAAGATGTTACACATCAAAAATTATTAATTTTAATCGAAATAATGACCGAATAACGTCGAAAATGATTTGATAATGTATAGTCATCCATTTTATGTAAATGTTGAAAGTTTCAGAGCTCTAGCTGATGGGAAGTTGGTGAAAAATCAATTACAAGATTCCACCACAACAAACAGACAAAGAGTGTTAGGGCTTGTTCAGACACAGCGGGAACCGCGCGGTTTCAGAATCGCGTAGGATCCGCGCGGGTCTTATTTATGTAGGTTTGTATGTGATTGTTCAGACATAACCGCGCGGTTAATGCCCGCCACTCGACCGCTACAAAATAGTATCGCGCGGCGGCCGCGTGCTCCTGTCACAACAGGAGCACGCGTGAGAGCTCGTTATGGATAGATTGGACACTGAACTTTTTATTGATGAAGTGGAGAAAAGACCTGCAATATGGGATCTTCAGTGTGAGGATTACTCAAATATGTCAAGAACCAAGCTTGGCAGGAGTTGGTGGAGATATTTGGAAATGGTGGAATAAAAGAGTATTTAAGAGAAGTAGGTATTTATTCACCAAAAATGAACTGACAGAATGATATTATTGCCATGGAACACGGCCGTCGTTCACAAAGTAATGAGCGAATATATCTCTGATATTCAAAGATGGAGAACGGCACCGGAGCTGTCAAACTGACATTATTCGCGCGCACACAAATCGCTTATTAACCGCGGCTGTCTGAACACATGACACAAATCGCGTGTTTTGAAACGCACGATTTGCAATCGCACGATTCCCGCGTGTCTGAACGAGACCTTAAATAGCGCAATTATCTGCTGAATTTGCGCGCCCTGTTTACCAACCACAGTAATGAGGAAACCGACCGCGAAGAGGAAGAGCATCGCGGACCGTCGGAGCACCGAGTCAACGCGGGGCGGCCGTTTCGCGATTCGACCGCCATTCTCGCTCCTTCCGACCCTAACCGGTTACGCTCGCCTCTCGTCACTAATCCCTGGCGCACACGCGGTGCTGTCTCTGTCGCGCGCCGCGTGCGGCCGGCGACGCGCGCGAGCGAGACGGCGCATCGCGCCCGTGACCCAGTTCGCTGAAACGATCTGCATATAGTTATGCAATTAAGTCCACATGTGTGATGATGATTGTTCCAATTCGTCGCAAATTATTTTTTAAGAGACTGTATCTATTTAGAGATGTGTTTGACGAGTATACGTAATGCAAACGCGTTCAAGATGTGCGTGACAACAAATTACCACGTACACTCACCGTTGCCCTGGCAAAATAGACCTGGTATTTTTTTTATTTAAGAATAAATAATGTTATTTTCCTTTTTTAACATAAATACAACTTTTTACGTTTTTTGCTGGAATTGCTACTCAACTGGCCCCAGGGCACTTACCTGAGTGTCACTTATTGTTATTACTGTCAGTAACAGTTATTGCATGTAGCGAAATGAGAATAAGTAGTTCGTTTTTATGTGTTCGTGCACTATATATATATATGAATATAAATATGCACAAAAAATATATTTTTGCCTTCTTATATATACGTATATTTACATACATTGTTTATTTTATAACTGTTTTTTTTATTTATTTTATAACTTCCGTAAAAAATGAACTAACCAACCAACTAACCATTAAGATAGAACGCCATATTCTTCTATCTTGACAAACCACTTTTGCTTCGGCTACATTCGTACATCTTCTCATATGTTCTCTCATGTTCTACGGTTGTTGATGCTTTTAACAGGGCCATCCTCCAATACTTGCAGTATCTGATCGTGCCAGGTCTTTCGCGGACGCCCTCTGTTCCTTTGGCCTTCATCACCGGCCCCATATATTTCCTTACCCATCCTTTCCTCGCCCACACGTTCTACATGACCAAACCATCTCAGCGCTCCTTTCGAGCGCGCGGACCGTGGTTATTAACGATTTACTTGCCAAAAATTTAAAAAAATTGGCGAAGAGTAACATGCCCAAAGAGGTGCTGAAAATCGGCACCCGGAGTGTTACGATTTTAACCGGAAAGATATCGAGTTGATCACCAAATTAGAGCATTAGGCGTCTGATACACATGCTTATTTAGTGGCACGTGAGCATGCGCAGTATCGACCCTGACAGTGGCATGCTTATTAGTGGATGCAATGTGCGTACACACATGCCACTAATAAGCATGCCACTGTCATTCCCCATAGAGAAGGGGTATCTTTGGAGTATGTGTGAACTGGCTTGCTTATTATGAGCATGCTTATGTCATTCGCGGGCTTCGCGGCTAGTATTATCAATGCGATCTTCTCAGTCCACGACAGATGAAACAAATATGGCGCGTTGGGGAGATGATAAAACATTACTTTTCGTGACTTATTATAGGAATCACGAATGTCTGTGGAATACTCGGTCACCGTTGTGTAAAAATAATATAGTGAGAAATAATGTTTACGAAACTTTATTAATAGGCATGAATGATTCAAATCTTATAATAAAAATTATATAAACTAAAATCAAAAATGTGCGGATGGAAAGTCGGGAACTTTTTTGATTTATTGGTTCACTTGAATTTTCTATTTCAGTTTGCTAAGTTTCCATTTTGAACAAGAGCGTCTCTATTCTATGACAAGAGCATGCCAGTAATAAGCATGTGTGTTTGATTGTTAACTTTGGGTATGCTTATTTATGAGCATGTCAGTAATGAGTAAGTGTGTACAGTTGTTAGGGCATGCTTATTAGTGGCATGCTCATTAGCATGCCACTAAAGAAGCATGTGTATCTGTACCTTTACTCGATTGACATTTGCGGGTTTTCATCGAAATATTGATAAAATATTCATATTTTGTACTCTAATGTCACTCCAGGACCATCTATTAGGGTCAATAATGACCCGCTGAAACCTGTTTCTTAAAAAATAAAAAAATAAAAATGCATATTTTTTATCTAGTTGCACTAAAGTGGAATATTAAATAGTTGTTGATAATTCTTCCATTACATTAATTATACTTTACAATGCATTGTCATAAATTATACAATAGATTCCTTTCAGTGCGCTTAAATTAAGGACATAGAAGAATCTACGCGCAGACAAATCAAGAATGTCCTCCAAGGCTAGAATATTATAAATTAATCCACAGTCACAATGTTATCAATTAATTGAAGACCCCATGGCAAAAGTTGTTAACTAACATTTTTGTCAAAAATGAGTGTTAATAAGCCGTCTAAACTAAGTAGTGTACGCTCTTTCCATTGGAAATAAGTTCACAACTTAAAAATAATTAGAACATGTTCAAATCATGGACACAACTATTTAGTTATGTTAACTACACTATTTCATAAAAATCAAATCAGTAACTAATGGGAAGAACATGTTATCTTCAATAATAACGTGATCATGCCATCATTCTGAAATTAACACGCCTTTTAATTTGATTGGAATATTTGTGGTTAATATAAATATTACTCTGGCAGTACTGTCGTATATTTGTTTTTATTTCAAGACTATTATAATATGTACTTATATATTATTTTTCAATAATTTTAAATGGTACATACCATGTTTTGTATTATTAATTAACAGGTATTTTGTAATATTGGATAATGTGTTGTACAAATGGATAGCATTTGAAGGGTTGTTTGATGTTCGTGTTTTCCCAATTTTAAAAAGGTATTATTCTATTAAAAAAAAGAGTTCCAGAGGCGTAAAAATGGCTGTTAACTACTTTTTTTTGTGGGAAATTATTTTATTTTTTTGTGCATAAATTCGCTTTTTTTACTTTGTAAATACTTTTTTGATATTGACATTTGTATTGACATTGATAGTGACATTATAGTTATTGATAGTGACATAATTTTTGATATTGACATTGATAGTGACAAATCAATAAAAATTAATCTTGAATTAGCAATAAAACATATTTTTCAAAGGCGAAATGCAGATGTCTAATTATCTCAAAATGACTTGAATGTTAGTTAACAACTTCTTGCCATGGTGTCTTCAATTACTTGATTAAGAAATATTTTTGAAAAAAGAACAAATAAAATGTTAAAAATACAATTAAAAGCGATTAATTTATATAAATCTATTATTGCTCCTCATCTTTAATATGACTCCACTATCTTAAAGCGAAGTAACGAAAGATACAAAAAAAAATTGGAAATTCAACAAAACAGAACGATGATAAGATTTCTTAACGCCATTAAATAAACATGTTACGAGATAAAAGATTTGATATTGTCTTAAAAATCAAAAATAATCGTATATTATAAAAATTTTCAATTAGAGTAAAAAACCTAAAAGATTTACGTCTCGGATAATATATTTTAACGCCGCGCTTAAAATATTTTTCGTTTCATTTAGAGAAGAAATTAGCGCATCCCTAATAATGCCTTGGTGTTGAAAAGCCCACTGGTGAACTTGCAAATTTTATGAACTAATGAAAAGGGTCATGCACGTTGCACTACGCGATTGAAAGTCACGCGTTGAAGTTTGCTCATTTCTGTTAGTTCAAATGACTTATAATACTGTGTATTGTTATGATTTTTGGTAAATTTTTCAATGGTGGCGCCATTCTCGCACGATGTCGAATGGTAGAAATGTGAAGCTTTGGTATTTCACCGTGCACTGGGGGCCCTTAAGGAGATTGTTCTCTATTCAACTTTAGAATAATTTTGATATACTTTTAAGTTCTTTGTGAATAAATTTAAATTAAGAGCGAAAAATACAAAACATGTTTCCAGTACCAAACGTAGATGATATTTTCAAGCAAGTTTCCATATTAAAAATATGTAAAGAAAAAAACCTTACAGAAAACCAGGAATATTTCAAACTTGTGAGAAATGGAAACCAATTCATAATGCCTAAATGTAAAACAACCCAAATGCAGCGTCACTGTATTTATAAAGCCATTAATTACTATAATAACTTACCTATCGAGATACGATGCATCAGTAACCTCTCACAGCAAATCAAAAAAATTAAAATTTTCCTAAAATCAAACTTAAATTCATAAATCATTTAAACTTATAGCTTTTTTCAAAATAACTCCTATACTTTCATTATCAATTTATCTTTTTACTGTATTAATAAATAACTTGTATACACTATGTACCTATATATTATAACAAGGAATAAGAACTGTGGCTCCCTCATCAGACTCAAGAGCTTCTCTTCACTGATGACGTCTACATGACTACCAAGTATTTAAAAAAAAGTTTAATCTGATATGTTATATATACGAACTGTATTTGTACAATAAATTAAATAAATATAAAAATAAAATAAAAAATAGATAGAACTAGAATATTGCACGTGGTGTAGTAATTTATTAATTAATGATTAATTAATTACTCAATAAATAAAGTACCTTGACACGAATTAAATTTAACGATATTCTTTAAAGCACACTATTTCGTAGTGTAGGTTTCACTCGTATGTTTGATGTTTATAGCGTTAACTTTGTAGTTGGACATAATTATTCATTTTAATTAAACAACTTTGTATAATAGCCAATATAATTAAAAACCAGATAAATTTTGTGAATAGCCCATATATTCCCCATTTCGGTGTCCGCTTCTCAATTACCCCCACCATAGCTGTAGCCACGCCCACGTTCAAAAATTTATTTGTTTGCTAAAATAGGTAATGGATAGTTAGTTTGCGTCCGTCCTGATGAAGACACAGTGGTATTGAAACCGGTAGACGTAGAGTTACTAGTTAAGTGGTTAATACAAAGTAATTAAAATGAATACTTAATTAATCACTTGTAGAACATTCAATTCTTACACGTAGTATTTATCGCATTTATTTATTTCGCCACTTAGGTAAGTACTTCCCCGATTATTTCGCTCGACATTTATCGCTTCGCAATTTCACGACTGGGCACACCTGGCCGTCTGAGGGTTATATAAGCAAAAGCAGCAATATTTCACTGAGGTGTTTCTGAGATAAACATAAAAAACGTGTCACTACTCAAGGAAATTCTTATTGAAAATGACTTTTTAAAAACAATTGCCACCTCAGTTTTCCTTTTATATACGTGTATAAATAAATATTTAAATATGAATGTTGTCGTGTTTGCTACTAAATAGTGGACATTGCTGCTTTTGCTATTTACGTAATTGGATATTGCTGTCTTTGCTATGTTGTTTCAGTCTAAAATCGATATTAACGTTCACTTTAACATGAAGCGACCTTTGTCACGTGACAAATCCTTGGGGGTTCATTGGTTGAAAAGCATATTGCTGCCTTTGCTTTAAAAGTGATTTGGAAACATGAAGTTAGAAGCGATAGAACTATACTTCGTATAAAATCTATAATTTAGATTTTATTTTAAACAAAGTATAAACTGCGCCAAAGTCCACTCTCTAGAACCGTTCCAAAGTTCCAAATTTTACTTTCAAAAATGTTCAGTTTTTTAATGGAAAATTTTCGTTCGTTCCTACCCATGTCTCAGCTTAATATATGTACATATACAGCTAAGTATACACTAGCAACAAGTCCGTTAGTGGTATACTGTAGTGTCTTGAATAAAAATTGATCTGTATCGATTTATTTATTAATAATAAAGGATGATATCGACTGGAGTAACTCGTCCAATGTAAAGATTAATAATGCAACTGACCAAGTCACTTTATCAAATTATATAAAAAAATTCCTAGATGCAAGCAACAAATCAAAATATCCTAAATGGTTCAATGAGCTAATTATTTTGCAATATCTTAAAAAATATACAATAGAAACTTGTGCGATTACACTGAATTTAGTAGATTGAGGAAGAAATGCACCGCTCACTCAAAACTGTGTTTCAATAACTATGTAAATAATATCGACAGAAATATACAGAAAAACACAAATTTTTTTTTTGGAAATACATAAACTCATTAAGAAAAAACTAAACCATAAAAACCAAGTTTTTATTATACTCCCTTTCTCGTTTCCTAGTTAAAACAGGTTTAGCTCTCACCCTACGCGTTGAGCTCAAGTCGGGCGACGCTACAAAATTGATTAATAAAAAATTTCGAAAAATCCAAAATTGTACTATAATTATTAATTTTTTTAACGAAACTCTGTTGGATCATTTCTATCGTCGCCACGAGTCTGCCTGCAAAGTTTCAGCTCGATTCTATCACGGGAAAAGGGTTAAAAATCGATCCAAAGTTTTTTCGTCAGACAATCAAGCAGACGCTACGAGTTAAAAGAAAGGGGGTAATAAAAAGTAACCCATAAAAACCAAGTTTTTACAATAATCCCTTTCTTATTTTCTGGTTTCGTGTCTACCATTTGCGTCGGAATCTCCATACAACTTGTATGAAAAAACCATTAAAAATTTGAAAAATCCAAAATTATACTGTAATTATTATTATTTTTTAACGAAAATTTGATAGATCTTCTTGATCGTCGCCATGAGTCTGCTTGCAAAGTTTCAGCTCGATTGGATCACGGGAAAAGGGTCAAAAATCGATCCAAAGTTTTTTTGACGACAAGCCGGCAAGCAAGCAAGCAGACGCTACGAGTTAATATAAAGGGAGTAAAAATGATACTGGTATACCGAATACAATGTACATCAATAATGTCGTAGGAAATAACTAAGTGAAATTATAAACATGTTCGCAGATTTTTTCAAAAGCGTATACGACAGTGCCTCTGTGTCTTGTAATTATATACCGAATTTCGAGGTTTCCGATCTAATACATATATAAAGTGTCCATATTAATCAAGGTGAGATTTTAACTCTAATTAAACAACTGGATCACAATAAAAGCGCTGGACCAGACAGGATACCACCAATATTCCTGACAGGATTCGAGGATATATATCCGCGGATATATATCATGATATATATCACGATACATATCATGATATTTATGGCTTGATTTTTATTCTTGACATATATCCAAAAAACTCTCTGCAGTCGTTAATAGATGGCGCCAGTTGTATTTTAAAAAATGCTACAGGTTGTTTTTTTTTAAATATCTGTAGTCGTTATTAGATGGCGCTGCCATTTGTTGACTTTTCGGGGTATTATTTTATACAATAAATTAGAATTGGGGAATTCAGTATTACATATATAGTAAAATCATTGTGGTCAGCTGTAATAGTTCAATTTATATCTGTTTATCCATCGCAAGAAAAAGAAATGTCCGCCCGCTGAATGTCAAAAAACGTTGTTGTCAATTTGCATATTTTTAAGTAAAGTCAAAGAACATGTTTATAAAGTAATACGTTGATTCAATATTTATATAAAAGTTGCATAAAGTTAAAGAAATATAAACTTTGAAACTAAAAAACTGTTTCTTAAATTTTTTTTTGGAAATTCATTGGTGTCCGGAGGAATCTTCATGTGATATCTTAAACAGACTGATTATTAAAAGTTAAGGACTTAAATTTTAAGAGTAAATGCTTACTAAAGATACTTTTTTTTTTAAATCTTGTAGATTAGATTCTGATTGAATATGAAAGAAAAGTTAAATTTGTTTCATAAAATCGGTATATATATTTAATTATATATATATATTCTATTATATATATATAATATATATATATCTATATATATATAATATATATATATATATATATATATATTAGCTTTTTTTCAGTACGCAATTAATTAATTTAATAAATAATAATTCATGTACAATATAAAAAAATAAATTTCTAATTATTTCGAGTTTGTATCAAACGATGTGTGCAAAAAAGAAGATAAAATTTTTGGATATATATCCAATTTTTTATATATATCAAAAAATTGGATTTTTTGATTTTTAATATAAAAATCGGATTTTTCAAACTTTGATTCCTGATAAATTGTGTTGATCATCTCTCCTATCCGTCATATCTCTTATTTAACTTGTCTTTGGGTACAGGCTGCTATCCTGATGTCTGGAAAAGTAGATTTCTGTTTCCAATTTTCAAAAAGACTATAGACCTTTTTGTATTCAATTATCAATACCAAAACTCTTATGAATAAGATAATGTACCAAATGAAACCCGTAATATCACCTTTCCAACATGACTTTCTCCCAGGTAGGTCAACAGCTCTAACTTATTACTGTATGAAAATTACATATCCAATGAACTGGGAAAGGGAAACCAGGTAGACTCAATCTATACAGATTTCTCTAAAGCATTTGACTAAGTATCGCAGAAGTTGGGCATTCATTGCAAATTATTACAATGGTTAAGTAGCTATCTATGCAATAGAAATCTTTCGGTAAAGATTAACTCTCCATTATCAGAGGAATTCATTGTCCATCATAATATTATCACTTTATTTAACTTGCATTGAAACGAATGAATTTTTTGTAATCGATATGTGTCACTGTAATGATAGTCCAACGTTTTACAAAAAAAAGTCAGAAATATTGAGAAAAAAATGGCATCTTTGATGTCGCATATCTCCATAACTATTGATATTAGGTTATGATAGCGTGAACATTTTCGTCTCATGTTCAAGGCAGGGATACAATCCTGCGAGGTTATTAATGTTTTACAAATAACTCTGTATGCTTGTTCCAAACATACAGAGAATTTTTAAATAAATTGATAAAAATACATGTGGTGTTGGAGAGGCATGTCGCGCATACCGTGGACAGCGAGAGGCGCAAATGTCTCCGTACTACGAAGAGCTCAAAATCAAGGAGAGACTCTCGACCCCTTGTCTGACACCGTCCTACAATTTTTGGATATCTTGCCAGAAGAGAAGCTTGTTATGGTGGGCCACTTCGAGGGTCGAAGAGGAAGAGGAAGATCCCCACAGCAAGACGCCGGGAGAGCTGGAGGAGAACAGTGAAGAGGGCGGGAGGTCATGGAGATTACGAGTAGTGATGCAACGAATAGTACTCTCACGAATACGAATATCAAGCCTACTACTATTCGGCGAATACGAATAATTCAACAAGGTAATAAATAATACACCACTGTTCTTTTTTTACTAAGAGATTTAGAAATTAAACATTACCACCGGCAAATTTTTGTTCAAAAAGCACAACATTTCTTTAATCCATTTGTACATTCCCAGTGATAGAAAATAAATATCACTTTTTCACGCCTACGAGAGGTCATGTTACTAGATTTTATTTGAAATTATTTTACAGAAATTATTTTACAGATAACGGAAATAAAATGGAACGAACAATACGTATTACAAAACATGAAATGAGCACCTAACCTTATTATGCTGTGAAACAAGTAACAATTGACAAATTGAGAACTCAACAAATCCATTCATTCAATGTTGGGGGAATCCCCGATAATAGAGTGCGTAGGTGTGTTCGGATACACGGTGCACAGCCAAACCATAATTTGCGTAGCGTTCAGTTATAAATAGTTTGTTTTTAATATTCGTGACGATATTCGGCGAATACGAATATTCGTATTCGTTGCATCACTAATCACGATCCTCAGTCATAAGGGACCGACTTGCGTGGTAAGAACCTGAAGGATATATCTTCGTTTGTTTCACTTGTTAGGTTACCGTTTTTTTTCATAAGGGACCAACGTAGATGACGATGATGATGGAATCTTTCAAGTATCGTGGACTAGCTCTGCTACACCCTGTACCGCGTTATATTTATCGCACAAGAATGAGATTAATAATTTAAACGTGTATTTTAATTGCGGACATTTAAATTGCGAAGTACAAAGGTTTGTCGCGACAATTATACGAATGCTCATCATTAAATTGGATGAAAAACATAAACCACGTTTCCTCAGCGGGAGTTGAATTATAGTTTAATATTTAACCGCTCGAGTTTCGAGAGTGACAAAATCTATCATCGACGGGTGTAGCGTTAAACTGACCACTCTCAAATCGAAGAATGTTAACATTGCTAAGTTGGAGATATAGGGTGGCCCATCGGGTATGCCGGATTTAAATATCCCTCCATTTAAAAAAAAATTAAGTTGGAAATTATAATATTTGACATTTCTCATCTACTATTATTGAGGTTATTAAAAATGAGTCGCTATACAAAAGAACAACGTATTTTTATTGTTAAAACACCGAAGATTAATTTAAAAAATTGAGGTATTCGTTTCGATTAAGAAACAAACTTTACTGCATGTCGGCCTAAAACATTGAAAATGTCAGTGAGTATCGATGAGAGTCCAGGAACATCAACAAGTCGTCGCTCTCAACAATTGAACATTAGCAGAACCAGTTTGCAAGGAATTCTCACCAAAGACATTCACTTCCGCCCTTAGAAGGTTCAATTAAAGCCGTGTATTCACTAGGGGACAAATTGTCCTTCAACAGCACGCGCGGCACAGATTCTACGTGACGTTGCAACGTCGTGCACTGTTCCGCGACGGCGCGCACAACATAGCGCGGCATTTCTACGTGCCGTGGCAACGTTGCCATGGGCACGGTACCCGAGCGAGCTCACTGCAACATTACGCGAGCGTCAGTACCGCGTGGTATGTTTACAAGTGAATACGCATGCGCTGTATCTGTCAAGATGACAGTGTGGGGAAACGAAATTGTTCTTGAACTCATCGAGCTGTATCGATCGAAGATCGCATAGAATGTCCGTCCTTCTTTTTCTTTGCAGTAAATAATTTCGCATTCTCCTCTTTTTTCTCCTCTTACGTTTCGATAAACTCATTAACATAAACAGATACGCAGTTGACATCATAACCTCATAGGGCGACATTTCCGTGACGTGTGGAAAACAATAATTATTTGCAAAACGGACCTTGTTTTTAATAATATTCAATTTACTGCAGTAAAACCTCGTTAATTTGAAATTACGACCCAAAAAAACATTTCGAATTGCGCGGAACCCCGTTTTCGCCAAATGAGATACTGCAGCTGTCATCATAACATCATCGGGTAACATTTCCGCGACAAGATATGCGAGTCCCGGTGTGTACACGTCAAATGACCGCGTCATTGTCCCCGAAACATGAGCGTAGATGTTGATGCGCGATGAATGTTTCGCGATTTGTCCCCTAGTGAATACATGGCTTAACTAACTCAAGAGCTCAAGCCACAAGACCATTAGCAGCGGAGACAGTACATACTGTACATACTTATTAGCATGCTTATTATTATTAGCATGCCCTAACAACTGTACATACTTATTAGCATGCTTATTATTATTAGCATGCCCTAACAACTGTACATACTTATTAGCATGCTTATTAGTGACATGCTCATAAATAAGCATGCTTAAAGCTAACAATCAAACACACATGCTTATTAGTAGCATGCTCTTGCCATAGACTAGAGACGCTCTTGTTCAAAATGGAAACATTGCAAACTGAAATAGGAAATTCAAGTTTTCATCAATCAAATGTGAAAATCAATCAAAACCGTTCCCGAGTTTCCATTCATTTTCGATTTTAGTTTTTATAATTTTTATTGTAAGATTTGAATCATTCATGCCTTTTAATAAAGTTTCATAAACATTATTTCTGGCTACATTATTTTTACACAACGGTGACCGAGTATTCCACAGACATTCGTGATTCCTATAATAAGTCACGAAAAGTAATGTCTAATCATCTCCCCAACGCGCCATATTTGTTTCATCTATCGCGGACTGAAAAGATCGCATTGATAATACTAGTCGCGAAGCCCGCGAATGACATAAGCATGCTCATAATAAGCAAGCCCGTTCACACATGCTCCAAAGATACCCCTTCTCATGGTGAATGACTGTGGCATGCTCATTAATGCATCGCAATGTGCGAACACACATGCCACTAATAAGCAAGGGCTAAGGAAGGTCGATACTGCGCATGCTCACGTGCCACTAATAAGCATGTGTGTCAGTAGCTTAATTCGTTATTTGTGAAATTGAGCCAACTTGCCTTGCAAAAAATATTAACAAAAGGGTCGGGGTATGCCAGTACAGCCATTTGGCCGACATCGTATTCCATAATTAATATCAACATGTCTACTTTATAAATCAATAAAAATTAATTTAGAGTTGCCAACTAAATTTTTCAAAAATGGATGGAATTTTAAATCCGGCGTACCCGATGGGCCACCCTATACAAATGATTTGGATTTGGCACCGGAAAAATGCCCGGGGTGGCTGCTGTACAAGTGGTTGTAATGGGAATATTGAGAGAAGGGGAAAAGAGTTGGTGAAAGTCGTATTGTTAAGCAAATAAACACCCGAATTCAAAATGAAACACGATGGAGAAATTCAAGAGTCGGTTGTTTGATCAGTGGTTAGAGTGATAGTTCATGACGTCATCCTCGCAAGTGTAACAGGGGCAAGTATACAAAAAAAGATAATATACCCTAATTTAAAACTAAAAAAATGAAAATCAAAGTAAATAGTAAATATAAGTGCATTAAGTAGAATAAAATGAAAAGAGAAACAAAATGGCGAAAAATATAAATACAGGATATTTTTATTCGGATTCATATCGAGTATTCGCCCTGAGGATTTCCCGACGGGACACCCACACCCTAACAAACAAGATCGGCGTTTGTGAGACGCCGACCAGTGTCATGTGACCCGAATATTTCAACATGTACATCGTATCTAGCAGTGGCGTGCAGTGGGTATAAACTTAGGTTATGCTGTGACCGATTACATACCTATATTATATATATATATCCGCATATACCTATAAGGGTTTATACATTTTTTTTAACTGTATATAATGAACTATTTTGATTAACTTCAATCCACAAAAATTACTGCACTATAAAATAAGTATTGTAAACAAGATTTCCCAAATAAATAAATATTTTATATACAGGTAATACGGCCAAAATTTTCAATATATTTCGAAGACGATTTATATATAAATAAATCGGGAATAATACTAATTTCAGAAATACGTTTCTTTTCACAAAAATAAATCAAACATTTTTTTTATGATATCATCGATGGCAATGTCGTCGTAAATAATGAATATGATTTGACAGATGCTATATACTTTTACCATAGAAATGAGAAATAGAATTCACACAAAAAGTTTTGGGTGAAATTTGTAAAAAATATCATTTCTGCAAATGACGTGCGCGCAGTTCTCGCCTGGCATAAGACCCTTCGAAGAAACACGCTATTGCATGAAAAATTTACTTGTCTTTTACAAGTACGAGTTTTTTCTTGAGTAGACTTGATCCATGTAACAAATTTGTTGGGCGCAAACAAGTGAGATAAATCAGCGTCGGAAATAAAACTTCTAGCCGTAGGAAGAATTACGGCTAGAATTTTAAATCGACTTTTTCTTAAGATAAGGATTATTTAATTAATATTTGTTTCCCAGAATCTTTACTGACGCGCGGCATTTTTGCTTGCACGCGCTGCACGCCACTTACATCTGTGCGACATGTCGAAGCCGTCGACGGCGTTGACGCAGACGGCGCCGCGTCACAACGGGGCGTCAAAATCACTTTTGTCACAAATATGTATATCACGCACTGCAGGGTTGGAGAACTCGCGGCGCGACTCACACTGCGAACATCGGCACGGTACTGAAATAATTTCCGCGCGCAGCCGACCGCGATTAGTGATGGGTCCGCTCTGTACTCACTACTACAATGTAGTACTACACTACATTGAAGTGCACACTTCGCACATTTTGATGTGTAGTGCACACTACAAACTACAAACACCAAAGTTATTGAAAGTATAAACTTCAAATAGTACACTTCATTTCAAAGCGAACACTACAAAGTACATACACTTCAAAGTTATTGAAAGTATGAGAAACACATTTTAAATAGTGTATTTTTTACGTGAAATTTTTGGAAAGTTGATGTAGATATATGAAGAATTTTCTGGAATCTGTAACAACCCCCCCCCCCCGGCCCCATGGTTTGAAAAATTTTGGGAGTTATGAAAAATTTTTTGGGAAGTTGATGTAGCTAAACGGAGAAATCTCTGGAATCGAACGAACAAATCAGTCTGGCGCCCTTTTTTTTTTTCTTTTTTTTTAGCTCGCTAAATTTTTATTTGGGAAAAAAACTTCATTTCATTTAAAAATTTACTTCACTATTACTTCATTTCATTACTTCACTTCATTATTATTACAATTACTTCATTTCATTACTTCACTTCATTAATACTACAATTACTTCATTACATTACTTCACTTCATTAATACTACAATTACTTCATTACATTACTTCACTTCATTAATACTACAATTACTTCATTACATTACTTCACTTCATTAATACTACAATTACTTCATTTCATTACTTCACTTCATTAATACTACAATTACTTCATTACATTACTTCACTTCATTAATACTACAATTACTTCATTTCATTACTTCACTTCATTAATACTACAATTACTTCATTACTTCACTTCATTTACTTCACTTCATTTCGTAGTACTACAATTGTAGTGTACACTTTGTAGTCTTCAAACTGGTGAACGTGTGTGTGTTGTAGTCTTCATTTTGAAATGAAGTTTTTCCCTTCGCTAACCGCGATTACACAATGAGACGCGCAATCCACGAGATCGCGCAGCACTACACTAAAATGTCAACGCACAGAACAGTAACTTCACGTAGAACGTAACTTTTTTATAGTAAAATTTTTTCCCAAATTTTTTATTTTCCCCCAAAATTTATTTTTTTCCAATTTTTTTTATGCAAATTGATTATATAATGATAAATCAATAAACATCACTATTAAAGATCACAAATCGACGGCTCCTACGTATAATATCGTAACCCACAAAATTCAATTTTACAGGAGAAGGATTTGAACATATTTTCGTCCGGTGTAAATCTAAATATTGCCCAATTTTTTTGAAATTTCGTTTCAATACTTTACTTTATACTGTAGTTTCATAAATAATCACAAAAAAGTCGAAATTATTAACGATTTTTGTAGAAATGCACATACGATATTATACTTCGGAAAAGACGCGACGTAAAATAACGTAAGTGTTACATACGATAATTTTCTTATGTTATTTTCTCACGCATATTATCGTAAGTGTTACATACGATAATTATTTATGTTATTTTCCAACGTATGTTATCGTAAATGTTACATACGATAATTATCTTATTTTATTTTCCAACGTATGTTATCGTAAATGTTACATACGATAATTATCTTATTTTTTTTTCCAAAGTATGTTATCGTAAGTGTTACATACAATAAAATTATCTTATGTTATTTTCCAACGCAAATCATCGTAAGTGTTACATACGATAGTATACTTCGTAAAAAAATATGTGATTGTCTGAGATACGATAAAATACGTCCGAAAAAAACGTTATTTACTGCAATATATTTTTTTTCTTTCTTGGAAATAAAGATATAATTAAATACATATGAAATACACAAAAAACTAAAAAACGTCGATTTGTGGGTTACGATATTATACGTAGTAGCCGTCGAAATATTATTTAAAAAAATCATTTATTATAAAATGATCACGGTTTTGATGAAACTTTATATTTTATGCATAAATAATATTGCTCTGAAATTGATTAATTTAGTCATCAGAAATAAGAAAAGCATGTAATAAATAGTAAACAAAGTATTAATAATATTTGGATCATTTGTATAGCGCCGTTTTCGTGAGTACTCACCTCAAGGGCGCTTCACACAAAACAACTTACCGACTAAAAACGCTCATTTACTATTACATACTTATTCACTAGATGGCATGCGAAAAATTGAATTTACATTTAAAACTATAATAGTTGGGAGTGCTAGAAAGAATCAGGTATTTTCGCGGAGTGCATGCTAGGAGTGGGAAACATTACGAGGTGATGTAGCGGTCTGATTCTAAAGGTTTTTATAAGATTGTCTAAACACATGCGTCTTTAGTTGTTTTTTGAACCGTGGTAAGCTGTTTGTTTATCTTGGTAGTTTAGTCCAGAAATTTGGTCCAGCCACCGCGAAAGCACGGTCACCGAAATTGGTTTTGTGGACGCGATTTACTTCAACTAACCTATTTGTATTAGATGTTGATGATGAGCGAAGAGTTGTCTGTTATTTGCGGAAAATGGAATGCAAAAGTTGGCTATGTATTGAGGGACCATGTTGTGAATAGCCTCGAATATTGTGAAGCATAACTTATATTCAATCCTCTCCGGACATTTAAGCCAGTGAAGGTTTTGAAGATGGTGTGAAATATGCGCAGACTTTGATGCGCTAGTAATGAGTCTTGCAGGGGCATTAAATACCAATTGTAGTTTGTTTATTTCCTGTTTTAGGAAATGTAGATACCATTACAGCAGTCTAAGCTATAATAGTATAATCAATTGAATTTAACTACTAGCCCAAATAAAAAAAAATTTCCAATAATTGTGTGTAATCAAGAACTTCAGCAATAATATTTTTAAATAATTTAGAAAAACATAAAACAAAAGACATTATTCATTTTGATATTATTTATAAAACACCCTAAGAAGTAATTTCAGCAGTACTTTCTCATCAAAAATATCACAAATGTTTCTCTATAAAAATATTATTAACATTCATTAAATAAATAAAGACAAATAGCTTCATAAATATGATAAAGGGTCATCACAACCTGTATGAGCTGTCATCACTCTACACAATGCAACGTTCACCAATTCCACCATAAGAACAACTACACATTATCGATTTTTTAAAGTTATATATATGTTTACATCTGAAAATCGTTTGTTTGAATGAACTATGCAAGAGACGTCTGGAGTCTTTTCTCATGAACTAAGTGTATACATAGATTTTTCGCAGCTGCTCTAACCTTAAAAAATATCGAGGTATCATTACTAGCTGTCATACGCGTGCCACTTTGTTCCTTAATTTAATTCGTACGGTAGCTATACAATGCACTGTTAGAAAGTCTTGTTAGCTAATTTTTTAATTGATTTCAATTTACTCAGGAAAGCTTTCTTTAAGAACAATTTAAGGTCCTTCTGATAAAGTATTATTTTGGATTTGCAGCTGGATAAATTAGAAATTTTGGAAATGTGTTAATAGTAAATTAAATATTATAGATTTATTAATTATTTTAATAAATTTAATCGACGTACTGTTTTTAAACACACTAAATTTCTAGAAATTCTAATTCGCCGGTGTCTATCGCTCCGATTACTGCAAAACACTTCTCGCACGTCGGCGGGTACTCTCAAGATTTACTGTCGCCGGTACACACACGCGCTAACAACACGCCGAGGCCCGAATACAGAGGCAATACTGAGTGATTTAAAGGTTAAACGTTTTTTGGGCGTCTATACGGCTTGGGACCACCCTATGAAAGGTCGTAAGGCCCAAATTATCTCCTCACATTGTGCGCACTTCTTGATTTCACCGTTACCCCAAGGAGAAATTGAAGAAACAAAAAGCTGGCATTTTTCCAGGACTATTACTTCAAATTCCTAGCGCGGTGCATCGCCGCGTTTGTTGTAATATTTCACGGCCGACACGTCTCCGTATATAATTTGCCCATTCGTTCCGTGTATTAAACGTCACCAATTCCGGCCGTCTCGCGCTCGTGACAGACATTACCGGGACGGATGGATGCGACAACACACCGCAATGTCATCAATATCCTCGCGGTCACATTGCAGAGTACTGCTTGCCCAACGTAACTTGGCGTGCGGCGAATTTTGAACTAAAGCCCGCCCGGCGGTAACCCCTCGCCCTGTCATTCAGTTCATTCTCGTCTTTGAGCGAGCTGTGTCATCTTGACTACCAATATACACTGAATTATTATGTCCAAAACATCCGAAACAGTCCGGGATGGTGCAAGAACAGTTGCCAATGAAGTATTCAAGTTTTGCGAAGCTGAAAAAGCGAATAACGGACCGATATTACCGTCTGTCAGTTTGACAGTTTCTTCAGTGCTGCCCGACCAAATTTCTTTATTTAATACGACACCGGTCATCGGACATTCTGTACATTATGTATTGTGTAATAAATTTACACCCTGACAACTTCTGTTACGCGACAGGGACGCCCTCCCTCGCACGCCAAGTTATAGTGGTACGTCTATACCTTGACACAACGGGAGCAAGATTACTCGAACAAGCGACAGTGTAACTAAACAGAATTGCGTTATAGTATCAAACCTGAAATATTTTCTGTACATGTACACTACACCAGGTGAGGTGGTTTGGATATTGTGACATTCTAGCTGGGGGGATTTTCGCAAATAACAGTGGTCTATTATATTTTGGGTTCCACGACAAAAGGATCACGAATTTGGTCTCGCGACATAAGATCCACGCGAAATTAGATCCATCGAAACATTTTTTTAACCAAAGAGCTTTAAATAATTTAATGAATTGATAATGGTGACGAAATCATTGAATATACTCTTTCGCAAATTTTTTTAAGAAAGTTGACAATCAAATCGATGGAAGAAAATATTGAGTACTAGCTGTGACCCGTCAAAATTGAAAATGTCGCTACTTTTACACGTCGGTTACTAAAGAGTGAGTATTTATTTATTTATAATTAATTAAAAAAATAAAGAAAAGTGGAAGAAAGTAAAGAAAGTTTTGATAGAACGGACGTTACAGGAAGTCGCGGACAGACAGGCAGACAGTGAAATTAGGCGTAACTCGTCAAAAATAACGGTACTTTTACATGCTGGTTCCTAAAAAATAAGTAGATATTTATTTATAAAAAAGAAAATAAGAGCTCAAAAAATACAAAAAAATATGCAAGTAAAACTTTAAAATATAAAGCATCGAGTAATATTGTCCAATAGTGGCCCGAATAGAATATTGTCAAGCAGGAAAATGGCAAGCAGAGAAAACAGCGCCCTGTCCGGATCCCTTGTAAGACGTCACAACACTATCGCAGCATCTAAAACGGTCTGCAATTTGCAACTTGCAACATCCTACAATTTTCGCCTACAGACGACTGAAACAGCCGAGAAGCGACGGGAACCTTCTCCTTAACACTGGAACAAACTAGAAAGTTCGAAAACACCAGCATTTGGATATAAATACGGAACTACACCGCGGCGCAGAGCAGAGTCGTCGCGTTTTGACAGTTCGTTCAGTGCGAAGTCGGCCGCGAGGCGACGGCCAGGGTGGCCGGTCGTGAGATGATCGAAGCGACAAATAAAGCGAAATAAACCTGCGTGCGAGAACCAAACATTCTACGAGCGATAAATAAGTGTTACCCAGCGATAATAACGAGTTAATATACGAGTGATATATTGCGAAATGGTGTAGATTAAAGAAAAGTGTTAAGTGATTTTCTAAATTGAATAATCAATTTATCATTAATTAATAAATAGCTAATTAACTTCCAGTGTTTTCATTCATTCCTCCCGCAGCCACGACACGGGACAATTTATAAAATTTTGATTTGTTACTATAACATGAGCTGCAAAGCGTCTGGTGGAAGAAATGACCCGCTAAAAGCTTCAGACAATCATTAATATGAGTGTATAGTACCTACTGCCCCATTAAACAAATTAAAAAATGAGGTTTGTTATTTTCACGCCTGCCATTATTTTTATCTGCCAAAATCCCCCTGACTCAGATGTCATAATATCCAAACCACCTCAATAAAAATATTTCAGTTTGATACTATAGCGTAAGTCTGGCGTTCGCCAGCTCTTAGCCCATAAGGGAGACCGATGATCGATAACTTGAGTAACCTTTAAACCCACCCTGATAAACCCATCAAATACACCACCGTTTTCTATTCATGCACTGCACGTGCATACATACATCGCGATACACTTCACGAAACACGGAAGAGGCCGGGTCGCAGAGGCGAACTTCTTCGCAATCCTCTCCAAATCGGTGACCACGAGTCGCTCTCAAAGTGGCATTTAAAAAAATTCATCACATTTAATTTGCCAGTCGAGTTTACCAATCTAGGTATATTTTCTTTAAGGCACAGATACACAGGCTTATTACTCGCATGCTCATTAGAATGCTCAAAACTAGCATGCCCTAACAACTGTACACACTTGCTCATTATTAGCATGCATATTTTAAGCATGCTCATAAATAAGCATGCTCAAAGCTAACAATCAAACACACATGCTTATTAGTGGCATGCTCTTGTCATAGAATAGAGAGGAACTCTAGTTCAAAATTGAAACTTTGCAAACTGAAACAGAAAATTCAAGTGAACCAATAAATCAAAACAGTTCCTGGGTTTAATCAAACACACATGCTTATTACTGGCATGCTCTTGTCATAGAATAGAGAGGAACTCTAGTTCAAAATTGAAACTTTGCAAACTGAAACAGAAAATTCAAGTGAACCAATAAATCAAAACAGTTCTGTGGTTAATCCAAAAAACACACATGCTTATTACTGGCATGCTCTTGTCATAGAATAGAGAGGAACTCTAGTTCAAAATTGAAACTTTGCAAACTGAAACAGAAAATTCAAGTGAACCAATAAATCAAAACAGTTCCTGGGTTTAATCAAACACACATGCTTATTACTGGCATGCTCTTGTCATAGAATAGAGAGGAACTCTAGTTCAAAATTGAAACTTTGCAAACTGAAACAGAAAATTCAAGTGAACCAATAAATCAAAACAGTTCCTGGGTTTAATCAAACACACATGCTTATTACTGGCATGCTCTTGTCATAGAATAGAGAGGAACTCTAGTTCAAAATTGAAACTTTGCAAACTGAAACAGAAAATTCAAGTGAACCAATAAATCAAAACAGTTCCTGGGTTTAATCAAACACGCATGCTTATTACTGGCATGCTCTTGTCATAGATTAGAGAAGCTCTTGTTCAAAATGGAAACTGCAAACTGAAATAGAAAATTCAAGTGAACCAATAAATCAAAATACTTTTGATTTTAGTTATTATAATTTTTATTGTAAGATTTGAATCATTCATGACTTTTAATAAGTTTCATACACGTTATTTCTTGCTATATTATTTTTACATAGCGGTGACCGAGTATTCCACAGACATTTGTGATAAGTCACGAAAAGTAATGTTTTATCATCTCCCCAACGCGCCATATTTGTTTCATCTGTCGCGGACTGAGAAGATCGCATTGATAATACTAGCCGCGAAGCCCGCGAATGACATAAGCATGCTCATAATAAGCAAGCCTGTTCACACATGCTCCAAAGATACCCCTTCTCTATGGTGAATGACAGTGGCACGCTTATAAATCAACAGGCGGTTGATTTTTGAGCATGCTTATTACTAGCAATGTGCGTACACACATGCCACTAATAAGCAAGGGCTAAAGAGCTCAATACTGCGCATGCTCACGTGCCAGTAATAAGCGTGTGTATCAGTATCTTTACTATATCGTGTTACTGTATATAAAATGGTTAGTGTATTTTACGCCCTCAGTAAATTACTTTTTGTACGCCCAAGTAATGGGTGAGCTCGCTACACAAATTTGTCACACATTACCGTGATTAGATTAATCCTGCTTTATATTACCGTAGAAACGCAAGTTATGCAAGCAACACGCAATGCATTGGTGTGCATTTCTACATTAATAATTAAGGGAATACCTACCTACGAAGCGCGAAAAAATGCAATTTTTGTGAATTTTTTTTCAAAAAATCTAAACGAATAATGGTATGGTATCATTTTTACACGAAAGTGCATACTTTTAAGAACATTCTAAATTTTTTATATTAAAAAATATACGACAATGGCGGAAAATTCTTGGGTTCTGTCGACTGCCGAAATAAAGGTCCTCCGCGGTGACCACTCCCATTTCATCTGTAATCATCAGAATTAAAAAAAAAAAAACAAAAAGATTATCAAAATTGACACTATAATTTAGTTTTTGACGTGGGGGTTTTTGAAAGCATAGATTTTTGACAAAATGGCGGTCGCATGAATTTAAAATAGCGTTTTCTAGGAAAAAAATCGGGTTTATTATGCCGATAAAAAAAAACTAATCACTTAAAAAAAAACCTACGACAAAGACTACAAAATTATGTATAGAATAACCACCAAAAATTTTAAGTTGGTCGGTCTAGTGGTTGCCGAGATATTTCGGTCACCGAATTTCAAAAAATGGTTTCGAGTAAAACGCGTTTGAAAATTGAGCAATGAATAAATCCTGAAATTTTTCAATTTAGAAAAAATCATTGATTCCTGGTCCATAATATAAGTTCTCCACCTTAGAATTCCCATATCATCGAGCACTCTTCACAAACATAATAGAAACGGGTCTAACGTTTCTATTATGAAAGAGTCCGACTGGCAGCCACTTGCGCGTGGCGCGGCGCGTAATCAACAAAGGGATGCCACTATTACCAGCTATAACTTCGCTATTTTTTTGAATTTTTGCTTGAAATTTTCACCAGACATTCTTAAGACCCCAAGCTTTAAGATAATGGAAAAATTTAAGAATCGATTTTTTCAAAATGTGTGCATTTTTTTGCAATATTTCCGACTCATTTTCTGCAAAACGTTTAACTATCAGTACATTACCTTGTATGGAATATTTAAAATTCATTCACTTCAATACGAGTCAAATATTTTTTAATCGTGTTGTTTGGCTTGTATCAAGACGAATAAATTTTTAACATACCATATATACAGAAAAAAATGCAAATTGTAAAAAGTATTTACTTACTTACTTACTTACCATCACGTCGTTTCCCTGTGGGGGTAGGCAGAGAGGATAAAGCGCCATACTTTTGTATCCTGACATACAACCCTAACCTCATCCACATTCATACATCTTGGCATGCGAGCTCGCCGATTGTTGAGGCTTCTGACGGGACCATCTTCCAGTATTTGGTTAGTCTGGTCATGCCACATCTTGCGCGGTCGCCCTCTCTTTCTGGCGCCATCAACACTTGCGTTATATATCTTTCTTACCATTCTTTTCTTATTTATTCGCTCAACATGCCCAAACCACCTGAGCGACTGTTTTTTAATTCTATCAATTATGCTAAGATCAGTTTTACATTCATTCCTAATATCTTCATTCTTTACTCTATCATAAATGGTATTTATTATATTTATTTATATTATACTCTATTTTATATTATATATATATATATATATATATATATAAATATATAGATAATATATATATATATATATACTATATTTGTATTATATACTATATCATAAATAGTATTTTCTATTCAAAGTTTATCAAGGAAGACTCCGCGAAGTTTTTGCTACTGGCCATGAGACACCTCTATACACTGATGACAGTTTCGTCTGTATAGTGTCTTGTATAGAGCCACGAGTGAAATATCAACGTGCATTACCCGTATCGCGCGTTTCTCGGTGTACCACATTCTGCTACGTGACGATCAGCCTCCGATCTGACTCCGCGGCCTTATCAGCGCCGGCCCAGAGAGCCTGTTTACTCCTCGGAGCAGGCCTGCGGCGATAGCATCAGCTCCAGAGGCGGGCCGGCCGGGGCATGGGCGATCGCCAGCAAAATTAGCCTCCAAGGACCTCGGCTTCCAGGGCTAGCTTCTACTTTTCCTGGTGCCTGTGCGGTACTGACGGGTCCGCTCTGTGCCGAGTACTACAATGTAGTACTGCATTATACTGAAGCGCACTTCAAGTGAACTGCACACTACAAACTACACACTTCAAATTGAAGTGTGACTTTTTTAACATGTGAAATTTTTGGCCGAGATTTGACAATGGGATAATAATAATAATAATAGTTTTTATTCATATCTTATTTTTTGAATTGTATTATTACACTTTGACTGCCTAACTAGGGATTACCTGTTTGAAGGCAGTCGACTATTTACAGAGCAAAAAGAGAAAAATATAATTTAGTATCATCATCATCATCACTCTTGGCACTACAACCCTTGGTGGGTCTTGGCCTCCTCAATAATCTTCCTCCACTCATCTCGGTCTAGTGCCAGCTCTCTCCAATTCCGAAGCTCTAAGGCAGAGATATATTTGAGGACGTTGTCACTCCATCTTAAGCCTTCCTAAGCTCCTTCGCCCTATTGGCCTTGAGTTCAGCAGGGACTTTGGTGCTTGATGCTCGGACAATCTCTCCACATGACTTAGTATACATTACAATAAATTTTTTAAACGAACAAATATACATATAATAAATTTAAATTTGATACAATAATTAGGAACAGAAATACAGAATTATCGATAAAATAAGGTAAAGCAAAAAGAGAAATCGAAATAAAATATAAATTACAAAATATATAATAAAAATTTTAAATAAGCAAAAACCATTGAGAATAAATTACACAGCATTACAAAGGAATTCATTTTAGTGTTTTCTCAGATAGTTCTCGTCCGATTTTAATGAGCCACGCATTTAAGGCGGCACAGCCGATTCACAAACATGCATGCGCGACATGTCATCTGAGCGCAAATCGAGTGAAAATTACACGTTCGTTACATATTTATGGTACATACGTTGCTAAAACAGTAAGGTTTGATAGAAAGAGATGGTCATATATTCTTTGCTTTCGTCCGCGTCAGGTATCCCCACAGAAGTACCTCACGTATCAAAATATTTACTTATTTAACTTAACTTAACTTTAACTTAGACAAATGATCTTATATTATTTGAGTCGGCTTATTATTTTCCGTAAATAATTTAAGAATCATAGTAATAATTCTGAACTCCTTTTTAAATCAATGCATATCGTAATATGACAATACAAAACAATCACCTAGCCCCACGTGCGTACTGCGTAATCAAAATGTATTATTTTATCTATCGACAAATTCCCGTATCCCGTGGCCAGACGGCATCTAACATGGATTCTGACGTTGACGATGTCGTTTTTCATACTTTAGAATTTTTATTTTAAAATAATAATTAACGTGTTTTTTATAAAAAAATTAGATTTTTAATAGTGAATGAAGACCCAAACTGCGAATATAGATACAATATATCGTTTAAAATCATCTTTTTATATGAATAAACAACGTTTGAAAATGACCAAAAAACGTAAATATTTAGGCATGTTTCAAAAATTATATCTTTTTTAATATTGAATATTTCTTAATTTCCTACGTACGGATTCTAGATAATTAAGTAAACTTTATACGTATAAAAAAACATATTATGCTTACATAGAAATTTTAAACGAGCCACTCTATGCCCGGGAACATTAAAAAGGTTTTTTTTTGCCGCGGCCTGTGGATTGATGTCTATATTTTTCTTAATTATTGTAAATAATGTTTAGTTTATTACTTTTATATAAGAATAAAGGTTCTATCTAAGTTATCGCCCTAAAAAAATTGCAATCTATCATATACATTCTGATATAAATGAATAATAAAAACCCACATTTTCGTAAAAAACGCCGAAAAATGCATTTGCAGTGAATGTACCGCCTTAATTGTTTTTTTAGAGCATGTGGTATCATTTTTTTAAAGTTATCCGGTATCAAATTATATATTTTTAGGCCTAGGTACGCAAAATGCGTTTGTCATAACTTCAAATTATTTTTGTCATTTCTTAGCCATCCTTTGGTAGACTTTCTAGTTTGGTATTGGTGGTTCAATTGGACATAGCTATTTATATTTATATGAACATGTAAAATCACTTTGTGAATATTGTTATATAAATTTGTCTAGTATCCGAAACCCTAAATTCCCTATAGAGACATTCACTCGGATATCGAAATGGTTTTTTCATTATAACTCTCAGTAGGGCTTTTTGCGCTTTTCAATCAAAAGCCGCATTGAGCAAGCTCATGCGACCTTTACCCGCATGAAAAAGATGTTCTGCAGTCATGATCTCACCCTTGGATTAAGAATGTGAAAGGTCAGACGCTACGTGTTGTCGATATTATTTTATGGAACGGAAGCGTGAACGCTTACCGAAGAATCGATAAGGCGACTGAAGTATCCGAGATGTGGATCTACACAAGAACACTCAAAATAAGCTGGACGGACAGAGTTACGAGTGGAGATGCTGTGGTTCGGATGAATAAAGAAAAATAAGCAATTAGAGCAACAAAAATTCAAAAGCTTCTATATCTCAGAGATGTGATGAGACGACCAGAGAAGTAGGAGATCTTGCAGCTCATGGTGCAGGGAAATCGGAGCCCTGGGAACATCGTGGCCAGTCTGCTGCAGAGCTATTCCAGGCCGCAGTAAATAAAGCGATGATGGCCAACGTCCGTTGAACGGATTGTGGCGGGCGGAAAGGGAACACCAGCGACATCTCAGGGTCGGTAGTAGCACCGCGGCAAGTGGCGACCTGGCGGGAGCGACCGAACCTTCGAGAATGTTAAGGATTACCTACCGAAGTGGAAGACCAGGCAGTTGTCACAGGCTACGCCATTCTCTTGAAATAGATTAACACAGCTCCGCGACTTTACTAACAATTTAAAAACCTTAGTTTATAACGTAGTCTGAATACATAGTTTATTGTACGCATATCTTTTATTTCCATACGAACGTAATAGCAATGTCCTCAAAGCGATACACACCGGGAACCGGTACAGGGATGAGTACAAATGAGATAGAACGAAGTTAAGGCATCTGATCTGGCGTCAGCATTGTAGTCATTGCACTGGCAACATATACCAATCTCACTGGTAAGAAATAGTTGGTATAACGACAACACCACTATAGGACAAAGAAGAATAAGAAACAGCTTCCAGTATTCGGACCGTAGATTTCCCCAACCAAGATCTCCTGAGTCTCCCAGGACCTCTTCTGCTCGCAATTTTGCCTTGAATGATGAAATGCAGGATCTGGTGCTTCTCTGGATGTCCCATAACATGGCAAAAATATTGCAATTTTGGGTTTCAATTGTTTTACCATCATCACCATCATAAGCTCGACAGCCCTGGGTAGGTCTTGACTGAATCCAGAAGTCTCATCCATTCTGGTCTGTCTGTTGCTTTTGTCTTCCCTTGTCGTTCGTAATATGGATGTGTCAGCGCTCTGGAGTCCGTCCATCGCAGTTTGGGCATTCCTGTCTTCTTCGTTCTTGTGATGTGGAGAGTATGGGGGGTATTAATTGGTTGTCGCCGTCTATACTTAAGTTAACTTCTCATTAAGATTAATTTAAATTAGGCGTGGTGTAAGACAAGGATGTACCTTATCAGCGCTGCTATTTAATCTGTACTCCGAGAAAATTTAAAGAAACCCTAGATGATAGTGCTCTAGGGATATTGGTAAATGGAAAACCACTAAACAATATTAGATTCGCGGACGATACAGTACTACTTGCAGACAATGCCCAAGACCTTCAAACACTAGTAAAAAACGAAAATGAAGCAGGTAATAAGTATGGCCTGAAGATGAACATTCGCAAAACAAAATTGTTAAAAAAGATTACTTCCAACGCCAAAAGTAACCATAAAAAACGAACCAATAGAAAGAGTCGCGCAATACAAGCACTTAGGTGCATGGGTGAATGAGAACTGGGATCCATCTCAACAAGTAAAAGCTCGAATAGAGATGGCGAGAAGTGCCTTTCTCAGAATGATACCATTATTTTCTAACCGGACCTAAGCCTACAACTTAGAATGCGTATGGTTCGGTGTTATATATTTGCCATTCTCTTATATGGGGTGGAGGCATACACATTTAACCATGAACTAATCCGCAAAGTCGAGGATTTGAGATGTGGCTCTATAGACGCTATTGAAAGTTTTCTGGGGGGATAGAGTGACGAATGATGAAGTCCTCCGGCGTATGGAAAAAGACCGAGTAGTGCTGCGGACCATCAAGACAAGAAAGCTGGAGCATCTCGGACATATTATGAGAGGATCGTAATGTAGTCTAAACCAACTCATCATCCAGGCGGAAAAAAGTGGTAAAAGAAGCGTAGTAAGACGCCGCATCTCATGGCTGCAAAACTTGAGGTACTGGTACAAGCGTAACAGCCAGAATGATAGCACAAAGAAGAAGAATTGTTTTAAGGGTTTATTTTTCCTTCCGCATCAGGTCATCGCATATATTGCCATCTGTACCCCTATCAATCCAGCTTATTACTCGTCTGCTTGTCTGTCGAAAAAACTTTGGGTCGATTTTTAACCCTTTTCCCGTGATCCAATCGAGCTGAAACTTTGCAGGCAGACTCGTGGAGACGATAAAAATGATCTAACAAATTTTCGTTTAATTTTTTTTAATAATTATGACAATTTTGGATTTTTCGAAATTTGAACGATTTATTATTCTTCTTCAAACACAGCAAACTATTTTGTATACTAAATATACATTTGTATCCTGACGAAGGGCCATGGGCTCTGAAACATGTTGATTTTTTTTTCAATAAAAAAGTGGTGTAAACTAAGTTTATTTCTATAAATTATGATTTATATATTCTTTAATTTTCGAGCCCGACGTGTGGAGTAGCCGCGAAACCTGTTTCAACGAGAAAAGGAGTAAATAAAAACTTGGTTTAATGGGTTAGTTTTTTTTAGAAGCCGCCTGTAGATCCACATCTCAAATAGCTTAATCTATGTGAGATATCTGTAATACATCTACTCTCCGACTTCGCGGCCGATGGAAGTTCTCAGGGCCCGGTCCGGAGCTGTGTGTCGACATTACTTCACTGCGCCGTGACTACCTGCGTGATTTACGAGGACGGCAAACACGGTAAGCGTTCTGAAAATAGATTGGCGCCCCCACATCAGGTGGCCCCACGTCGGGTCAGGCGGGGACCGCGAGGCGAGGGACACAACGCTAACGGGGTCGTGCTTGTGTAAATACCGTGCCGTAGATAGGGGGGCGGATGATTCGCTCAATCCGAACATTGACCACTTTATCAAAAAGTATTATTATTAATGAGTATTATTATTAATCAACGCAGGGACAGGCAGAGACGATACCATGCCAACTTGGAAGAATTTCCCACTCCAAAGGCTTCCTAGACTAGCAAAGGCCTGCATACAATATAAAAATTGTATATTGTATTTGTTGCTATCTAAATATTAATTATGTTTTGATGCAAGCTGTAATAAAAGTTATTGAGCTAATAAACGCCGATTTATCAGCACTGAAACTGAAAAAAAAACTGAAACAGATACGAACAACTGGACGTCTTTGCCAATAACTGTATATTAATCAAACATATATTAAAAGTTGTGTTGAAAGATTACTAGTATTTGTCGAGTTGGACTTAAATAATTGATTTGTATTTGTATGTATATTTTTTATTATATAATGACTTTCAAAGCTTGTGCTATATCTTTTCACTATACACTATTACTTTTTTTTTGTTTCAGAATTTCTATTATATTATGTTTTTCATATGCTTCTGCTTTTTATATACTTGCTTTTTACTTTATATTATATTTATCTTTATATATTTGTATCTGTATTTTAAGTATTTTCTTTCCACTTTGTCATTATTTTGTTTACATGGTATTATTTTTTTCTTTAAACTATATATTCTGTTAATGTACACGTTAACTATATGTTGTAAAAGCCCTACAGGGCGTTAATTAATATACAATACTATGATTCTCCCACACGTAGATTTTTGGTCCAGTATATTATTTATAAGCAACGAAGGAATGCTAAAGAAACTTCAAATAGTACAAAACAGAGCGACGCACACAATATTGAAGTGTGATAGGAGAACCAAAATAACAAAAATGTTGAACGCCCTAGGACTAGAAACAGTAAATTTAAGGATAATGTATTGGTGCAAATATTTAAAATTAAACATGGATTGGTTCCCAAATACTTTGATGACAGGATGAAGCTGAATAGGGATTTTCATTCTTACAATACAAGAGGAAGCGACAACATAAGACTACCGAAGAAAAATAAAAACACCTCAAAAATTTGTATGATGTACAAAGGTCTGAAAATCTTCGATAGTCTGCCAAAGGAAATTCAAAACACGCTGAATATTTAGGAGGTTTAAACAAGATTGCAAAAATTGTATTGTAAAAACTTTTAAATGACTAGATGGAATGCAATATGTTTGAGTGAAATCGTGTATTAGCCCACACAACATTACGTGTAGAACTATATGATTAAGATAAATAAATAAAAAATACTCTTTATCTCATAGCATACTATTTTGGTGTCTTCGTTCGTATACATACGTACACATCTTCAATATTTATTCGCTGTTTGTATACATACTATTACAATGGCGGATTTATTTTCAGTTGGCAATTCCTTCCAACCAACCACACTATTTAGCAGGCGCGTGCAGTGGGAACATTGAAGCATGACTTTTTGCGAAACATATATTTGGTAAAAAAAAATAGAAATGAAATACTTACATGACAGAATATCATGATAAAATATGAATACTATGATAATAATTGTGATAGGAATATTAGGAAATATATGTTTTATTTCGAGTTTTTTTTCAAAATATTTGGTTACGTAAAAGTCATGCTGCAATGTTCCCACTGCACGCCCCTGCTATTTAGTAAAAGCTGCATAGCTGACGCGATGGCGTTTTTTAAACATCACACAACTTAGTTGACAGTCGTTAACTTCTTCAGCGACCATCTTTCCATATCGCAACTCGCAATAACGGACATTCACCTATCTTCTGTGTATAGTTTTCTGGGATATTCTGCCGTGTATATGTGACCTCTCTGGCCAACGTTTCGGATCCCATTGCAGGGTCCATCATCAGGGCTGATCGATGATGGACCCTGCAATGAGATCGGAAACTCGGACAGAGAGGTCACATATACACGGCAGAATATCCCAGAAAACTATACACAGAAGATTCTGAACGGCCGTGAAAATCTGAGAAAATTTTTAGACATTCACCTACTTTTTGCAAGACCAACTCAAAACAAAACTCCTTTATCTACAGATCCACAAATTCATTCAACACTAATTATCACCACCTTTGACATTTTTAACTCAACGATAAGGGACACAAAATAAACAATAGTTACACAACCGCCCCCAAACTAATTCATACAATTTATCTTTCCTTCTACTCCCGTCCCACATTCCTCTGCACCCTCCCCACACGCTGTTAAATTAATTTTTAAAATTTATTTTACTACGTCACACTTGTTTTAATAGATTGCTAAATTCAGTGGAAAATTTGTAATTGGCATAATTTAATAACCATTATTTTATATTTGTTTTTATTTTTTTTTATTCGGTCGTCCAACAGGGAGACATAATTGCTCGGTAGGACAAAATACAGAAAAAAAAATAGTTGAATGTCTCCCGCAATTAAAGGATGACACTGATATACATAAATTATAGACAAGTCAATTTGATATGAATGACAGATAAACAATTTTACAATTTTATTTAAGTGATTGTTCCTAATTTAACTTTACCATAAACATAAAAGGGTTCGTAATGTATATAATAAAGATATAAGCCAAAATATATCAAAGTTACGATATCCACACGCTTGACACCACCCTCGCACCATATATACAAAATCAGAAGCGTCGACTGTCGGAAGCGTGCGTCTTCGCTGTGTTGGAACTTGCTGGACATTATTTTTTCGCGCTCATTGGTTATCGTTTATTTTACATTTGTTTTAATATAAGTTACTAATAACTGCCACACTAGGTAAAACCTGTTCTGTGGCAGTTATTCTCATTTGCTAGTTATGTAATAGTAACAAATAACAATAGTAAAGTATAAACGTAAAAATGAGAGCGTAATAAAATTTAGTAATATATACAATCATAAGAATACATAAATCTAAAAGAAAAGAGAATATGCATATAAAATTAAGATAAAAAATTAAGTATATACAAAAATAAATGCAAATGATTAGATACAAAAAAATTAAAAAATTAAGTAGATACAAAAATAAATACTATATTAGAGTATATTTGAAATAATATAAAGCAGATTTTGCCTATTTAGAGGTCTTTGGTTAAATGAAATTGCGCGCGCTTCCCCGGCGTCTTATTTCCTGTTACGCATTTCCGTCCATTTTCACGAAATCACTGCCACAGATTGCAGGAGAGCGAGAGGAAAGATGTTACGCATCAAAAATTGGTAGCAAGAATGCAACTTGATGATCCACATAAAATAGTCGATAGACCATTGGGCAACCACAGCTCACAGCTCGCCTGAACGGCTACGTGTGGTCGGCCTCGTTCTTGTTCTGATACCACGAGCAGACCTGATGATGCTCCAAGTACGTCCTAAATGTCACGTAATTAGTGAGGAAGATGACGAGAAGAGGGGAAGACTGAGAGACAAAAGTAGATAGACAAAAAAACGGATATTGAAAACTTGGCTCCTCACCAAGAACTGTCGGGCGCGACGTCTGTAGTATGATTGCGCTCAAGACGCATCGAGCAATGCGTTGTTTTCCATTGCCAGCTTCAAATATTAATAAAATCGTATTTTTTTCGTTTAAGAAACGAGGTGTATATTTAATATTTCTCTCCCTCAGACGTACGTGTGGCAAATCCATTTATGATAGAATTAAGAATGAAGATATTAGGAACTAATGTAAAGCTGATCTTAGCATAATCGATAGAATTCGCCCTCAATACTCTCACAAATAGATATTAATATACCTGCCCGGTCTCTGAGATCCCAAACACTAATCCATATCAAGGTCTACAACACCAACATAGATTATTTCTCTCGTCTACCTAGAATGCTAAACCAGTACAACGAGGTCACGTCATGTAACCCCAACATCGACGTATTTCACACGACACAACCTCAGTTTAAGAGAGAAATTATATGACTCCTGACCGAAAATAATTTGAGCGTGTAAGACGGAGTCTTCGGAAATCAACCTAAACAAAAAAAATTATTGCCACAAAGACGTGGGTTCACTTTTTTGATTTGGTTGACCTGGGAGCCTACGTGCCTATTATGTCATGCGGAGATTGTGAACTTCGTTCATCTTGTGGTCGCATATTGTACTTTACTTATATTGTATAATGTATTAATGTTTTACTGTAAAATGTAACTGTACTAATCACCTTGTCCTAAATGATTATCCATTAGGATCATTCTGACCTGTCGATAGTCTTTAAATTAAAAATAAAAAAGGCTCGCTCAGGTGGTTTGGGCATGTTGAACGAGGAAAGAATAGTAAGAAAGATATATAACGCGAGTGTTGACGGCGCCAGAAAGAGAAGGCGACCGCGGAAGACTTGGCACGACCAGATTAACCAGATACTGGAAGATGGTCCCGTTGGAAGCCTCAAAAACCGTCGAGCTTGCGCGCGAAGATGTATGAATCGTGCAGAAATCCGTAACTTCCTATCCAATAGCTGATCTCATTCCATTAGGCCCGGTTGAGGCATCTCAAGTAAATTTCACCCGAGTAAAATTAACCCGAGTAACTTTTTTTACCATCCGCCGAGAGTAAACTCGGTTTCGGGTTGCAGAAACGTCTTTTTTACCACTGTCAAACCAATAATGAGGCTAATAGGGTGCCAAGCGGAATAAACCTCAAATACCGCATATGTCTATGGAATTTGATTATTATTTATCACTGGCAATACGTACTTTTGCGGTTCAAAACCAGTTCAAACAAACCACTCTATTCTAGGAAACAAACCAGACAAACGTCAATCCATCGCTAAAATAACGCGGAAATAAAAGATTCATTTTAATGTTTACAAATTTCAATACGACAATGACAACGACAAAATTCAAATGACAACTACCTATATGGACAAAGGTCACATTTTCAAATCAGCTGTGAGAAGACGGCCATTTTTTTACTAACGATTTTACCTTTACCCGATATTGGAGAGTAAAAAAATGTTACTCCTGTATGTACTTCGGCGAGTAAAATATTTTTTACCATAGACGGAACAACTCGTTTATTAAAAAAAAGTTACTCGAGTAACCTTTTTACCTTTACTTTTACCTTTACTTCAGATAGCGCAACCGGGCCTTAATGTTCAATATAAGTTACTGTAGTGATAGTTCAACGTTTTGCAGAAAATAAGTTAGAAATATTGAAATAAAATTGCAAACTTTGATGTCGCTTATCTCCGCAACTGTCGACATTTCACCCAAAGTGTGAAGAATATTTTCCGTTCAAATTTTAATGAGGAAGGCTCCCCCGAAGTTTTTGCTGCTAGCTACGAGACAAATTGTGTTCCAGAAGTGTCTCTTAAGAGGTTTTCAAATGCTTTATATCTGACAGCAAATACTTTGAGCGGATAAAATTAATATTGATTAATAAAAAACACACATTTTTGAAAAAAAAATTGAAAATCCGCGTATTTTTTTGTCAAACCTCGACTTGGGGCTGGTTGTCTCAACTTGGTTTATGGTAAATTCTTTCGTTTAAACTATCGATTTTTACGTTTTTCACTAGCATAAGAAGTAAAGAACGCCTCACTTAAAAACAAAACAAAATAATATTGTAACGAAATGCTACAACAACTATAAATAAAAAGGACCCTGTTAATTATAATATTCAATTCTTCAAATACAGAAGTCTCACAGAGACGAAGCTATTTATATGGGATCTTTTATACGAAGGCCCAGGGCTTGCAACCTGTGTGAGCTGCTTATGTGATCGCTCTACACAATGCGACGTTCACCAATTCCGTCGAAAGAACATCAAATTTTTGAAATGTGAAAATATATACATTTTGAAACCAAACTGAAACCTTACATATATTTGAACGAACTATGCTAGAGACGCCTGTAGTAATTTTCATGAACTAGTACACATAGATTTCGCAGCTGGTAATGATACCTTTATATTTTTAATGTGAAGTATTAAGCAATATTCTATTAACTGTATATATGATATTATTCCGAATTATTTAACATACACACTAGAATACGCCTGAAAGTTAATATGTTCAATTTTAATATTTAATTTACTATTAACACTTTTCTTATTTCCAACATCACTAATTTATCCAACTGAAATCCTGTATATAATTTGTACGAAATAATGTAAAAAAACTATTTTCTTATTATTAATTAATTATATTAATAATGTCACCACAAAATTATTTAGCTATTATTAATTTGAATAATTATAAACTTCGTACAATCCACTTGGAGTTTAACGTCTACCGGTTTCGATACCACTGTATCTTCGTCAGGACGGACGCATACTAGCAGATTTAAAGTTACTCCAAGTGGTTTTAACAAAGTTATTTAATTAATCAAAATCAATAATTATGTCCAACGGCAAAGTTGAAAAATACTATTATTGAAGATTGAAAATTATCAGTCAGCTGTCCAAAATAACGATCACGACCGCGTGACGTCACATCGCCCGGTCGGCAAAAGAATCGCGAATCGGAGCGATCGGCGATGAGGTGCGGGGCGCGGGCGGCGCGTGTACGGACGAGGAGTAAACTGGCGGCTAGTGTACTAGGTACTACAATGTAGTACTCAGTACAGAGCTTCGCTATATTGTAGTACTACATTGTAGTGAAGCGCACACTACAAACTACACACATAAAATTTCTTCACTTCACTTCACATCAACTAAACACTTCAACTAAACACAAAACACTTCAAATCAACTAAAACGACCTTTTGAAATACTAAATGAGGAAAAGCTTGGAAAAGCGAACCCCCCATAGTTTAGAAATTTTAGGACCGAATGATGAAATGCCTGGAAACTGTAACAACCTCCCCCCCCCTACCATGAACTTGAAATTTTGATAGTAACACACTTTTCAAACCCTTCTTGTACGCCATTGTAGCAGATACAATTTTGTAGCACTACAATTACTTTACTTCATGTAGTTTATTACAAGATAAAAATGAACAAAGTAAACCAAACAGCAGAATTGCCAAGACGAATAGACGAGATGGGCTGCTTTTGGCAAACTCATACATATTTTCGAGAACAAAGAGATTCCAACTGGCCTAAAAAGAAAAGCCTTTGAATCGTGCATACTGCCAGTGATGACGTATGGTGTGGAGACAATGCCTCTTACAAAGAAAAGTGTAGAAAAGCTCAAATGCACGCAACGGTCCATGGAGAGAGCCATGCTTGGAGTAAGCCTAAGAGATAGAATAAGAAATGATGAAATTAGGCGCAGAACTAGAGTAGTGGATGTCATGGATCGTGTAGCGACGTTAAAATGGCAGTGAATGGTACCCACCGCTTACCCAGGACCGTTCTAAGAGCAAAAACTTCCATGTCGGTCCTACTCAATAGTCTCCAGGTTGACATTTTTTTCAACTAACAAGCAGGATCGTGCTGCTCCGCACCGGTCGTATAAACCCAAAACCATTCATTGTCCCCGCCTTAAGATATATCTTAAGTGAAAAACAAAATACATAATTATAATACATAAAATACATAGAAATAAAACAGTAACATAATAGTAAGAAGGAAAAAAATACAAGGAAAATAACATAAAAAATAAAATGAACCCAAAATAATAGAAGTGTAAATAATAAAATCAAAGAAATAAAATAAAGTAAGTACAAATAATGATAAAAAGACGAAATCCCACGGCATTGTGGGAAAGAAATGGCTACAATTAGCAAATAACAAGGAAGGATGGAAGGGTATGGAAGAGGCCTTTATCCAGCAGTGGAGAGATGAAGGCTGAAGAAGAAGAAGAAAAAGATGTAGTTTATTTAAGTAGATGAAGTTTGTAATGTTTCGGTGCCTACTACCGATGTAGCACACACTTTGTAGTCTTCAAACGAGCGCGTGTTGTAGCCTTCATTTAGAAATGTAGTTTACCCTTCGCTGGTAAACTGGCGGCGGCTCGGCGGTGGTTGCGCAACACGCACGAGCACCCAACTCCTGGCGGGAACTTGACCTCGCTCCAGGCGGGGCACGACCCGTTGGGGGAGGTTAGGGACGACAGCGACCGAACGTTTGGCACCAAAATATGTACACCTATTTTGGTGCCAAACGTTGTGGGCGAACGCGTTTTATTTGATTTTACAAAGAAACACAAAAATACCCGATAATAATAATTTCATACTGTTGTATTTTGCTATAACTTTGTGGTTATTCATTATGATTATAATTAAACCCAAGAAAAGTCAACATTGTATAAGAATACAGTACCTATCCGCTTGAAAACATTAGGCAAACGTAAATATCTTTCTGAATTGAAAAAGTTAATCTCTATTCTGTCTTTCTTCAAAATCACTTTATTTATAGAATATACAATAGATCTTATAGGTCTTTGAGAAAACACAATCAACATAAACTGAATTCTCACACCAACACATCCAACATGACATTTTTCAATTCATTATATGGATTGAAATCTCTATATAGTATACAGTTAAAGGACTATACATAACAAATTTCATCTCTCATCTATGCATCTTCAAAAATGGAAAACATTAAGGGCTTGTTCAGGCACAGCGGGAACCGCGCGGTTTTTATTTATGTAGGCTTGTATGTAATCGTTCAGACATAACCGCGCGGTTAATCAAACAGCGCGGTGCCCGCCACCCAACCGCTAGAAAATCGCGCGGCACCTGTCCTGTTTCCTGTCACAACAGGAGTACGCTTGAGCTCGTTATGGATCGCTTGGACACTGAACTTTTTATTGATGAAGTGGAGAAAAGACCTGCAATGTGGGATCTTCAGTGTGAGGATTACTCAAATAAAATTGTCAAGAACCAAGTTTGGCAGGAGTTGGTGGAGATATTTGGAAATGGTGAAGACACGTTGGAAAAAAAGAGTATTTACAAAAATGAACTGACAGAATGATATCATTGTGTCTTGCCATGGAACACGCCTGTCAAACTGACGTTTATTACTGACGCTATTCGCGCACAAAAATCGCTTATTAACCGCGGATGTCTGAACACATGACACAAATCTGCCGTTCCAAAACGCGCGATTTGCAATCGCACGATTCCCGCGTGTCTGAACAAGCCCTAAATCTAAACAAGTTACCTGGAAATTTAGATTGATTAAAACTGTGACAACATCAACTGCCCAAAAAATTTAATCTAAAGAGGGGGGGGGGGAGATTTAAAAAGGTCGTTTTTATCTCCATCAAATCCGCCAAAATTTTCACATTATTAAGTGTTTGAAGTGTGGAGTTTGAAGCGTGCAGATTAAGTGTACGCTTCGATTAAAAACGTGTGAAGTGGGCACCTCAGTATAATGAAGTATATACTACATTGCAGTACTTAGTACAGAGCGAACCCATCACTAATTAGTATGATTTCAAAATTGTTAATAAACAAAATGAAAACATTGACTTTATGCTTTATTAATAAAATACTCTGATTAATGCCAGTGACGCCTACGTATTTGGCATTAATCATTAATCAAAATATGTAATCCTCTATGTAACAATGTCAGAAAAGGTGTATAAAATGAGTTACAAAATAAATATAATTTATTAAAAACAGTATGGCATTCTTGAAATTTTTTAACATACTGGTCAAAAAATGAGATAAAAATTGAAATACTTTTCGGGCATTCTAGTGTAATTTTAATAATTCGGAAGAATCTCACATACACATTTAAAGAATATTACTTAAAAAACTCCAATCACAATAATAAAGATCTCATTATCAATAGCGACACCTGTATAGGTTTATGGTAATGACAAAGCTTTCGGCCGCAGATGGCGGTAGTAAAAATACAATTCACATACGAAACAAGGTGTGCGAGTTAAACACATATACAGCTTCCTAAAATTTGATAGATGTGGTGGGATTGGTGAACGTTAAATTGCGTAAAGTGATCACTTCAGCCAGCCGCACGGTAGGTCGTAAGCTCCATGAACACCAAAAAAGATTTCCATAAAAAATAGTTTCGTCTCTATGAGAAATCTATAATATATCTTGTATGTATGCAAGTATTGTGTTGTTGAAAAAATTTAGCACGCTCAAAATATTCTGAATATTTTTTTTTGTATTTTGCCAAAGTTAACTAACTAACTTACCATCACGCCCTTTCCCCGTGGGAGCAGGCAGAGAGTATAGAGCGCCACACTCTTCTGTCCTGACATACAACTTTCGCTTCATCTACATTCATACATCTTCGCATGCAAGCTCGACGGTTGTTGAGGCTTCTAACAGGACCATCTTCCAGTATCTGGTTAATCTGGTCACGCCACGTCTTCCGTGGTCGCCCTCTCTTTCTGGCGCCGCCAACACCCGCATTATATATCTTTCTTACCATTCTTTCGCTCATTCATTCGCTCAACATGCCCAAACCACCTGAGCGAGCCTATTTTTATTCTACGTATTATGCTTAGATCAGTTTTACATTCATTCCTAATATCTTAATTCTTTACTCTTTCATACTTGGATTTGCACACACACGTCTAAGGGATCCCATCTCCACTGCATTCGATCTACTTTCGTTTCTCTTCTGCCAGCTCCAGGCTACACTTCCATACATTCGTGTCGGTATTGTGTGCCGCTAGTTTTGCCTCGGTAGACATATTTCTATGTCTCATATTCATATTCTCTAAAGTTATGACGCGAAAAACGATTTAAAGTGAGTGAAATGCCGATTTGATATGCATATACGATATATTATCGAGAGGCATGCTTCCCTTATCAGAATCTTGCCGCTCCGACTTAACTTCATATGGCGCCAATTCGTTCTAGAAAATAAATTAATATGCACCGGTTACTGCCCACAAACACGCGACAATGGTTCTCATCTCGGGGGCTCCAAGGACGCTTTTGCGTTGAACATTCGCAATCTGATGCAATACGTGCGTCTTTACAACCGAGTTTGTGATGCACTGCCCCACTAAGCTAAAAGGCAGTAAATCCATACTTTTTAAATGTATTATTTTATAGAATTGGATACTTAGGCCCGGTTGCGCCATCGAAGTAAAGGTAAAAAAGTTAAACGATTAACTTTTTTTTTACTAAAACATGGTAAAAATATTTTATATTTTAATAAAAATATTTTACTCTCCGAAGTACATACAAGAGTACTCGTAGTAGCTGAAGTACTCCAATACCGGTGGGTAAAGGTAATCAGTTGTGAGACAACTGATTTGAAAATTGTCCATAAATTGATGTGACATTTGTCCATAAAGGTATTTGTAATTTGAATTCTGTCGCTGTCATTGTCGTATTCAAATTTGTAAATATTACAATGAATATTTTAATTTCGCGTTATTTTAACGATTCTCCACTTCTCAATATCTTTAAAAACCCAAAATCAAGGACATAAATTAAAATAATATTTATAAATAACACTTGCAGAAAACGGGGAATTTCGATAATTAAGCATAACGTTAACCAAGGCAACTTTAATGATAAGTGCCTGGAAAAAAAGAACATTAATATAGGGCTTCACCACAAACGTCTAATTACTCTAAAGGGGAAGGTGTAACTTAAAATTTTATAAATAAATTGTTTGTACGTGGTATATGCACTGTTTGATAATGGCTTTACAAGCCGAAACAGCTTTAACACCAAAAAATACTAAACCCGTAGAACTTAATAGTAATATTTATTAAATTTTAATTTATTTTAAATTTCGCTAAAAATTTTAGCGATGGTTTGACGTTTCTTTGGTATATTGAACTGGCATTAACCGCAAAAGTACGTATTGCCAGTGGTAAAAAACTGAAATAAATCAAATTCCATAATCATATGCGTTATTTGAGGTTTATTCCGCTTGGCACCCAATTAGCCTTACTATTGGTTTGACAGTGGTAAAAAAGACGTTTCAGCAACCCGAAATCGAGTATACTCTCGGCGGATGGTCAAAAAAGTTAATCGAGTTAATTTTACTCGAGTAAAATATACTTCAAATGTCGCAACCGGGCCTTGAGGTCTAGATATTTTACCTTTATAGTAAGTTTGTTTGCCGTATTTCCATCAAAATGTGAGGCATGTAACATGTAGCTTATTTGCAGTTTTAAGGTTTAAACTATATAAAAATGCCTCAAATAATAATAAAATAAGCTTTTTTTTATTTGTATTAATTTAATGTCTAATTAATTTGAATGATAGAAATTGTCCCATCCACGTTTCCTTGAGTAATTTGTTTTATGGATACTGCTTTTTAGCTTAGTGGGGCAGTGCAGACGTAGACGGTGGATCCCTACTTACTCAGTTTAAAATGTTTAAACAGTCTGCGAGAGAAGTACCTACCTACTCATTTAAGAAAAAAATAAAAACAAGAGTCAATATCGTTGAAAGATTTGGCAGATACTTCGCGGTGCAACATTATAATTTAAAATATGTTTTACTTTACTTTGTAATACACACACACAATATGAGTTATTGTTTATGTGTATTACAAAGTAAAGTAAAACATATTTTAGATTACAAGAGTCAATACTTAGATGATTTAAAGGTTAAGGTACGCCTTAAAAGCGTTATTTTCAGTACAAAATAACATTTTTAAGGCGTACCTTAACCTTTAAATCATACAAGTATTGACTCTGAATTCGGGCCTTAGCGTTCAATCTCATGGCGAGACTCTACATTCTCGGTACGAGAATTCTCGAAAAATTATGAAATTACGAGAATATTTCAAATTTCTCTTTTTTTTACACAGGGTGACTCGTAGCAAGTAGAAAAATCATCAAAGGAGTCTTCTTCATTCAAATTTGAATACAAAATATTCTTTACATTTTGGGTGAAATATCAACAGTTAAGGAGATAAGCGACATACAGGTGTGCATTTATTAAAAATATTTCTTACGTATCAACCGTAAAACTTGTGTCTCAAGTGTCGTGAGAGTAACTTATAATATTGAATATTAAAAATAGATTCGCTTCGATACAAGTCAGTTTTATATTTCAGTGTTTAAAAAAGTAACGTAAATATTCTTAATAAATTTCGAAAATTCACGAGAATATTAAAAAAAATTGCTAAATTGCTAAAAAAGATATATCTCAACTTCGAGAATATAAAGATTTCGAGAATTTTCAACATCTAGAACAGACGTGAAATTTCAATTGTGCAGCGAAATGCGCACCCATCACGCGACGAAAGTTTTTACACCATGAAGTTATTTAATACAAATCTTATTACCGCCATTTGTCGAAATCCGCTAGACATATGACGTCCGTCTCTTTTCCGATGCAGAATAGGGGTCTGCAATCTGCGGAAACATCTTTAGTTGTCAGTTCTTGCGGCTGGTTTGTTTCGCGCTACCTCTTTGGCGGTCGTGCTGCGAGAGGCGATGCGCTGTTTATTTTATGTACGCCAAAGAAGTATACTTTTTTTATTTTTTTATTTATTTATTTATTTGTTTACGCCCATTAGGCTTTTACATAAAGAGTATAAAATAAATTTCAAAAAGCACATACATTAAAAGTTTCAGGAATAGCACCAAATCATGAGTATAAAAATTAAAAATGTAGAGTAGGTAACGAGCAGCAATGCGTATAGGCTTTTACATAAAAAAATATATCATAAAATTAAAAGAACATACATTAAACAATATAAATTACAAGTAGCAAATTATTAAAAGTACCAGGAATAGCACCAAAACATGAGTACAGAAATTATAAATATAAAGTACAAAGCGGCAATGTGTACGAAAAATATATATTACCCACCATTACATATTAACAGCTGAAGTCAGTAACGAAGCAGTATTGCCTCTTTAAGTGTGAACTTTACTTTCTCCAGACTGTCGACGAAAATGTCAATCATGCAACCATATTCATTACAAGTTCCCAATATTCTGTGTATCACAGAATTTGAATGATAGTTAGTATTGCAATTGTTGCGATGGAATGTGACAATTTGTCGCGTTCTATGTGTGGAAGGGATATTATATTCGATACATGCCACAAGGTCAGGGCTGTCCAACATATTGTTTACAATTTTGTAAAGAAGAACTATATCATAAATTTTTCTTCTATCATATAATGTGAGTAAATTTAGTCTCTTCAATATGTAATTGTATTCTATGTTTTGTATTGGTATGCTTAACTTGTAGTTAATGTATTTGAGAAATTTGCGTTGGACACGCTCAATACTGTCTATATGCCCATTATAATATGGAGACCAAACTGATGAGCAATATTCTAATTGGCTCCGGACAAGAGACATGTATAACATTTTAATACTTTCAATTGATTGAAATGGGCGTGATGTCCTTAAAATAAATCCCAGCAATTTTAGAGACTTACAAGTTATCGCATTAATATGATTAGTAAAAGTAAGTTTCGAGTCGAATAATACCCCTAAGTCTCGAATACAGTCAACATTTTCTAGTTTGGTGTTACATAGAGAGTATTCAAAATTTATTTTTGATTTTAATCTAGTAAATGATATAATTTTGCATTTATTTAAATTTAAGTACAATTTATTCGTTTCACACCATACTGAAAGAGAATTTAGGTTTTGCTGTAATATGTTGCAGTCATAAATGTTGGTTACTGATTTAAAGATTTTTAGATCATCTGCAAACAGCAAATATTCAATGTCATTAAATATTGTTGAAATGTCATTCACAAATAATAGAAATAGTATTGGTCCAAGATGCGATCCCTGTGGTACACCACTAGTAGCATGGAAACATTCTGATACATATGAATATATTTTTACCCTTTGCCTTCTTTCACTCAGATAGCTCGTTAACCAAGAAAGTATTTGTCCACCAAATCCTATTTTTCCCAATTTGGCAATTAATAAAGCATGTGAGACTTTGTCAAACGCCTTACTGAAGTCCGTGTAAACTGAATCTACTTGAGTTTTATTAATAAAAGATTTAATAATGTAATTTTCATACAAAACTAAATTTGTTAGGGTAGATCTATTTGAGATGAATCCGTGTTGGTACGGAGTTATTGTTTGTTTTAAAACAGGAGATATAGTATCGAGGACTAGTGATTCGAATAACTTAGGTATACAAGATTGTATGCAAATGGGTCTATAATTTTTTACATCATTATTGTCTCCATCTTTGAAGATCGGTGTTAAGAAACTTTCCTTCCATATATGTGGATTTTTTGATAATATATAACATTTTTTGATAATATATAAAATTTTCAATAATGAAATATAAATTTTGCATAAACACACACACGACAGTGGCTGTACATCGGCTAAAATTGGTTGCAAAGTGGTCACTACACACAGTTGATTTCGCGTCGTCACTAATTGCCGGCATCGAAGGGGTTTAATTTAATTGACAACACGTGGAAGCTATAAACGAAACCATTACCGCAACGGATGTCTCGTGCTAATTACGGCGATCGGCCGATACAGTGTGACGTCACGATATCAACCGGGAAACGTTTGAGACGAGATCAAAGAATTCAGAATCGAGACGCGAAGACGAATTTGTGGAAGGCTGATAAAGGTAGATGAAGATGGCTAATTTGGAAGGAAGTTTGGGGGTTTTTGGTTGAGGATTATATATCTGGAGGAGCTGCTTTTAGGCTCATCTCGACGGGAAATCTCCAAAGTCGTAAAATGCTTGATAACTTTATTCGCTAGATGAAACAGTTATACATAGGTACGATTACAAAGACAATGATAGATACTCGATGGACTAGAGCCTCCGGCCTACGCCGGAGGTCGCTGAGAGACTGACATGCCCGTACAGGGCGTTGGCTGCTTTTTAAATGTTTTGCGAACAAATAACTTTATTGAAGTCAAGCTGTATGGGTTTAGGTATTGCAGACGGTGCGGTGACCTGTATAGATGGGCCGTGTAAGCCCTGCTGTGCCTCGATTGCTTACGCGGCATTCTTGCCACGTCTGTGTGTGTGTGTGTGGCCTATATTGGTGGTTTATGTATTGTGGTAGGAAATGCCACAGAAGAATTCCCACCCAACCCACGGAATCTTCCTGTGTTTTCATACAGGGTGCCTCGAAGCTAATAGCAAAAGCTTTGGGAGAGTCTTTTTCATTCAATTATGAATATGAAAATATTCTTTACAGTTGCGGAGATAAACGACGTGAAAGTTTGCATTTTTTTCAATATTTCTGACATCTTTTGTAAAACTTTAGACAATCGTGAAAGTAATTTACATGGAATATTTAAAGTTCACAAGACTTGATAAAAGTCAAATAAAATAATTAAATAAAGCCTTACAGAAATTTGAATGGGATGTATGTACATTTCCATATAACTAGGAAACTAACACAGATAAGAATTCAGTGCAGTGTTTAATGTATTGGCGAAGGCATATGGTAAATCTGTACACTTAATTTAAAAATTGGAACGAACTTCCTTAAGGGGGGGTAAGGTTTTTAACTTTTTTTTTTGCATTTTATTTTTAATTTTTTAAATGAATGTATAACATCGCAAGAATATTGTGTCAAAATTTCAAGTCAATCGGAGCAAAATTGACGAAATTATGAACATTTTAGCGATGCTCAGACTGATTTTCTATACCTGCTCGGGCAGCTGAGAGACGCGCTCACCTGAGGACTACCGGACGTGCTATTGTATTGGAAGAGTTTTGCGTAGACAAGGACAAAAAGATGCTGATGATGAAAGCTCTTTGCTGTGTGAACATGACATCGAAGATTATGTGTAAGTATAAAATAAGTGTCGAGTTTTATTTTGACTTTTACAGTGTGCAAAACTTTAAAGCGTTTTCCCCACATCTCACGTTTTCAAAGTCGGTGTCCCTCATAACTTCAAAACTACTGCACCGATCCTTTTGAAATTTGGAACACTATTTCTGTACATAATTTACGAGGTAACGCTGGAGACTTTTTTCAAATTTGTTAATAATTTATATTTTTTAATAATAAATTAGCCGATTTTTTTCGCAAAAAATCGCGTTTCCCCTTCAAAGTGTTCCAAAAAAATGAAAAATTGAAATTTCAAAAAACCCTCACAGCGTTACCTGGGGAAACTTATTATCTAACGAATGAACTTTGATTTTTTGATTTCAGATGATCCAGCACGTTATGAGGGGCACCGCAATTCTACTTTTTTCCAAGACACGTCCGAATAATTGCTGCCATTGCCGTATTTTTTAATATTTCTTCTTGAAAATTTTACACAATATTTTTCGAATATCATACTTTAATGTGCCACTGGTTTTAATAAAGATATTTTAACTGTCGTCACAAAAAATTCACAAAAACATGCCTTTTTTTTGTAAGAATTAACCTTACCCCCCCCTTAACGCGGCTTGCGGTAGGCGTAGGCCTAAAAGCGTTATGACCCGTCCATGCGACTTTCTCTCTGTCATTTTCTATTATACATAAGTGTGTGTGTGTGCGCGAGCGAGTATCGAGATTCGAGTAGACGAGCATCGTGCGCGACAGGTTGTAAAACCTCAATACTGAAAGCGTGTAATTTTTGTTAAAACTTATTTGTTATTTGTTTTAAATTATAGGTGAGTTATATTGTCTCATTAATGCAAGTAAAATTCGAGAAATGAAAACTGCAATAAGTTTGTGTAATACAAACATAGAAAAGGAAATTAATAAAATTGTATTCTTTGATGCAAATATTTTTTACTATTCATATACGTTTAGCGGGATTCGAATGCTTAGTATTTACATACATTACAAGAGACAATAGTGAAATCACATGTTCAGCGTCAAAGAGTATCGAAAGACAAAAAGGGGGTCCCCCGATCGCACAATTTTATTTTTGAAACTTAGTGCTTTATTAATTTCCACTATTCATATAAATTCTTCGTGAGTGTGATAAAATTGTTAATGATAACTGATTATTCGCGATTCGACGGAAATCATTAAAGTATTGATACACATGCTCATTAGTGGCACGTGAGCATGCGCAATATTGAGCTTCTTGAGCCATTGCTACTTTAGTAGCATGTGTGTACGCACATTGCCAGTAATGAGCATGCTCATTTGATTTGCGGGTGGAAGGGGTATATTTTGAGCATTTGTGAACAGGCTTGCTTATGAGCATGCTAATTTCATTCGCGGCTAGTATCGATTATCAGTGCGATCTTCTCAGTCCGCGACGGATGAAACAAATATGGCGCGTTGGGGAGATGACAAAACATTACTTTTTATGAATTATGTCAGTGGAATACTCGGTCACCGCTATGTAAAAATAATATAGCAAGAAATAAACTCGAAAACTAATTTGATTTATTGGTTCACTTGAATTTCCTGTTTCAGTTTGCAAAGTTTCCGTTTTGAACAAGAGCGTCTCTATTCTATGACAAGAGCATGCCAGTAATAAGCGTGTGTTTGATTGTTAGCTTATAGCATGCTCATTTATGAGCATGCTTAAAATAAGCATGCTAATAACGAGCAAGTGTGTACAGTTGTTAGAGCATGCTAGTTTTGAGCATGCTCAAAAATAAGCACCTGTATCAGTACCTTTACAAGCAGATACAAATCTCAAATAACGGTTATTGTGTAACCGGTTAAAGTAACAGGCTTGGCCATCACTAGTATCCAACAGCGCAGCTGGTCACTAACAGTCACAATAATAGTCACAACAAGAATTTAATCATAATAAATAAACTAATAAGGCTATGAAGAATCTTGATTTTGTTTTAGGTTCATGCAATTCTTTTTCAAATATTTACACAATCAAACTATTGTCACAGTATACTAAAAACAGTAATACGTCTTCATACAAACTGGCCGCTACCCATTAGAATGTGTGCGTGCGTGCTCGGCGTCGTGTACGCACGCACTGTGACGCGCACATTGACATAGAATATGGGGGCACAAGGCGACGGCAGTAAGGGCCGCGCCTTCGGTGCCATTCGCGCTCGCAGCCGCCGCTTTAGAAAAAAAATGCGCTTCCTGAAAAACATGCCTTTTTTTATGTTTGTGGTGTGTTGATTATCACAAAGACTGTGAGTTTTAAAAGTCTACGTTGATGTAATTACAGAAATGTTCGGGTATCGTGTCTACCTTATGCGTCGGAATCTCAGACGCTACGAGTAAAGTGACAACCCTAGCGTCAACGAATTAGTAGGCTAATAACTCGCCGACAGGCCGGAGATAAACTACTGTTCTGGGTGTACTGTGCTATTGTGCTGTTCTCTTGTCAGGAGTCAGGTTGAATACAACTCATCTGTCTGGACTCCTCATTACAATGCCCATACATACACACTTGAACGCATCCAACACAAATTTCTACGTTACAAACTATCGACTTCACATCCGAATTGAAAATATCAACTACACAAGATTACATATTTTTACTGGATTATCGCCACTATCTAGCAGGAGAGTTTTATCTGATTTGATTTTACCCTACAAAATTATTAACTCGCATTTTGACACCCCTGATATTTTGTGTTTGTTTCGTGCGCCTGAAAGAATACCTACACTATTTTATTGTGACAACACTAGAACCAACTCGCATTTTAACTTTCTCGTACCCAGACTGCATAGGTTAGGTAACACCTATGCGCATATCTCTGATATTTTTAATTCCAGTTTAGCACAATATAAAGATTCGCTACTAAAAGCTCTACTCCCCGCCGTCCTGAATTCATAATGCAATCACAAACAAATTGTTATACCTATTTGTATAACCTTGTAGGTATATACTTCACATCTCCTTTTTCTAAATGATGTTTTTTTTCCTTCATGGTTTTATTGTACAATTGTGTTATTCATAGTTCCTCTCCATTTAAGAGCATTGCTCTTGTGCTCGGACAAGGAACTATGAATTTACATTTGATTACTTACATTTTATTATTTTATACGATATTATACAGGGTTATTTGTAACACATTAGCAACCTCGCGGGACTATACTCCTGCCTTGATTATGAGTCGAAAATGTTCGAGCTATTATGACCTAATATCAATAGGTAAGGAGATATGCGACATCAAAGTTTGCATTTTTTTTCAATATTTCGACTTATTTTTTGTGAAACGTTGGACAATCATTACAGTTGCTTATATCGAATATGAAAAATTCATTCCCTTTAATACAAGTCAAATAAAAAAATAAAAACCATCGAATTCCAATTGGAAAACATTCCAATTGGAATTTTTTCGGGGTTTTTATCATTTTATTTAACTTGTATTGAAACGAATGAATTTTTCGTAATCGATACGAGTTACTGTAATGAGAGTCCAATGTTTTACAAAAAATAAGTGATAAATTTTGGAAAAAAATGCAAACTTTGATGTCGCATATCTCCTTACCTATTGATATTAGGTCATAATAGCTTGAACATTTTCGACTCATAATCAAGACAGGAATATAGCCCTACGAGGTTATTAATGTTTTACATAAAACCCTGTATATCTAGGATGAAGTAGTAGAGTGAACGTCTTTGACTTTGAAGGTAATGGTGTCTAGTTCAGTTCGTAGAAATGTTCTTTCAATTTGCTCTTCAATTGTTCTGTATCCTGTATCTTTTTCATTTCGATTGGAATCATGCCTGAGTATATGAAACCCTGTTGATATTTTTTTTTAAATTGCATTTTGGGATTTTAAAATTGTCTCTTAATCTCGGAGTTGTGTTTTTTTCGAAATTTGCCTGATCGTTTTCTTTGATAAGTTGCATAATAATTGATAATCTTTTGTATATAGATTCCACCTTTGGGACTGGAAACATTTTGAATAGTGTTTGTGTGGGGAATGTTGATTTTATTTAAGTATGACTTTAATAATTGTTCTCCGAATTATCTTACTATACTTATTATTATATTATTATTATTTTATCTTATTATACTTCACAACTTCTTTTTCTAAATTACTATTATAATTTCTTCATTTGAAGAAAAGACTCTACTGGTGCATTTTTAATATATTCAATTAAAATGCAAAAATTTTCATGTTTAAGATTGTTGGTGTGATTGAATACTTCGACTCAACGAGTTTCCGTCGAAAAATTTAGATTATTCTGTTCGGTTTTAATATTTTTTTTTTTTAGGTCCTGTAATATTAAAATCAGAATTGTTGCACGCTATCGCAAATTCTAAGACTAGAAAAGCACGCAGACCTGACGAAATTCCTATAGAAGTTATCAAATTAATAAATGAAAACAATATTGACTGCCTACTTAGACTATTTAATAAAATGTACGACACAGGGATTATCCCCCGAGATTGGTTGAAATCACTGTTTATCACTCTACCCGAAAAGCAACACCCGAAGAAGTGTAATGACTATCGCCTTGTAAGTCTTATGAGCCATGTCCTAAAAATATTTTTGAAAATAATACATGCCAGAATAAGACATAAGTGCGAACGTGACCTAGATGATACACGATATGGATTTAGGCATGGATTTGGTACCCGTGAAGCGCTGACAACAATAAATATATTTTTGCAAAAATGCTACGACCAAAGAAAAGATATATACGCTTGCTTTATAGACTACGAAAAAGCATTTGACAGAGTAAAACACACAGATTTATTATATGTCTTGTGTATGTTATTATTTTATTTTTATTTTCATTTATTGGTTTTCTTACAGCCATATAATTAATCAATCTTGAAAAAAACAATAATTGATGTACAGAGTTTTGGGCCAATTACAAGAAAACACATATATACAATCGATAAAAAATAAGAAAAAACATGTCCAATAGTGAGTTTGTGTGAGTGTGTGTATTTGTGTGTTTATTTATTTATTTTGTTTTGGGAAAAGTTAACAGCAAAACAATCTTAAAAATTTTCCACTGAATTTAAAAATTTACTTTAACATACATTAATAGCGAATGGAGAGGGTGGAGGGGAATGTGGGACGGGAGTAGAAGGGAAGATATAATGTACAAATTAGTTTGGGTGCGGTAGTGTAGATATTGTTTGTTTTATGTTTCTTATTGTTGCGTTGAAAATGTCAATGTGGTGATAGTTTGTGTTAAATGAATTTGTGGATCTGTACATAAAGGAGTTTTGTTTTGAGTTGGTCTTACAAAAGGGGAGATGAAAAGTAGGTGAATGTCTGTTATTGCGAGTTGGGATGTGGTAAGATATTCGTTGAAGAAGTTCCGGACTATCAACTAGATTGTGTGTTATTTTGAATAGCAATTATGTAAAAGGTACTTCTGTGCCGTATATTGAAATACATAAATAATTGTCGCTTGGTTTATACATTTTCCGAGGCGATATCAGGTGCCCGTTGGCGGTGGACTCTTCGACCGCACCCTTGGCCACCGGCCTTGGAGACAAAGACATCCAACCACCTAGTTCTAGAGGAAAACCGCAAGCTGTTATGCAATAAGGTCGCCTTGATGTCCTGATGAAGAACTGGATCTTGCATGGTTTTCGGTTGACAGATTTACTGGCAAAAATGGACAAATCCCACTTAGCTGACTTAGATCCAAAAATGAAAAAAAATCTAAACTTTGATGACGCTAATCGCAAGAATATTTTTATATGTAGGTATTTTCTAAGAACACAGTTACTGGATTTTGTCCCCAGATGGATGATTAATAAATTAAGACAAATCATAGAAGTCTTACAAGTCTCTTACAACCAGGGTACGAAAAAAACAGATTTTTATTTATAATAAAAATCGAAAAAACGGATTTTTTTATATATATCCGATATATTTCAAAAATTGGATATATATCAAAAAAAAAATCTCCTTTTTTGCACACGTCGATTGATACAAACTCGAAATAATTAGGAAATTTATTTTTTAATTTTTTATATGAATTTTTATTTATTAAATAAATGAATTGCATACTGAAAAAAGCTTATATTTGCAATTATTATATATAAGTTATAAAAGTTGCTCTTTCTAATGTAGTGTTATGGGTGTTTGTTTCTTTGTGTGAAATAAAAATCGGATTACATGAAACAAGTTAAACTAAAAAATAACCGTAGCACTTTTTAAAATACAACTAGCGCCATCAATTAACATTTGCATATAGTTTTCTTGGATATGTATCAAAAATAAAAATCGAGCCATAAATATCAGATATAAATATCGTGATATATATCCGCGGATATATATCCTTGAACCCTGCTTACAACATATCAAAATATTGTTAAAATATATGCTGGAGTATACGAAAGGAGTTTAAAAATATCAGGCGTATTCTAGCATATACCTACAACCTACATGTGTCTCATAGCTAATAGCAAAAACTTCATATGTGGATTCCTGTCTTGAGAATGAGTCAAGCAATAAAGTCCTAATTTTAAAAGTTATGCAGATATGCGACATCAAATTAGCATTATTTCTCAATATTTCCGACTTACTTTTTGCAAAAAGTTGAACGATAATCGCAGTAACTTATATCGATTATGAAAAATTCATTCGCTTCAATTCGAATAAAATTATAAAATCTCTGTAAAAAAAATTTTTTTTTCAAATTTCGCGAAATTGTTATAATTTTATTCGACTTGCATTAAAGCGAATGCATTTTTCACAATCGGTATACGTTAGCGTAATGATGGTTCAACTCATTGCAAAAAAATAAGTCGGAAATATTGAAAAGAAATGCAAACTTCTATATTGCACGTCTCCATAAGTATTGATTGAAATATTAACTATTGGTTCCGTAAATTCTTTTCACTATAAAAACTTAAGTACCGTCATTTTTGACGGGTTACAGTTGGTGATTAAATAACTTATTCTCCATTAAAAATAACTGTGCCACGCGCCAATGTCGACCAACGGTAGACAGTAGAGAAGCGATAAATAATTAATCAGTCTGCTTATCAACCAATCATTAGCTGGTCTCCCTGCAACTGTCGACAATGGTCCAGATGCATTAATGTTACCGGCCGTTCTTGAAAACGTCCGGCCTGATCGTGAGTATAAAAAATGATCGATATCTTCAATGTCACACGGCCACTCGCTAAAGTGTACGCATAGATTAAGGTGTGTCCTTACTAAGGAATGCAATCCCGAGTCGGGGTCGCCCTTTCGGGATCCCTCGAGATTAGAATTTCCAATCCCGCGGGATCCCGAATACATTTGTGTTTTTTTTATATTTAATAAAATATTCATATTGATCATAGCTTTCAAGTTTTTGTAGGCGTTTTTATAAACATCAATCAGTAGTAGTTTTTATTACTATGTTAAGTTGATAAAATACAGCATATTATTCAAAGCTATTTTCATTATTTGAACGTGAAACGAACATAAGTTTTAAGTACTTACTAAAAGCTCTAGACATACACACAAGTAAACATACAAAACATAAAAATAGTTGATCAATCCCGATAATCTCATAAAATGCCTCGAGATCTCGCGGGATCGGGATTGCATTCCCTAGTCCCTACGTATGGCGAAAAAAAAATTTAAAAAGTCGCGAAAAAATAATTCGTAAAAATATATTATTAAGTTTATATATTTTTAATTAAATAAATATTATTATTAAGTTCTGCGGGTTAACTATTTTTAATGTGACAGCTGTTTCGGCCTGCAAGGCCATTATCAAACAGTGCATAAACCACGTATAATCGACTTATTTATAAAAGGGGTAACTTAAAATTTTATAAATAAGTCGATTATACGTGGTATATCCACTGTTTGAGAATGACCATGCAAGCCGAAACAGCTGTCACACTAAAAATAGTTAACCCGCAGAACTTAATATATTTATTAAAATTTAATTCATGTTAAATTTCATTAATAATAATTATTAAAATTTAATTTATTTTAAAATTCGCTAAAAATAAAAAATAAAATGCATATTGAAAGTAATGTCAAAATATACAAGACATGCGTGCGACCAATTATTGACACACGGTATAGAGAAGCGGGCTGACACTGTCACCAAAGGACTCTGAAAGAAAACTGAAATGAAGGTGCTGAAATCCATTACTGGAAAAACTCTACGTGATCGTGTCCGAAATGAAGACACGAGGGACATAGCACTGTGGAGTAGATTCAGAAGGTGACAGACTCGTGCGTACAGCAGCGAATGAAAACGCCTCTGGACGACGCCTACCGAGAAGACCACCGAAAAGGTGGAGGGATAGCTGGACCTCGTCATCCCAAGAGGCGAGTTCTGTAGCACAGATCAACAGATCTACTAAAAGAAAAAGAAGAAGAAAATAACCGATTAAAATAACGGTTTAACCATCTCTAATGCCGTTTTTTTTTTAATATTTATTAGAGACATTAACAAGATAATAGGTACATGATACTCTAATAATAAAACATTATAAATGAAAACTATGCGCATTATCCCAATTACAAGTGTCTTCGGCCCGCTCTAGTAACATGTATTTTTGCATTTATGTATATTTTACGTGTACACTTATGTGTATTGTATATTTAGTGTTTGAATGCAGTGCGATTAGTGATTAATACATAATTGATTTAATGGATCTATAGGTTCAGGTCGTCGTTTAGAAAATGGATGTTGTGTATGAGTGAGTTTTAGAACGATGATAAGGTATCTGCAAGAATATTAGCATCAATGTTAGGCCGGCCGCACTTTGGATACGAATTATTGCGTACGTATTCGTACGATTATTTTTGTTCGTATGGAGCGCGCACATTGATTGCGTCTTGCGTTGGTCACGATCAGTTACTTTTCGCATTTCTCCAATAACGTTTGCGCCAAATGAATAATCTGTATCTTCTGGAAAACTCTATTATGCACACTTAAATAATGACGAATTTCATGACTATCTATCTAATAGATTCAAAAATGCTGGGGAGAATCGAAGTGCAACGAGAGCTCATAACATCGGAGAAATATTTAAAAGTTTTTTGTACAAAGTATATAATAATACCTCACCTTCATTAAACCAAATTATTTAACTTACAGATATTTTTTAGTTCTTTAGAGATTCTCCGCCATGATCTGCGCTGATGGTCACGTAGTTGAATCACTTTGGTCCCATAAAAATTTGTGGTCACGTGTCAAATTGACAAAATTTTCAATATCCATCGTGCGAAATCGCAAAAATTTCCGAACAAATCCGGATCGTGTCGGACGTCGCATCTATACGTGCGTACACGCAATACTAAATCGTGTACAGTGTGCGATGTTCAATACTACTTGGAAGGTCAGGAATGTACTTGCGTATTCGTACATATATGTACTACTCAATTTCGTACGAAAACGCATCCAGTGTGCGGCCGGCGTTAGGGTTAGCACAACACAAATTCAACCGTATTCTGAAAATAACAATGTCTGGATCTTTAAGATCTCTATCCCAACACTTAATAGACGATAAAAAAATTAAAAATGTCCAGAGCGGATTTTGCTCTGGACATTTTAAATTTTTATTATCGTCTCTAAGTGTCGGGATAAAGATCTTAAAGATCCAGACATTGTTATTTTCAGAATCGGGCCGATTATACGTGCGACACAACCTTGTGATGGGAGAAAGGTTTGAACAATTTTATAGATCGACATTTAAAAAAATTATTTTATTATTTGTTTTAATCTACTTATATTCTTTAATTACACCTACGTGTTTCGGAAAAACCTTTCTATCGCCAGGAAATAAAAAAATATTAGACCTGCATTTTATACAAATAATAATAAAGGGAAACTTCTCATAAATTCAACAGATAAAAATAACATATTTAACAATTCAGGTGTTTATAAACTTTCGTGCAAAGATTTCCCAGCGTTTTATATTGGAAAAACCGGCCGAAACTTAAACGTAAGAGTTAAAGAGCATTTGAGATGTCTAAATAATCATGGTTTTTCTGAATTTTCAAATCATTAATTAGAAAATGATCACGGTTTTGATAAAAATTTAGGACTTTCTATTTTACACATAAATAATTTTGGTTTGATATTGAATAATTTGAAATCATTAGAAACTAGTAAAGCATGTAAAAGTGATTGAAAAAAAATTTATTAGTGTGCTGGATTATTCTAAACTCAGGGTTTCTTATACGGGGTTTAACACGCAAACCGTTATGCCCGAACTTTTGTAAATGCAAACGGTTGTAACCGAATAGGCAATTTCACGTCGGAAATTGAATGATGATAGGTTACAATTTGTCGGAATTGTTGACATCGGACAAGGGGCTCGTTAGCGGTGAGGTCGGCCGATCCGCTCGGAATGAGAATAAAGAATAGGGGATGAACTGTCATCAGGCCTTTTCGGCGGCGGCTGGCACCGAACGACCGCTTTGAATAATACCGGGTGCATTTTGTACACAAATTAGTTTGCGAGCCCGCGCACAGAGGGTCAAGGTTGAAGAGTACTGCATTTTGTTAAACAATGGCACGATAGGATTTGTTTGGCGTGCGCGTGTTTGAAAATGGCGCGCTGTATCGCCCATTGTGTTATCGCTGTGTCTTCAGTTAAGTGTTTTATTTATTTTCAATTTCACACACGGACACGACGCGGTTATTTTTGATGTGTAACATCTTTCATCTCGCTTTTCTGCAATCCGTGGCAGTGATTTCGTGAAAATGGACGGAAATGCGTGACAGGAAATAAGATGCCAGGGAAACGCGAAGACGCACACTTCCAACATTCAACGCTCTGATTTTGTATATATGTTGCGCGTCCGGTGTCAAGTGTGTGGATGTTGTAAATTTGATATATTTTGGCTTATATCTTAGAAATTATCCAATAAATACATATTTTTTACATTAACGTAAACAATAACTACCCTTAAAGATTTACATTCTCAAATTTTATGTAATTTATGCGATTATTTTTAAATGTTTATTCAAAGTTTTCATACAATATGTATGGCGGCACACTACCGCTATCTACGAAAATAAACAAAAACATATAATTGACCAAACACATTTCTAAACAAAGTGCGTATGAGATATATACAGTACCTACCTAGTGCGACAAAATTCAATTATAAAAAAATGCACATACATTTTCTTTACTTGTGTTTACTAAAAAAAATATATAGGTATTAGCTTTTTAAAATTTTGATGTTTATTTCTGTTGCTGCTCAATTGATATTTTTAATTCTGAGATGTCAAATGTTACACATCATACGCAACTACTGTAAGGCTCGCTCGTTTTTTTATTATTTTTTCAAATATTTTCCAATAAACTAATACTTCAATATGCCAATAAAAAATATACAGAATTAATCAACCCCTCGTAAAAAATCATCCAATTTCTCGAAATACGTTATAGATGTCTCACAGAAAGGAAACCATTTGCGTGGCAAAGTAGGTTTGTAATTATTTGGGCTTTTACGACCTGCGCTTCAGCGACCACAGAATGCAACGTTCACCTATTCCACCGTAATAACATCCACACATTATCTAATTTTTAAAAGATGTGGTATTTATGTTCTACATCACATTACAGCACATTTTTCTGCAGTCTTAATCATTGCTACTCGTCGACAAGTCGTGTGGCGAACCTTGGAGCTCTTCTTCCCTCGGACCGGGGTCAGAGCACCGCCTCTGCTGTTGACCTTCGAGCCACCTCTCTTCGTCACTTTTTTGAAAAGTGTTTTTGTCTCGCCCCGTCGGCGAGCCGACCGCCGTTAGCGCCGCATCGCTAGCTGCGGTCGCCATCAATGGAATTAATATTAATAATATGCAAGCGGGGATAATAGAAACACCACGGTATCAATTGCACGACGATATCACCAAGGCGGCGATACATGAAACGTGAATACACTGCCGGAGAGCACCATTTAAAAAGAATGTATTAATAATGTCTATGTGACATGAAATCCAGTACTGTTCTGAAAGATTTGAACAAACTCAAAATATTCTGAAATACTGGTAAAAAAAAGGAATTTAATAAAAATAGGAAATAATATTTCCTGGCGTATGTATCCTAGTGTAATGTTAGTAATTCGGATGAATTTTATTAGGTACACAGAAAAAGTTTATTGCTTTCAAAAATTCCGTAAAATCAATTGTAGATTTTCTCATTTAGTGACATTAACGACATCTGTGAGGATTTACGAGGATGAAAATGGCTTTGTACAGGCCGCGTGGAAAGGTTGTTACAACTTCCAAAAATTAGTATGTATGGTATATTCTATCATGGGTGGAAATGGCGAATGTTACATTGTGTAAAGTGATCACTTAAGCCAACCATAAGATAAGTCATAAGTCCTATGTACACCCAAAAGACTTCTATACCTACTTCCCGTAAAAAACAACAGTTTCGTCTCTGTGAGACATCTATAATATACATTAATTTATTTTTAAAAATGTCCCGATTTGTTGCTGCTAGGCCCTGCGAGGGACTGTAAGGGACGTCCATGAACCACACGGTTCCATTTCGAACTCTTTTGAACCCCTCCCTCCCTCCGTGTAGCCCCTAATGCGGTTTTTGCCCCCTACCCCCAGAATGGAAGACATTTTTTTTCCAATTAATTCCTGAAGACATTTTGTTCCAAAACTACTAAAATTATTGGAGGCATTACATCGTCCCGGGTGGGACATTTTTCTAGTAAATTGTCATCTATACGTATAAAACTCAATGTCTGTATGTTTTCTATACAAATCCACACCGTTTGTCCGATTCGATTCAAATTTTGCATACTTGTGCTTTAGGACCCGGCGGGTAACATAGCAACATTTCCCCTTATTCTCTTACCCCTTCCCCTACCCCTGACATATTTTCGATGCAAATCTGTACCGTTTGACCGATCGGACTCAAAATTTGGAAACTTATTCTTTAGGACCTGGTGGGTAACAAAAGTGACATTTCCTCCCTCCCCTTGATGTATTTTAGATACAAATTTATACCTTTCGACTAATCGGACCCAAATTTTGGAAACTTATTCTGTAGGACCCGGTGGTTAACATTGGTGACATTTCCCCCTATTATTTTACCCTTTCCCCTCCTCCTGATATATTTTCGATGCAACTATGTACCGTTCGAATCGAAACTTTGTTTACCCTCACACATTTATTTTAAACGTAATGCTTAGCCCGTACAACGCCGGGTATGAACATTTAGTATATGTTAAAATTTAACAACATGTTATGCAATTTGTAATATTTCTTTTTGAAGAACGAAACTTATTATATCTTCAATCAATAATTGAGCAACAGAATATAAACGAAATGCTTTTGACAAACATTTCATAACTAAATGGATGTCTTTTTTGTCCCACCCGTGACACAAGAATGTATCAGCATTATCTCAAAATAAAATAGGGCTTATTTCTGTTGTTCAATTATTGATTGAAAATTTTAACATCTCCATGACAATTTACTAGAAAAATGTCCCATTGCTCAATGCCTCATTGAGTAAAATTCGGAATTTTATATATTTTCTTCTTCAAAAATGGCAAAATAATGTTGTGATGACATTATTAACACAATATTAATAAAATAAAATTAGTTTTCACCACTTTTTCATATTGAAAATATCAACATGTTTAAAGGACTATAACAAAAATTTGACTGTCTATACTTCGATTTTTGAATTTTATTTTTGTTAGTATGCAATTGTATCCTGACGAAGGGGCCATAGACCTTGAAACATGTTGATATTTTCAATATAAAAAAGTGGTGAAAACTAAGTTTATTTTATTAATTGTATTTATATATTTCATTCGGGACATTATTTAACAATACTACCCGACACACCTTATATCCTAACGGCTTACTTACACGTATTTTATACCTGTATTACCCGTTATATGCCAAAATCCCCCTAACTCAAATATCACAATATCCAAAGCTTCTCACCTGCTATAGTGTGCATGTACAGAAATTATTTCAGTTTTGATACTACAGCGCAAGTCTGGCGTTCGCCGGCTGTTGGCGTACCGTTTTCCCAGCCCTGTGGTACATTTTCGGGCGCCAATCTCTTATCACGCCTCAGCGGTCCGATGCCCGCCGCCGTCGGCTACCTGTCGGCGGGTCCGACTATAGCCCGTCCAAGTATAGAAACCCTCTAAATATAGCCGCACAGACAAGCACGCCCGACTCTAGCGCCGTTGGAATCACACCGGCGGAAGGATGGCCTCTGATTGGTTCAGCGGAGCACGCTGGCAGAAAACGACTACGGATGATTGAATGCAAACGGGAAAAGGAGTAATCGTAGCACATCGTAGGGATGAAACGACACGAGTAAATAAAGGGCGATCCCAAGCTTACGCAAGATTTGAATTAAATAGAAAACACGGTAATTTTAGAAAGTAGATAGGGTTATTTAACTGTAAATTGTAAAAAAAATACACAAAGTGCATACAATATACGCGCGCGAAAGCAGTAATCAGTCCGACCTCAACCTCCGCGGGCAAAGGTCGTCCCCCTGAGGACGTTGAATAAGCATTCAACGAAACGTCGAGAATTGTTTCTCGGAAAAACGTATAAAATATCCGCAACTATTTACAGTTAAATATGTCTAACGACCGTAATAACATCCTTAACTCTTTAATAGATAGGGTTATGTATGGAATAGCATATCGGCCAAATGACCTCCACGGCTTTGCTGGCAACATACGCACTCTTTTGTAGAAATTTTCCATGACCATTTTGCAAAAATGTGGCTGAATTTCGTTGATGCAGCGTTGAATCTCCTCCTTCAATGCATGATTGGTAGTGAGCTTGTTGGCAAAGACCTTTGACTTCAACTAACCCCATAAAAAGAAATCAAGCGATGTTAAATCGCATGATCTAGGGGGCCAATTCTGATCACAACGAGAGAGTACACGACCAGGAAAAAAAGTCGCCCGCAATAATTGAATTGATTCACGGGCTGTACGGCATGTGGCACCGTCTTGTTGAAACCACATGTCATCCGCATCAATATCATCTAATTCAGGCAGAAAGAACTTGGTTATCATGTCGCGGTATCGAGCACCAGTAACAGTCACTGCTTGACCAGCTCCATTTTCGAAGAAGTAAGGTCCAATGATGGCTCCAGCCCAAAATCCGCACCAAACAGTGACACGTTGTGGATGCATTCGTTTTTGGATAATCACATGTGGGTCCTCTGAACCCCAAATGCGGCAATTTTGACCAATCACGAAGGCATCAAAGTGAAAATGAGCTTCATCGCTTAGGATGATTTTGCTCGAAATTTGCGAACTGTGGCTGCCAAACTGTCATTATTTTTGAAATATTTTTCAATAATGAAAACGCGTTGTTCTCTCGGATAGGGCTTTATTTTATTTAACCCTAAACTGTCAGCTGTCAAACTGTTTTTTTTTGGGTTGCCAACACTTTACCACTCAAATGGCGACAAATTCAAATCTGGTGTAAATTCTAGGACACCCATTACAAGTACTTACTCGATACGAAGTATCGATACTTTTCAACCGAGTACCAAGTAGGCATCGCTCATAATAAATGTTTGACACTATTTTATCACCTTTTATTGTAAAACAACGAAGATTTTAATTATTGGCTACACCACAAAAAGCTAGCAACTGGCCAAAAGTGACGACGTGTTAATTAAAAGCAGACGAGGTGTCAATATATTTGTATAATTCCGTTCGCGCATTAAAAGCCAATCCATTAGAAGAAAGGGAAGATTTAAAACCTGTTTCCAATGTTATATAAACAGGCGCAAAATGGCACCTCCGTGCCTTGTGAGAGATTGTTTTCGGAAGCAGGCTCGACAATCACTGCTTCAAGAAACCGTTTATCGGGAAAATATCTCGAAAAATTATTGTCTTTGGAGAGCACATCGCAAAATGACATTTTTTCTTAAATGTTCAAAAGTTGAAATGTTTCTTAAAAGTTTTTCTGTGAAACATTGTCGAAATTCATTTTTAATATATTAAATATGAATCGAATTGAAAAACACTATTTTTCCCATTATATATTTAAATTAATTGTTAAAACGTTTTCGAGATCACTCTCATTATCAATAACAAGTTTTTAACTAAATAAAAAACAATTACAGACAATATTTATAGGGATTGGGTGTATGTAATGGTGGTGGGGGTAGGGAGCGGAGTTAGAATGGATAGGAGGGGGAGGTTGTGGGTGGTATTTGAATGTTAATTATATTTTTATTACTTACTTTATTATTATGAACTTCTAAGCTCTCTAAAATATCCATTTTTCTTCCTTTATTGCAGCGATGTAATAATGTTAAATTATTATTACCGAACCGAAGGATGAGAAAACATTTTTATATCGATATATCTAAATTTTTCCACTAAAAATTTAAGAGATTGTTTGGCTTATCTATCGTCGCCGGCGCATCTTGGAAAATTTCCATTTTTGTGTATGACCAACTGTTGACGTCACGTAATAGGAAAATTTATATTTTTACAGCGGAAATAGGTCAACGAAAATTAGATAAAACATCGCTAGTTTTCACGGCCATTCGGTTTTCTGATTAGATGTCGTGATTCGATTCCGATATTATTCGATGGAATGGAATTTTACCGAAAATAACATAACACGACTTTTCAGATTCGAATCTGGAGAATTATCAAAATCAGCCGATTAAAGGTGTTACGTAACGTTTGGATGAAACAACCTAATTCTAGGTCAACCACAATCAAAAGACCATTCCTAGCTTTGTCCGGTAAGAAGAAAGCGGGGGAAAGTTGCCTGGCAAGCCCGTATTACAAGCCTCAATGTGATATTCAAAATAAATATATATTTTTTAATTAGTGTATATTATAGATATCTCACAGAGACGAAACTGTATTAATTATGGGAAAGAAGGTATAGAAGTCATTTGGGTGTAACAGGACTTATGACCTGTCTTTTTATGGTTGGCTTAAGTGATCACTTTACACAATTGTAACATTCGCCATTGCAAAAAAAAAAATTCCGTAAAAAATCAATGTAGATTTTCTCATTAGCGACATCTGTGGGGATTTAGGGGAATGAAAATGGCTTTGTACAGGCCGCATGGAAAAGGCGCTTACAACTCATATATGAAAGCTTCACGCAATTTGAACATATATACAACTTCCAAAAAAATGAATAAGCATGGTATATTCTATCATGGGTGGAAATGGCGAATGTTACAATTGTGTAAAGTGATCACTTAAGCCAACCATAAAAAGACAGGTCATAAGTCCTGTTACACCCAAATGACTTCTATACCTACTTTCCCATAATTAATACAGTTTCGTCTCTGTGAGATATCTATAATATACACTAATTGATTAACCATTCCTAGCTTTGTCCGGTAAGAAGAAAGCGGGGGAAAGTTGCCTGGCAAGCCCATATTACAAGCCTCAATGTGAAATTCAAAATAAATATATATATATTATAGTTTAAAAAAGGTTACTTATTATAAAAACTTTTGTGTTAATTTTTTGCATCGTAACAACACACATATTTTTTGCGCACATTCTTTTGAATGCGGTCTAGCTATTGTAGGTGATACCACCTCCACATTTTTGAAAAATCGTTGTTTTTTGTTCTTAGAATAATTTGAGTCATCACCAAAATATACAGGGTGTAACAGAGCAAGTCCACAATACTTTACAGAGGAAATCCCGCCTTGATTATAAGTCGAAAATATTCAAGAGCCCGTGACCTATTTATTATCAATAGTTTGCATTTTCTTACGACACCTTTTTTTTGCAAAACGTTGACTTCATCATCATCACTCTTGAGAAGCATGGTGGGTCTTGGCCTCCTCAATAATCTTCCTCCACTCATCTCGGTCTAGTGCCAGCTCTCTCCAGTTCCGAAGCTCTAAGGCAGATGTGTCTTTGAGGACGTTGTCACTCATCTTAATTTTGGCCTTCCTAAGCTCCTTCGCCGTATTGGCCTTGAGTTCAGCAGGGACTTTGGTGCTTGATGCTCGGACATTCTCTCCACACGACCCAGCCACCGAAGTCTTCCCAGTTTTATAAATTTTGTGACGTTTGGCTCCTTAAATAGAGTATAGAGCTCATTGTTGTAACGTCTGCTCCAAAGTTCATTTTCTAGAAACGGTCCGAAGAAACGCCTCAAAATATTCCTTTCAAAAACGTTGAATTAACATTACAATAACTTGTATCGAATGTGAAAATTTTATTCGCTTCAATACAAGTCAAATAAAATGATAAAAAACCTTCCAGAAACTGCAAAAAGATTTTTTTTGCAGAGTTTTAATCATTTTATTCGACTTGTATTGAAGTGAATGAATTTTACACAATCGATATTTATGGAGATGTGCGAAAACAAAGTTTGCATTTTTTTATTAATATTTCTGACTTAATTTTGCAAACATTTTCGACTCACAGACAAGGCAGGAATATAGTCCTGCGAGATTTTCAAACAACCTAAATAATTTAAAAATAGTTTTCGTAAGAGAAAGCTGCAAAAATGTATTTTGGAATTAATAGACAATTTCACTCGGGGAGTCCAAATAAAATCCACGTCAGGGCTACGTGGGGGGGGGGGGGGGGGGTTAAAAGAGTTCAAAGTAGAACCACGTGGTCTATGGACGCCCCCCTGAAGCGAATGAAAATTAATACGCGATATAAATTACTTTCACGGCAGTCCGACGTTTTACACAAGAAAAGTAAAAAATATGGGGAAAAAAGGCAAATTTGAATACGCTCGTCTGCATTGATATTACGTGTTGGAACATTTTCGCTCCAGAATGTAGGCAGGAATCTTCAAGCAACCAAGGCCTAATGTCAATAGTTAAGGAGATATGCGACATCAACGTAAAACAAAATACTGCAAGATTAATCAATTAATTGAGGATATAAATATAAAATATGGATAATATAAACAGTAGATATTATATAATACAAAAGCAATAGTGAAGGTAAAATAATATATGCAAAGAATTATATGTATAGATAGTAACAACATGTAAATATAATAGCACAGTTAAAAAGTATATTATACATACATTAAAAAAATTAAATTAATGTTCGCGTATATTAAATAGTGATAAAAAAATACAGTTTAACGAGATATAGCTTATGACCTGTTTTTGGCAGTTGGATATTTGTGCAAATGCAGGTGACAATAATGTCTTCACGAATAGTGTTGTGTGAAAAGGTAAAAGTAGGGTGTCCACGCTGACCATGATAGAATGGATACCGAAGACATCTTAATATCAGAAAAAATGGTTAAGGGTATTATGCTGACTAATGGAGTCAGCATAATACCCTTAACCATTTTTTTTAAAGTGACAGAGTATTGGCACTCTTAATGTTTTCGGGAAGAACACTGAAGAACAAGGAGCCTTGTAAAAAAAAACTTCTTTGTCCAAACACTGTCTTGGCTAGTGTGCAACGAATACGAATATTCGTATTCGCCGAATAGAAGATATTTACCGAATATTTGTATTCACCGAATATCATCACGAATATTAAAAACAAACATTTATAACTGAACGCGACGCAAATTACGGTTTGGCTATGCACCATGTATCCGAACACACCTAAGCACCCTATTATCTGGGATTTCTCTAACATTGAATGAACGGATTTGTTGAGTTCTCAAGTTGTCAATAACATCTAGTTTCGTTGGGTTATTAATAAGGTTAGGTTAGGTGCTCATTTCATGTAGTTTTGTAATACGTATTGTTCGTTCCATTTTATTTCCGTTTTGTGTAAAAGTTTTAACGCTTATAAAATAATTTCAAATTAAATCTAGTAACATGACCATTCCTAAGTGTGAAAAAAGTTATAGTTATTTTCGACCGCTGGGAATGTACGAACGGATGAAAGAAATGTACTTTTTGAACAAAAATTTGTCGGTGGTTTTTTATTATTAAATCTTAATTTCAAATACAATAATGAATTTTAATTATTAAATCTCTTAGTTAAAAAAGAACAGTGGTGTATTATTTATTACCTTGTAGAATTATTCGTATTCGGCGAATAGCTGGTTTGATATTCGTATTCGTGAAAGTAGTATTCGTTGCATCACTAATTATTAGGGAAGTAGACATAATGATAGAAGTATTGATGTTTTACAGATGTGAGACTATTTACACGTACGTGTTGGATTAACAATTACCATTAAAACGATCATGTTACCCTGAAAATAGGGGGGATTGTACTAGATCTGAACCAAAGGGGGAAGCAAGGCTTGACTCACCCATCAGCACTGATGATGAAATGATGCCGATGGACCACACCGTATATTGAAGCGCTTGTGACACGAATTCACGTCGAAACACGCTAATTCTATGATTTCATAACACGATACACATCCAGCATACCAAACGAAGCCTAAAGTAAATTTTATTTAAAAAAGACAATCGAATTAGTGTGTGTAAGCCGTGCGTGTGACGCACGATCTCTCCTATTGAGATGTCAGATCTTTATCCCATCACTTAATGCATGAAAATTAAAATAAAAAATAAACGACACGTCGGTATTCGTCGTACTTAAATAAGAAGATTTGTTTATTTTCACGCATCTCTCTCAAAGTAAAAACCTTTATTTGCGATGTCCGATTTCTCCGGTCTGGTCAATGGCTGCCCTCCGCCGCAAACGTAACCTCACAATTCTCATGTTTCGACTAAAATTACACGAAATAAATACTAATGCTGTATTTAAAGATTATAGAAAAAAGATTATTTGTAGATTTCTTCTCCCACAGCGTCCTGATGTAAAATTATGGCAAAATTGTCATTTTCACGTTGGAATCAATAACTTTTTTTATGTTTGACGTTTGACGGATAACCATCAAGCACTTCTTTTTCCCTCTGACCACATCACCGTTTACCTACGTTTCGTTTATTTTTATTTTAACTTTCGTCTATTAAGTGTTGGGATAAAGAACTGACATCCCAATATTGCTGTTTTCAGAATAGAACAGAATGTTTCGTTGTGTTGTTGTTTACGGGTATAAGCACCAACACAACGAAACAATCGGCCGTATTCTGAAAACAGTAAAAACAGAAAGCTCTAAAACTTAAACAAAAATTGTGAATAATTAAGCTTTCTGATTGATTGAATTTATTCATTTCAAACCTGTCAAACTTAAAACGTCGACACTGCAATGTTATACAATAACTGTCAAGATACAGAAATTCGCTTAACTAATTATTAATTAATTAACGTTAATTATTAATTAATTAATCGTTAATTAATCTAAGTTTAGGGTTCATCACTAGCAATACCGAAAAAATAAGAGCACTCTTTTGGATATTAAATATTTTTGAAATGAAACTACTTTGGGCACCTAAGCCAGTCGAACGATAGGTCGCAAGCCCTCTGAACACCCAAAGCCTCTTTGCCATAAAAAATGTAATTTCGTCTCTATGAGACACCTATAATATATCTTGATGATGTCCCTGTGACAAAATCCAGCACTGTGTTCTGAAAATTTTGAAATAGGCCGGAATTAAATAAGTTATTTCAAATCGCTTGTTTCCGTGACGTCACGCGTCCACGTGAAATAAGTTAATATTTTCTATACGTAGCATTCCGGTTACGAAACTGTCAGCGCGATATTAAAATTGAACATTATTATTATTAAAAACATGGACGAGGTAAAAAGTGAGTGAACATTTTGTATTTCTCGCTAGCGATGGCGTCACGGCGAAAGCCCTTTCGGCACTGAGTCGTGCGAGGTTCTGTTGAGAAGCGGGCAGTCTCCTTGGTCGATATGCGCATGTGGAGGTGTAAGACGTTCTAAAACACAGTTTTCACAAATGTAATAGGGTAATTTCACATTTTCTTTAATAGAAAAATCTTAACTTTGGACGTTTATGAAAAAGATTTTTTCGAAAAAAATCCGATTCTTATACAAGAAATAAAAAAATCGGATTTTTTAAATATATTTATTATTTATTTTATTTATTTAATATTCACGGAAGACCAATAACACAACAAAGAAGGTCTCTCCAATTACAGGTCTCCATTTATAGATATATGTTATTAATGACTAATCTGTTATGAAAAAAACCTATCCGATATACATCAAAAATTGTATATACACACAAACTTTTTTTCTCCTTTTTTGTACACGTCTATTGATACAAACTCTATATAAGTAGGAAAAAATATTTTGATTTTGTAGTATTATTTATTAAATAAATGAATTGCATACTGAAAAAAGCTAATATATGTAATTATTATACATAAGTCATAAAAGTTGCTCTTTCTAATGTAGTGTTATGGATGTTTGTTTATTTGTGTGAAATAAAAAAACGGATTTTATGAAACAAATTAAACTAAAAAACAACCGTAACACTTTTTAAAATATAATAGCACCATCTATTAACGACCGCAGAAAGTTTTTTGGGTGTATATCGAAAATAAAAATCAAACCATAAATATCGTGATATATATTAGGTCCTTACATATGAAATTGGCGTTTTGCCGTACTGGCAAATTTGATCTCAAATATCTTCTCTTTGGTTAGGAATTCCAAATCCAAATTTATACAGCTATTTACTCATGTATTTGTGTTTTGAAAATTATAATTCATTTGTTTTTTCCTCAATTGTTTTTTTCTTTGCGTCACTCAGTTTACAAAATGAAAAACTTGAAATATCGCGTTATTTACGAGTACGAGTTCCACCGTGGCACCAGTGCTGCAGAAACGGCTCGAAGGATTAATGATGTGTATGGCGACGGTGCCGCAAAAGAAAACACAGTGCGTTTTTGGTTCCAACGTTTTCGTTCTGGAAATTTCGACCTGCAGAACAAGCCCCGTGGACGGCCGGAGACCAAAGTTGATAATGAAGAATTGAAGGCTATTGTGGAAGCGGATCCATCGCAAACCACATCCGAGTTAGCTGCAGGCTGCGGTGTTAGTGATAAAACTGTTTTAATCCACTTGAAGCAAATTGGTAAGGTGAAAATGCTTGAAAGGTGGGTACCTCATGAATTGAGTGAAGCAAATCAACAAACGCGCGTTGACTGCTGCGTTGCATTACTCAACCGGCACAATAATGAAGGGATTTTAAATCGAATCATTATCTGTGATGAAAAGTGGATTCTGTACGATAATCGGAAGCGCTCATCGCAATGGCTGAACCCTGCCCAACCAAACCAGCCGAACCATGTCCCAAGCGAAAATTGACTCCAAAATAGTTACTTGTGAGCGTTTGGTGGACTAGTGCTGGTGTCGTTCACTACAGCTTTCTTAAATCTGGCCAGATGATTACGGCAGATGTCTATTGTCAGCAACTGCAAACCACGATGGAAAAGCTAGCTGCTAAACAACCGAGGCTGGTTAATCGCTCTAGGCCACTGCTGCTTTATGATAACGCTAGACTACACACTGCATAACAGACGCCTACCAAATTAGAGGAGCTTCAATTGGAATGTCTATAACATCCACCGTACTCTCCAGACCTTGCCCCAACAGATTACTATTTTTTTCGAAATTTGGATAACTTCTTGCAACGGAAAAAATTCATCTCCGATGGGGCAGTCCAAACCGCCTTCAAAGATTTTATTGATTCCCGTCCGAATGGTTTTTTTAGTAAAGGGATCGATGAACTACCTATGAGATGGTAAAAGTGCATAGATAGCAATGGTATATACTTTGATTAAATAAATATATTATAATAAAAAAAAATCGCCTTTATGTTCCTCCCATACTAAACGTCAATTTCATATGAAAGGACCTAATATTACGATATAAACATTAAAAAACGATATTATTAATATTTAAATCTGGTAGTGGTTTTTACTAAGTTTACTAACATTCTGTAATTAAAAAAGGATTTTGAAAATCACGACTTTAAACTCCTGCCAAAACGCTTATTTTCGCAAGTGACGTTAGGCATGACTTTTTATTGACGTATAACACGTAACAGCACATTCGCGTATTTGGCCTACTTTTTGTACAGTGCGTCCATAATGTCAGAGAAAAGGTTTGTAGATATTCTCTGATACCCAAATGTAGAAAATCATTTCTGAAAATTGTAAAAAGAATCCAACATTAAAGCATCAATTTTCGGTAAGTTATCGGATTTTCCTAGTGAAAATCCGTCCTCCATTATTTAAAATGTGTTCTTAGATAGTTATTTTATTAAAATACGGCAAACAAGGCAAAATCTATATAAAAATCATGCAAACGCCAGTAAAAACAAAGCGAAGACGAACGGTTACCATAGAAACGAAACAAATTACAGTGACAAACACCATAGTTCACGTATGTTTATAATTCTTGCCAAACAACGTCACGACCAATCACATCGCGTTTTAATGGAATCGTATTTTTTAAGATTTTTATTATAAAAATGATGAATGAAAACATTATCCCACACCATCCATACTGAGTTACAAAATATAATTTATTTTTCTGAATCTATTTCATATATTTTCATACTTAGACATCTGTAAAATGTGAAATTACCCTATTCTGTTGGCGAAAGGAACAACCAAACAAGTCAATAAAATCGAGATTTGAATTTACCTGTCGGGTGCCGGAGCGCACATCTGCGCTCCCTAGACACGTATGCGAATTCGGCCTATTTTACCTGCGTTTATGGGTTTTTAAAGCTTATCATTGGTTGTATCTCAAGTTTTTGAATGAATGAACGAGTTCTATTTGTCAAGTAACCTCATTTGCCGCGCAAACCGGGCAAAAAATCATTCCAAATGTCTTCGAACCGCGCATTAATTGTGTTATTTATCTGTTAAAAAAAAAGTGTTATTTTTAAATAAAAAAAGTGTTAAAATTGAGTATTTTTATATACTTTGATATATTTAGAACGAAAATATTGAAATACAATATCTTTAGTATTATTTCTTCCATGGTTTTATACGATAAACATGGGCGTACATTTCTGACAGTAAATTTCGTTACTTATTTTCATAATTTACTTTTTACTGTGACAATACTAGAACAAATGCTCACTACAACTCGCTAGTACCTAGAATACACAGGTTACGTAACAATTATACAAACATAGCGGACGTGTTTGGTTCTGGCCTGTCACAGTATAGGGGCGCGATACTGAGAGCGCTTCATTCCGCCATAATGTAAATTATATACACTTTCTTTTTTTTGTTTTTCTCTCTGTTTATATTATTTTTGCAAATAACTGTTATATACCTACATATGTAAAAGCCTATTTAGGCGTAAATGAATGAATGAATAAATAAATAAATAAATAAATAAATAACTAAATAAATAAATAATTCATGAAATGAATGAAATAATTATTGTAGAAGTAATTATTAAAATATAAATAATTATTAAAGTCAGTATATTGAGAAACCAGAAACTGCAACGTCTTAGCGATTATTGTTGATTTTTGCACGAATATAACCATCACAAAAAAGTGTCTAAAAAACAGCAATCGTGCGCGAAATTGCGCGGAATACGACCGGTTAAGTATGCGAGTCTTTCTTTAGATACACATCTAGCAAGGAAAAATTAGACGAGTTAGAAAATATAATAAAATGCAAGTATATTTAAATTTTTTGAAAAAGGACAAATGACACGATTAATTATTTGAAAGACTTGGCAAGGAACAACGATTAGTCAACTTGGTTCAAGGTTCTTGTGCAAAAAACAAAACTACCGGTGCAACAATTAGATAAAAATAACAGAGGCTTTAAGAAATATTTCGTAAAAAAACGAAATTCTCTTATTTTGGGATCTTCAGTGTGAGGATTACTCAAATATGCCAAGAACCAAGCTTGGCAGGAGTTGGTGGAGATATTTGGAAATGGTGGAAAAAAAGAGTATTTTACTTTATTTTAACTGACAGAATGATATTTTTGTGTCTTGCCATGGAACACGGCCGTCGTTAACAAAGTAATGGGCGAATATATCTCTGATATTCAAAGACGGAGAGCGGCACCGGAGCTGTCAAACTGACGTTTATTTTCGCGCGCACAAATCGCTTATTAACCGCGGCTGTGTGAACAGATGGCACAAATCGCGTGTTTTGAAACGCGATTCTGAAACTGCGCGGTTCCCGCTGTGTCTGAACAAGCGCTAAAAATCGATCCAAAGTTTTTCCGGCAGACAACAAACCGCAGACCCTACGTGTTAAAAGAAAGGGAGTAAAAAGGAGAAAAAAGAAGAAAAAAGAAGAAAAAAAAGAAAAAAATATAAAAGAAGTTGCGGACAGACAGACGACGAAATTATTATTATAGGGATCAATAAGCTATTAGTGTATATTATAGATATCTCACAGAGACGAAACTGTATTAATTATGGGAAAGTAGGTATAGAAGTCATTTGGGTGTAACAGGACTTATGACCTGTCTTTTTATGGTTGGCTTAAGTGATCACTTTACACAATTGTAACATTCGCCATTTCCACCCATGATAGAATATACCATGCTTATTCATTTTTTGGAAGTTGTATATATGTTCAAATTGCGTGAAGCTTTCATATATGAGTTGTAAGCGCCTTTTCCATGCGGCCTGTACAAAGCCATTTTCATTCCCCTAAATCCCCACAGATGTCGCTAATGAGAAAATCTACAATTGATTTACGGAATTTTGGGAGCAATATACTTTATTGTGTGTAATGAAATTCATCCGAATACTTGCATTACACTAGGATACGCCAGGAAATATTATTTCCAATTTTTGTTAAATTCCTTTTTTACCAGTGTTTACAATTCAGAATATTTTGAGTTTGTTCAAATCTTTCAGAACAGTGCTGGATTTATGTCACAGAGACATTATTAATCAATTAGTGTATAATAGTATTACCAAAGTAATATAGTATTATACACTAATTGATTAATAATGTCTCTGTGACATAAATCCAGCACTGTTCTGAAAGATTTGTTTGAATTCTTTGGATGAAGAAATTAGTGGATGTGCACGAAACAAACCGTGTTCGATGTGGAAGGAATCGCCACCACCGCACGCGGATCGGGATTAGGAAAGAAATATGTTCCCTCCCAGTCTCCGCCGATAATGATTGATCTCCTGACAAAGCTGACTACGTCCAGAGATGACAAATTGTACTTACAGCTTTTTCTAGTATGTCGAGTGCGGATTCAATCTCCAATTCTCCTGACTTCTTCTATTCCGAAAGGCTCGCGTGTGGACCACGTCGGTTTCGGATACCGCACGAAAAAAGAATGTCGGCTCTCAAAAGAAACGGGCACCGGCACGCACGCTTTCCAACTGTCACTGGTCGGATTTTTCAAAAGTTTGAATCCTGGCCAGCGGTTGGCGCAGAATACGTCGGGCGTCAGTTTCGACCAACCAAGATGGACACACGGGTGGAACGATTACAAAATTGTGGCGGACACCGTTCGACCTCTTGCGGCGGGCCGGGCTAGCCGAGCGCCGTCAGCCAAGACGCACTCCAAAATCGGAATTCTGTCAGCAGCGTTTTTTTTTTGACACAAGCGGGAGAGCGCGCCGCGAGTCTAATTTTTCATGTAAATACGCATAAGTGGTGTATTTATTGTTTATTCTCTTATTTTATACGCTCATTGTTGTATATTCAACTGAACGTGATTAAGTGTGTTTTATTTTTCACCATTTTAATAATTTGGAGTCGCGCGTAAATTTTGCATCAAGCCCCGTGCAAAGACAAGGGACAAATTGTCCCTCAACATCACGCGCGGCTTAGAGTCTACGTGAAGCTGCAACGTCGCGCGCAACATTGCGCGGCATTTCTACGTGCCGCGGCAACGTTGCCATGCGCACGGTTCCCGAGCGACCGCACTGGGACATCGTACCGCGCGTCAGTACCACGTGGTATGTTGAACTGAGATGCGTGCGCTACAGTTACATTTGCTATATGATGTGATATAAAACAGCGTTCCGTAATATTGTGTCTTGTTTGGCTATGGAAGACCGATCATTTGTAATAAATTTTCAAAATCAGTTGTTGTCATTCGAATGAAATTGACAAATGATCCGTCAGACATTCGAAAATCGCATAGAATATCCACCCTTCTTTTCCTTAGCAGTAACTACTTTCGCACCCACCACCTTTTTTACTCTTACGTTTCGATAAACTTGTTAGAATAAATAGATACGCAGCACTAATCATCACAACCTCAGCGGGCGACATTTCCGCGACAAGTGATATGTGAGTCCCGGTGTGTACACATATGTACCGCGTCATTGTCCCCGAAATATGAGCGTAGATGTTGACGCGACATGCCGCGCGGAATGTTGCGCGATTTGTCCCCTAGTGAATACATGGCTTTGGTGTTATCGCGCAACAAGTTAACGAATATTGCATGCATGCGTATACATATGTACGTATTCACACGTATACACATACACAGTTGCGTCCTATTATGTGGACCAGTCACAGAGCAACGTACTTGATTGTCAACGTGATTCATGGAAGACAACTGCAGATCCTTATTTAGAAGTCATTGTCGCGATGAAAACACTGCCAATTATGGGAAGCTTGGACAATTCTTTCTAAAATATGATATGACTGATCAGCTCGCGCAATCACTTATTGAAGCATTAGAAAAACATGCACTGTGCTATTCTGAAAATAGAAATATTGGGATGTCGGATGTCAGTCAGTCTTATAATGAACGTAAACAAGTCAAAAGTGATGGTATTCGAGAAAGAGGAAAGTAAGACAACGTGTGGAATTCTAATAGGTAATGAATGTTTTGAACAGGTAAATGAGTTTGTGTACTTGGGAAGTATGTTCGATAGGAGAGGGAATGTTGAGAAAGATATTGAGAGGAAAGTGACTGCGGGGAATAGGGTGAATGGTGCTTTGAACGCGATAGTTTCTTATAGACTACCGAGGCAAAACTAGCGGTACATAATGGAATTCTGATACCGACACTGATGTACGGAGGCGAAGCCTGGAGCTGGCAGAAGAGGAACGAAAGTAGATTGAATGCAGTGGGGATGAGATCCCTCAGACGTATGTGTGGCAAATCAATTTATGAAAGAGTAAATTATGCAGTAAATAATTATAAATGAATGTATAGTTGATCTTAGTATAATTACTAGAGTTAAAAAAGGGTCGCTTAGATGGTTTGGGCATGTTAAGCGAATGAATAAGGAAAGAATGGTAAGAAAGATATATAACGTAAGTGTTGATGGCGCCAGAAAGAGAGGGGGACCGCGGAAAACGTGGCATGACCAGATTAACCGGATACTGGAAGATGGTCCCGTTAGAAGCCTCAAAAACCGGCGAGCTTGCATACGAAGATGTATGAATGCGGATGAGGCGAAAGTTGTATGTCAGGACAGAAGAGTGTGGCGCTCTATCCTCTCTGCCTACCTCCACGGAGAAACGGCGTGATGGTAAGTAAGTAAAGGATGTCAGATCTTTATCCGAACACTTAATACACGAAAATTTAAATAAAAATAAAAAGTTACTGTAATGACAATCCAAGGTTTAAAAAAAAAAGTTATAAATATTGAAAAAAAATATGCAAACTTTGATGTCACTTTTCTCCATAACTATTGATATTAGGTCATGGCTGCCTGAACGTTTTCGACATCACTCGTTTCCTGACAAGGCAGGAATATAGTCCTGCGAGGTAATTAATACATTTCAAATAATCCTGTATATTATTATTGATAAACAATAAAAATTAAAAAAAGACTCATTTTAAGTGAACTAACGTGAAGCGACATACTTATTATTTATTTCACATATATTCAGTTCTTCTATACATTCATCATTACAGCGGTGGGTTTATTGTCAGTTGTTATGTCTTCCAACCAACCACACAATTAAGTATAACAATTATGTAAAAACTTGCTAATCAAGAACTCATTCCTAAATTGTTTTCATTGATTTATACGACAGTCTTTATTTACTTCTGAACATTATTTACAATTCATTTTATCATTAAGGCATTATTTATTATTAATTTATCATAAAAAGTGCATTACGTGCATATTGTGTAAAAACTTGTTAATCTGGAACTCATTCCTAAATTGTATTTATTGATTTGCATTAGTCTTTATATTCTTCTGAATATTACTTAAATTTATTTTACCATTTCGTCATTATTCATAAAAAATGCATTGTGTAATTATATCACATTCAAAATGCTCATAAAATATTCATACTCTGTACTCTAATGTCACTCTAGGGCCAAATATTTGGGTCAATAATGACCTGTTGACGGTCTGTTTGTTAAAAATAAACAATTGAAATAGATTTCCGGTATACAATGTTAACTAGCTCCATGATAAAGAGACGAGTAGGAGACGGATGGGGACAGGGAAGGGTTAAACTAGGTGTTGGGGAAGGTAAAATTGCTTTAGTATGCTTTTGAAGACGGATGCGATGTCTGACTGTAGTTGATTTCACAGCCTAGCCAAAGAATTCAGCCGAATGGGGTGGATAGTGAAATATACCGTCAGCTGAACGGAATGGATGGCCATGATTGGATAAAAAGAGGCATTTCGAATTCAGGTACTGAGGTGAGTGAGGATTGAAGAGGACATTATAAAGTAGAGATAAAACATGGGTGTTTTGGTGTTGTCTGATTGTAAACAAATGGAGAAGATTGCAGAAGAATGAGATGTGATTAATTTTTTTCAGAGGGATTCCGGTTTATTGACATGCTCTACGTTGACATCCAGATAACACACATCAGAATATTCAAGTGTCTTACAATATCTAGACAACCTAGAAGTTGTAAATTGGTCGTAGATAATAAACCCATAGAACAGGTTGTGAAATTTAAGTACCTTGGGGTGGAGATATCTAGCTACAGCGATCTGTATAACGAAGTCAAAGAACAGACAAACAAAGCTGCGGTTATCTCCGGATGCTTAAGAGCAACACATGCTAGTGAAAAGCAGTCAGAATATATAAAACATGCATAAGAACTATCTTGACATACGGTATCGAGGCAAGAGCGGACACGGTGAGAACTAAACACCTCCTCAGAACTACCGAGATAAAGACTGCAAGACCCATTGCGGGAAAGACACTCAGAGACAGAGTACCCAATGCGGAAATCCACAGAAACTGCGACATACGTGATATTGTAAGACGGGGCAGGCAGAGAAGGCGTTTCTGGAAGGACCAAGACGAGACTTTCCAGAGGGGCGCTGACCACCAGGGAGACCACCAAAGATATGGAGAGAGAGAGCTGGACGTCCTCGTCACATGACCAGGACTGACCTGTCAACACAGATCAAGACAAAAGAAGAAGAATAATCAAGCAGAGGAAGAAGCAGGGATAGCTTAGTTTTCAAGTTCTTAACTTTTTCTTCGAACACAGCAAAATTTAATTAACAAAGTTTAATTCTATAAATTATAATATTCATTTTCCATACATAACTTTTTAATATTTTGATTATCTATACTTCGATTTTAAAATTTTATTTTGTTATCCTGGCGAAGAAGCCAAAAAACATGTTGAATTTTTTCAATAATAAAAAAGTTGTGTAAACAAAGTTTAATTCTATAAATTATAAGAAAGTTCTTAAGTCTGCTAAGGGAGTGAAAACTGTAAAATATTTTTTGCTGACTTGTTAAATATGTTCATACCGTTAAAGATCTGCATCAATTAGAACGCCTAATTTTTGTAAAACTTAAGCACAAGGTATGCACTGATTGTTGATGTTTAATGATAGGAGCGTTGTTGTATAGTGGCTTTTCAATGTAGATATCAGTCGCGTGCTATCAACTACAATTGCCTGGGACGTGGACAGATTCCATGGAACACGTTGTTATAAGACGTATTACAATATTAAAAGTGAACTAAGAGTAAGCGACAGAATATGTGTAGAAAATACGCAGGATTAAGGCTGGGAGGAAAAAACCCTGAGTAGGTTGGAACCAGGTTGACTGGATACAAAAGTATCCCAATTATAATCATTTCGTTGTCTGTCCATTGCAACTTCATGCAACGTCCGCAACTTCTTATCGTATTTTTTTTATACTTATTCCTTAGGAACCGACATGTAAAAGTAACATCATTTTTGACAGGTTACAGCTGGTATTGTATTAATTTTCAAACAATGAGTTTCATGTATAAAACCCACGACAACCCAATGATATAAATGTATTATATCAAATGTTAACCATTTAAAATTTTTAATTTATATTTTGTCTTCTTTAAAAAAATCAAAATGCATTCGAAGTGCCACTCACGTCCTTATACTTCCTCTCGATATCTCTCAGTCTTCTCTCTTCTATCGAACATACTTCTCAATTACACAAACTGATCTACTTGTTCGAAACATTCATTGCCTAATAATATTTCAGTCATATTTTTCTCTTGAATACCATCAGTTTTGACTTGTTAACATTCATAATAAGATTTCCTTGTCACTTTCCTTGCATACATCGCACATCCTGCTTACTAGGCACTGTAAGTCTTGTCAGTTGACGAGTCAAAATGCAATAAATCGAATATGTCACCTGCAGTAATCAACGGCCGCGATACTTCTTATGAAAATGAAGAAAAAGGTGCATTGTAATTTAAAAACACGCGCCAAGAGATAAAATCCAACCTGTATACGATGCGGAGCTGTAAGAATCTGCAGAAGACGCTGAGAGAGACCTGCTTCTGTACCGAGCTGCCTTCTTCAGGGCCCCGGACTTGTCCATCTTGTTCCTCGTGCCGGCGAAGGCCGCCGACCCGTCCATGGTCTTCACGGCGGAGCCCGGGTCGGTCACCGGACTGTCACACACCGCCGCCAGATTGTTGGCTGTTTTCTCAGCAGAACTCGCGTCGACAGCCTCGGCCATGATGGCGGCGAAATAGTTAAATAACAACACTAAATAATCGAGATATCGCTGGGCTCAGACGCTTCCCTGGTGAGCTGAAACACCTTTGCGAACATTTAGCGCGGATGCCGACGATTTAAACTGATCTAAATTCGCCGATTGGTGGTTTGTTATTTTTGAGCGGCGTTTTGTGTGAGGGCGACGCGACGCTCGCGCTGACGCGGCCGGGACGATTAATCCGAATTAATTGCGGGCTTTTCGGTCGGCGTGCGGGCGCCCCGGAACGAATACGCGCTGCGGACAATCGGAAAAAATCAGATCGATCCAGTGTTATGGTATTCGGAGGCAAGTGTCAATTTTAGTTACGAAACACGACTGCAGAGCGCACGGCGCAGTGCTCTAATATGACGAGCGGCTACAAGGACACGAGACCTCGCACAGTACGATACTGAGAAAACTTGACAGATTATAATGTGTCATGTTAATCTAAGCTTTACGCGTACTCGTAATGATTTCAATTTCAATTTTTATTTATTACATAATATGTACATTACAAACTTTATGTTTAATGCATACATATTATGAATTTATACACATATATATACATACATACACATATACATACATATATACACACACATATACATATTTTATATTAAAATAACAATTTATTATTAACCAATTAAAAGTGACCTGTACAATTTGATCAGAGGTGTAGGAGAATCCCTCTTCGGAAAACCCCCTCAGACACATGGAATATATCAATATCCAAAGCGATTTTGTTCAGCATAGCTGTAGCTTTTCCAATAGGCATAACCATCGACAGGTTGGTCCTGTATATTGGAATGTGAAACAATCTATGCTGACGATGTCTAAGGTAATTATCAGGAACATACAAACCAATGCTCTGCATAATTTCAGTATTGTCGATCATACCGCGCAACAATCGATAAAAATATGTAATCAAATACACATTCCTTCTAGTCTCTAAACTACTGTAGCCAAGCATACCCTGGAGAAACTCGGTTGGGTAAAACCAAGGATAATGCCCGTACTCTCTCATGTAGAGATATCTCAGAAACTTCTTTTGGACTTTCTCCACCATAAGAGAGTACTTGCTCTCATGTGGCCCCCAGATCATCGAGCCACTCTCGATTCTAGTCTACTCCGCACCAAGGAGTTGTAAAGAGTTCTCAGTACGCGGGTATTCTCGAAAACCCTGTTATTATCAGTACGTATAAAACTCAATAAAATCGTGTATGGTCAAACTTGACCTATTATTATGAATAAAATTATGTAGAGTTAAACATAACACATTATTGTCTTTACCAACTTACTAACTAATCAGGCCGTTTTACCGCAGGAGTAGGCAGAGAGGATAGAACGTCATATTCTTCTATCTTTGTAAACCATTTTTGCTTCGGCTACATTCATACATCTTCTCGTGCATTCTCTACGGTTGTTGAAACTTTTAACAGGGCTATCGTCCGATATTTGTTTCTGATCGTGCCAGGCCTTTCATGGACGTCTTATGTTTTTACTGCCTTCAATACTCACCTCGTATATTTTCTTAACCATCCTTTCCTCGCTGGTACGTTCCACATGATCAAACAATCTCAGCGATCCTTTCTTTATTCTGTTGCAGCATGCTGCAGCCAGCATTACGGTAAGTTTTAATTTGTTCATTCCTCACTTGAAAAACGAAAAATAATATATATTTCTTTCCGTTTCTAAACAACATACAGTTCTACCATCAGTATTTTCATTTTTTTTTTATTTTTACGCTTCAACAGGCCAAGAGGCCCAGTTACAGAAGCAAAACACAACACAAAACACTCAGGCTTGAGTGAATCACATGCATTAATTGTGATATCGCCGGGAATCGATCGAATATCGAAATATCGAACCGCAACCCTCGGTGTGAGAAGCCATTGACATGCCCACTGGGCTACGAGGTCGATGGGTCCGCTCTGTACTAAGTACTACAATGTAGTACTTCACCATCCTGAAGTGCACATTTCAATTTTTTTTAATCGAAATGTATACTTCAAACTGCATTCTTCGAACTCACACTTCAAACGGCACACTTCAAACTGCACACATTATATTTCATACTTTAAACTACTCACTTCAATCTTATGTTAGTTGATGTAATGATGAAGATGATGTAGCTAAAATGACCTTTTGAAATCCCCTCCCCCCCTAGATTATATTTTTTAGGAAGTTGATTTAGGTAAAATGACTCTATCAAATTCATTTCTCCCTATACTTTTATATTATTTTCTATTATATTATATTATAACATAATTTTTATTATATTATTACATAATACAATACAATATTAGAACATAATTACAAAATATATATTATATTATAACATAATTTTTAGCTAAACGCACAATTTTGTAGTACTTCACTTAACTCACTTCATGTAGTTCATTGAAGCAGATGAAGCGCGTAATGTTTCGGCACCTACTACAAATGTACACATCTACACTTTATGGTCTTCAAATTGGTGAACGTGTGCGTGCTGTAGTCTTCATTCTGAAATGAAATTTTTCCCTTCGCTAATAGTAATCACTTAAAGTAAAACGATAGGTGGGACCGACGTAAAGTCGAATTCGCGTAAGTTGAGTTACAACTTCAGAAATAAATACCTACATAGAAATTTTGTTAAATGGAACTTATGATTAACAAAAACAATAGTTTAGAAAGAAAATATATTTAATTGCAGTTCTTATTAACATACACACTAATACAAAATATTTAAAAGTAAATGAACTACATAAAAAAGTTATTTCGATGTCAATGTTTTCATAAATTTTACAAAGTCATCTAACGACACAAATGTCTTCTTTTTTCTGCGCGGAATTTCTTCGTAGCTAGCAAATTTTTATTTTATTTTGGCTTTGACTTTGTAGCAATAACGCATTCTTCGTTGGAGGCTGTGTTTAACTAAAAAAAATTAAGCCCTTTTCGACAATCCAACAGCTCGATGACATCATCACCATTGACTTTCAAATCTAATTGCCTGGCAAGACTAACAACTTATTTTATCACACGACCGACCTGATCAATTTCAGGCGTTGATTTCGACTCGTTTTTGAAAAAAATGGACAAGATTTCTTCCAGACACCATTCAATATTTTTTTGGAAATTCCATTCCAAGATCGGTAAAATTGACATCTTAGTGTTTATTTGTGCGAAACGAATCCTATGTGTATCACAGCTAGATATGGGTCGTTCGTAGTGACGGTTAAACGTTATTTTAACATGTTATTTTCGGAACAGTTATTTGGGATTTGTATCTGTTTGTACCAATGATTGATAACTAAGATATACTTGTTGTCGTGGTTGTCATGTACTGATGTTTGCTCGTCGAATTGGAAAAAAATTGTTGCCAATCATTGACGCAATCAGATACAAATCTCAAATAACGGTTAGTGTGTCTCCGGTAAAAATACCATCACTAGTCGTTCGTGAACGAAAGGACTGTTCATCAACCGTGCATCAGTTCAGCAATCGTAAATTAATTTGGAATTCCTACAGACGATATAGAACGTAAAGTGGATGATAGACGTACGAATTTAAAGTACGCGGTTTTTAAATTCGCAAACTCGAAAGAAATATATGACGCGCGAAGGTCTACCTAGTGTTACGGCAGAGGCCCGACTGGTGTGGTGTCGCCATGTCCCTAGCTCGACCCCTTTGTTTATATCGCGGAGATTTTTATTGTGTTAATATTAACGAAACTCTGGGTCACAGAACATTGAACAGGTACCGCTACAGCACTCCCCTTCCAGCAGCTTCCTTGGGTGAAGTGGGTGCGAGGAATGCGATACTAGTTATTCGGTGCTCCGCGATGTTCTAGTTTCTTGTTGGCTGTTGCTTGTTGCGAGCGCCCGACATCCGCCATCCGGTGAGTCGTGGACGCATGGTATGCCGGTGCTCGCAGTTGAGTGTGCTGTGAGTCGGCGCTGGTTGAGTTAGCAACGCTCAGTGAGTCGGGTTGCTGGTGGTGGTGATGGTTGGGTGCAGGCGGAGAAGCGTTGGCGGCTTGTAGTAATATACTTAGCTCCCCCTGGGTACCCCAGTGTTGATAGTTGGCGCTCAGTGAATCGGCGCGGGTTGTTGGTGCATGGTGGGTCGGCACGGGTTTCTGGTGCACAGTGTGTCTACTCGGGTTGCTGGTACATGGTGAGTCGGCACTGGTTGCTGCGAACGCGCAGTGAGTCGGCGTTGTTGGCGCACGGTGAGTCGGCGCTGGTTGCTGGTTACGAGCGTCCGACATCCGCCGTCCAGTGAATCGTGGACGCATGGTATGCCGATGCTCGCCATTATGAGCGCACAGTGAGTCGCTAGCTCGACCCCTTTGATTATATCGCGGAGATTTTTATTGTGTTAATATAAACAAAACTCTGGGTCGGTACATGGCACAGGGTTGAACAGATACCGCTACAGATAAACCAAGTAGATTATGATTATAGTGAACCGGTTCTAATACCTTCAGTTTCTATATTGCCAATAATTTTAAATATGTTGTAGTCACTTGACTACAAAGATTGATATACCAATAGAAATCATCTCGAGGATGAACAGTAGATTTTGCCTTTTAGACACTCGTCAAATCAAAGTAAAATTCTTCGAGCCATATATGAGATCCGGTGTGAGATAATTAATCAGGCGAGAGCCGGTGAGAGATAATTAATCAGGTTAGTGGCATATTTGCAATAATTCAGAGTTTCAAAAATTCTTGATTTAATTGGTATAGTTAAAGAGGACATATGAGCATATTAGCAGTTAAAGCTAACGAAAGTGCTGTTAGCCTAGTGTTCGTCTATTCATTGAGCCGACATTCGCGATAATGTGGTACTCAATTTACCTGTCATCGTATAGAAAAGCTCGGGAGACGGATGCCTGGCGAAAAGTTGGAAATCAGACGAAAGCTCTCAATAGGCTGTAAAGCCACGGATACATCGTAACTGTAATATTGTAAATTTCCCGATATGAAAACTTCCTACCCCGGTATACAACAAAACTCGCTCCAGTATGGCCACCCCATTTACAACATCCGATTTACATTTAATTTATTAATAATATTATTATTGCTCCCATAATATCATTTAAACAGCTCTTGTTGTACATTTTAAAATTAAAGTTTTTTTTTTTAAATATAATTAGTATTTTGAAAAGGGAACTCTACATTTTTGTTTCGAAGCAAAGTTTTACATTTTTTCATTGTTGCCCTGTTACCGAACATAACCAGCACCAGCGCCATTATTTTTGGTCTATATTCTGTGGCCATTATTGCTGGCAGCACATAGTTTTAACCTTCATTTTGATTTTTGACGTTTATATTTGTTGTTGGTGGTGAAATTTATGTATTTATTTGTTAAATAAGGTGATTTTAATGCTTGTATTTGTTATTCATTTAATTTATATCAGTGTATTCGAATATTCTGTCGCCGTGGTCCTCGAACACTGCATGACCTTAGAAAAAAATAGTTTGGGCAGCGATCGTCGCGATTTCATTATTTTACGTTTGTTTATATCGTAAAAAGCACGTCAATTCGTTATATTATCGTTGATAAATATTTTGATTTTTGTTTATATTAGTTTGTATTTTGACTATAGTATTTTCCCTACGCAGTAGATTTTTATACAAGTAAATTGGCTATTTTTAATTTATTTAGGTTGCATTGTGACGTTCCACAGTTAGAAACGTTATATATTTTTATGTCGTCAGCAATAAGCTGAATTTTAACGTCATCAAAACATGAAATGTCCGGTGTGACTTATAGAAATAATACAAGTTGTCGTGTAAATTGATGATTTTTTCATAAGTGTTTGGTTTTTCATAATTAATTTTCATGAATGGCAATAAGAATGTCACCAAATTGACTAAAATTCAAGTTGCTATATTTTTCTCTAAGACTTCTTCTTCTTTCCTGCGTGTCAGTGTGGACATATAGTGGAATCAATTAAATGAGACGCGGCTCGTTACGCACTGTTAAGTACTTTTTATCCAGTACTATATTCCGACGATGTCTGTTTTCCGCTTGTCCTTATTGATCATTTAAGTCTCTAATGCAGTAACTTAACCTTTTTAAGTCAGGGAGTACTTTTGATCATTAAAAGAATTTTCAGAACACCAAAATCGACAAGTCAGAACATGGCAAGGTTTCCATGTACTCCTTGCAAACTCAAGGGCTGCCATCTGGCTATCATTTGTGCAACTCAATCGCATATTTGCACGCTGTGAGGTTTGAATAATCCAGCGTTTAATTAAATGTCGGCTTTCGTTTAATTAAATGTGGAGCTCTTTACTATTTTGACTAATAATAATTGATAATTGAAAACTGATTTTTCGTAATTCAACGAACAACCATCTGTACTAGAGAACAGTTATATTCCATCACTCGTTCAATCAAATACTTACAAATATCAAATAAATATGGCATTGTTAACTAGTTAAAATAATGGTTTGACAATCACTACTTGCAACAAGCTTGCGAAGCACCAATTATCTGCGGACATCCATACATGAACCAGCAATATTTTAGTTGATATCCCTGACTTTCCAAGTTCTCAAATACAAAATTCACGGTGGTGCAAAGGGATAGTCAGAGGCGGAGACGCGGATCGGGTGACGTTATCCAGGACAGAAGAACGTATAACCTGAGGATGATGATAGCTGGCACCAACAGTCGACGACGACAGTGAGTTGGGATGAAGCCAGGGAGAAGAAGAAAAAACACCACCTATTCGAGGTGTCTCATAGCTAGTAGCTAAAGCTTTGGGGGAGTCTTCTTCATACAATTTTGAATAGAAAATTTTCTTTAAACTTTGGGTTAAATGTCAACATTTAAGGAAATATGCGACATCAAAATTTGCATTTTTTTCCCAATATTTTTGACCTATCATCTTTAAAATGAACGTAACTTATATTGAATATCGTCGGCGTCAGTGCAGGACCTTGTATCTACAATTTTTGGTTAAAACACTTTTTTGATGGAAATCGTTAAATTACCCATCCTGCCATCTAGTGACAAAAATTCAAGTTGCTAGTCAACATACTCGGTCCGTAAAATAGGATAATCTAAAAGCTTCTTAGTACATAATGGGACATTTGAATGTAGTAGTAATTGTCTCCTGTAAAAACAAGTCTCGTGTATTTACAAGGTCCTGCACTGACGCCGACGATATTTAATGTTCATAAATCTAGTTCACGGTTTTAATAATTTTATTTGACTTGTATCAAAGTGAATGAACTTTAAATATTCAAAATAAATTACATTCATGATACTCCCATTTTACTGAAGATAGGTCAGTAATATTGGGAAAAAATGCAACTTTGACATCGCTTATCTCCTAAACTATTGACATTTCACCCAAAATGTAAAAAAAAATTATTTTCAAAATTAAATGAAGAAGACCCCACCTGAAGTTTTTGCTACTAGTTCCGAGACACCCTGTGTATTCGTAATTAAATTTTAATTAAAACGAGTTTTGACAATGATATTTGGAAGCTGGATGGTATGTTAGCACGGGCGCCCACCTCATGTTGTGTGTGCTTGCAGCTGGAGGTTGCTGCGTTGCGTGGCCATGTCTGAAACAATTCTGCCCACTTCGGAAGGGGACTCGACGAGCGAGGAGGGCGCGGAGGGCGAGGAGCAGCAGACCATCTATGCGCAAGTGAAACAAGGTTCCTTCCAATACTCGTTTATTTTACCCACTGGCACGATGGCCTCTCCACGATTCCATGATGTTACTCCCACGGCTCTGATGATGTCTTTTATAGCTAGACCGCATTCAAATGTACGCATGTACGCAAAAAATATGTGTGTTGTTACGATGCAAAAAATGAACACAAAATAAGTTTTTCTGTAAGTGAGTAACCTTTTTGAAACTAAAAAAATATATATTCATTTGGAATATCATATTGAGACTTGTAATAGGGCTTGTCAGGCAACTTTCATTTTAATTAACATTTTTTTGGCATAAAGGTACTACTAATACACATGTTTATTTTTGAGCATGCTTATTAGCATACTCAAAACTAGCATACTCTAACAACTTTACACACTTGCTCATTATTTATCATGTTTATTTTATGCGTGCTCATGAATGTGTGCTCAAAACTAACAATCAAACACACACGGTTATTGCTGGCATGCTCTTCTTCTAAATGGAAACTTTGCAAACTGAAACAGGAAATTCAAGTGAACCAATTAATGAAAACAGTTCCCCAGTTTCCGTCTGCATATTTTTGATTTTAGTTTTTATAATTTGAATCATTCAAGTATTTTAATAAAGTTTCATATACATTATTTTTTGCTATATTATTTTTATATAGCGGTGACTGAGTATTCTACAGACATTCATGATTTCTATAATAGGTCATGAAAAGTAATGTTTTGTCATCTCCTCGAAGCGCCATAATTGTTTCATCTGTCGCGGACTGAGAAGATCGCATCGGTAATCGATAATAGCCGCGAATGACATTAGCATGCTCATAAGCAAGCCTGTTCACACATGCTCAAAAGATACCCCTTCCATCCGCAAATCAAATGGACATGCTATTAAGTAGCAATAGCTCAAGAAGGTCAATACTGCGCACGCTCATGTGCCACTAATGTGCATGTGTATCAGTACCTAAGAAAGCCCCACTAAACTGCAACACCGGCTTGTCTGTAAGTTTTTTTTTTATTTACAAGTTGACCCCTTGAGTGATTTGTCCAAAATAATTCGGGTAGGTCTTTTGCTGACACACTGATTTGCCCGAACTGGATTCGGGCACATCGTACACGAAACTTTTTATGGTGATTTGTCCGAATCCAGCTTGGGTCATTCCCCCACCAGTCTAGAGAACGCATCGCGCGCGTTGAGTGACACGTGTCGTAGTTTGATATTTCGAGAACAATTAGTCACCGGCTACTCGTCGCCCAGTTAGTTTGTGTGCTGTATATCGTGTCGTGTGTATTCAAACTTTCGTATTTACGTATTACGTATATTTACGTATTTTTTAATCTATTTACTTTATTTTAGTTCTTGCCCAAAATGGCACATTACGAAAGCGACGAGGAAGTATTGATAAGTGAATCGGAAGATAAGGAATTTTCGGAATCTGATCATAGTGATGTTGACGACTCAGAACATGAGGATGTCGATATGCCTAATGAATTTGTAGAAATAAATGTAGAAAATCAGCCAGCACCACCTTCGAAGTTTCTTTTATAAGTAAAATATATATATTTCCTTTAAAAGACTGCTGGTATAAATTTACAGTTTGATGATAACGCAACAATCTTACAATACTTTGAGTATTTTTGGGACAGGGAAATCATAGGGGGAAAAAAGGGTGGCTTTTTTTGACCCACTTTTTTCCAAGAGGTTGACCACAGAAGTGGTTAAAATAACAAAGTAACAAATTTATATACGTAATGAAAAAGGAAACAGATAAATTAACGATCAAATACATTAACAAAATCATTACCAAGATAATACCTCACTTGGTATAAATCATTCTTACTGATTAGTAATTCTATTAATTTTTCTTTTAGGCCTTTCTTAATATTGTCTTTTATAAAATTTCGTTTAAAAATGTCCTCGTCCCAAGACCAGGACTGATCTGTCAATACAGATCGAGGATCTTATAAAAGAAGAAGTTCTATTAGTGTCTCGTAGGTAAAATAAATTAAAATGAACGCAAATCAATGGCTATAAGAATTTTTTTTTAAATGCTTTTTTAAAAAAAACAAACATTTTTGACAATGTAAATCATCTGAAACTATGTCCGACAGTAAGCATATTACATTGTCCGAGTAATCTATTGATTGATGTAATTTCAGGGGCGACCACAGCAGAAGGATGGTACAGCGAGAGTGGGCGGGACCAGGCCCCGCTGCAGGACAGCCACCGTGAGGAGATCCGCGCGGCGCTGCTGGCCGGCCAGAAAACCATCACGCTGTCGGCGGACGACGTTTCTCTGGAGGCAAAGATAGCCGAGATCGTGAGGCAGTCGCGTCTCGTAGAACAGGTTCGATTTGTCATACGGCTGTCGGAATCTTTTCACATTTATTTTTTACATGATTTTCTTCCTACAATTAGCAAAAAACAAGGAAGGATGGAAGAGGCCTATACCCAGCAGTGGAGAGATGAAGGCTGAAGAAGAAGAAGAAGATGCTTTTCTTTGTCTGTTGCTTGTTGTGGTGTAATTATGTAATTGATTTTTCACCAGCTTCCCGACTAGCGTATAAATCATGCAATACTCTATAATATTCATAAAAAAAATATTATTCCTTATAAAAAAAAATGAAAAATAACTCCAATCAAACAATATAAAACTGCTGTGCAGTTTGGCATATGCATGTATGTAATATTTATCAAAAATAAATAAATAAATACTGGAAAAAAAAAGCTAGAGCTCCGAAACTTTCAACACTTACGTAAAGTGGATAACTACACATTATTAAATCATTTTCCATATGCTTTGGTCATTATTTCGATTACAATTAAAAATCACATTACTCACTTTAAATTAATAATCACGTCTCTTACAAGCAAGCGCCGCAGAAATAACTGAAGAACATACTGTTGGAAATTTTATTTAAAACTTTAAACAAAGTGTTTTATATTTGGATGTTTCACGGGTGATGTTAAAAAATCTATTACGAGTGTACGCAAAGAAAGCGTATAAAATCATGTCTTCAAATTTATTTTTCATTTATCGTTTTTTTTTGTTATCCAAATAATGCGTATACAGGGTGTCTCGTAGTTAGTAGCAAAAACTTTGGGGGAGTCTTCTTCATTCAATTTTGAACAGAAAATATTCTTTACGCTTTAGGTGAAATGTCAACAGTTACGGAGAAAGGCGACATCAAAGTTTGCACAAGTGCAAACTTGGTGTGAATAGGGTAATTTCACATTTTACAGATATCTACTTAAATATATGAAATAGATTCAGAAAAATAAATTATATTTTGTAATTCAATATGGATGGTGTGGGATAATGTTTTCATTTATAATTTTTATACTTAAAATCTTAAAAAATACGATTCCCTGAAATGTGATATGATTAGTCGTGACGTCATTTAACAGGGATTATAGAGAAAGCATATATTCTATGGTATCTGTCACTGCTATTTGTTTCGTTTCTATGGTCACTGTTCGTCTTCGCTTTGTTTTTACTCGTGTTTACTTGGTATTTATATAGATTTTGCGGTGTTTGTGACCTGTTTTAATAAAATAAATGGAGGATGGATTTTGTTGTTACGAATGTGTTGTTACGTGTTAAACGTCAGATGGTCAGATTGACATAAAAATTGTGTTTTGGCGGGAGTTTAAAATGGTGATTTTAAAATCGTTTTTTAATGTTAATATACATAATAAAAAAATCTTTTTCATCAACGTATTTTCTAAACCAAAGTTGTTATTTTTCTATTAAAAAAAAAGTGAAATTACCCTATTAAAGAACGATGCTCCGATAAAATTCATATCTAGTGATATTAATTAATTAATAAAACTTTATTTAATTTCAAGTGTTTCATTTGGCTCACACAGCCGTGATCCATCGACAATATGTTGTTAGAACATACTTATAAAAATATTTTTCTATCAACTTGAGTAACCTCGACTCTGTCTGACTACATGTTTCTACAGATAGCTCAACGATAAGGTGTTAAGGTTGTTATTATGGCCGTTAAACATATTTAACTGTAACTGGTTGCGGATATTTTATACGAACCGAATAGAATCGAGAATCGTTTCTCGGAAAAACATACGGTTCGAATAAAATATCCGCAACCGAATCGAGAATCATTTCTCGGAAAAACATATGGTTCGTATAAAATATCCGCAACCAGTCACAGTTAGATAACTCTGTGTTTAACATTTCCAGAGTGATGGCACGCAGCAGCAGTACATTGAGATTGTGAATGACACCCAGGAGCAGGGGCCCGGGGTGGTCGACTGCGAGGACGGCCAGGCCAACGGAGACAGGGTGGTGGAGATAGATCTAATGAATTTTAGGCTAATTAGGTAAAAAAAAATTATTCAGAATATTTTTAATGTTTAAATTAAAATGTGTTTCACATGCAAAAGTATGTTTAAATTTTTCAAAAACGCAATACTGGATTTTATCCCCAAAAGGACATCATTAATCAAGATACCAAGGGTACAAAGCCAAAAGGGCGTTAGTGAATAATTCGAACTTTACAATAGAGTATGGAAGTGGAGCCAAGCCTGGAATTGGCAAAAAAGTATTGAAAGTAGACTGAATGTGGCAGTAATGCGGTCACTAGGGCGCTTTTGCGGAAAATATTTGGCCGATAGAGTGAGGAATGAACAAGTTAGAAGCGAATGTAATGCTGGCCGTAGCACGGTAGAAAGAATAAAGAAAGGAGTGCTGAAATGGTTTGGCCATTGGCCGAGCGAGGAAAGGACAGTTAAGAAAATATACGGAGCGAGTGTTGAAGGCAACAGGCACAGAAGGCGTCCGTGACACGATCAGATACTGCAAGTATTGGAGGATGGCCCTGTCAAAAGCCTCAACAACCGTAGACCTTACGTGAGAAGACGTATCAATGTAGCCGAAGGAAAAGTGGTGTGCCAAGATAAAATAATGTGGCGTTCTATCCTCTCTGTCTACGCCTGCGGGGAAACGGTGTGATGGTTAGTTAGTTTGTTTTTACAGGGGCAATGCGATGTTTTGTCAATATTTCTTTTATTATTAAACGATTTCCATGTGTGTATTGGATAAACTAATATGGAGATTGTTTAATAATAAAAGAAACATTGACAAAATCAGATTGACAGAACTTTCTTTTGC